>OY728585.1:14491805-14820654 GCA_963422195.1 Carabus problematicus | reverse complement strand
GGGCAATAACACGTTAGGAATTCCGCGTACACGGCCCTGGATTATTCTGCCGAGTAAATGATGATTGTTACGTTAATTGACATTTAACTCGCGAAAGAGATTTTGTACCGCAAGAGATCGATTTGTTATGAGGTTATGAAACGCGGAGCACAACAAACAATGTTCGTACAGTAACGTTGAATGTGTTTCTAAGCTGAAATCGTGCGTTTATATTGTTGCAACAATCTAACCGCATTGATGGTATTTAGATCTGTGTTCTATTTCATTTGTAGTTTTTTGTATTCGCTAATACAAACTTCATAGGTCATAACAACGACTACATTTGTGCCATTTTACGTTCAAATGTATATTTAGTTTATCATTTAGCGTGCGGTATGTCAAGGAGAATGGTACTTTTATCGATTAGAGTCAATATTGATCTAGTTAATTCATGATTATGTTGTAGGGAATGATATTTATATCAAAGTTCATTTGTTATATCGGTTGCAAAAGTTTCTAGACTTCGTATAGTCTATTCCTATTTCATATTATTTTTACTCGCTATGAAAATTCATTTGGGCTGTAATAACTTAAATATCTCAGTAGATTAACATAAATTCTGACATTTATAAACGAGTGAAACTTTTCTCCAATTTCTGCGCAAATATGCTGCATTTACAAAAATACGACGGAGTTGTGACGTCACGAGTGCCGGGTTATTTTTTTACGTTTGTATAATATAGTATATATAAGTTGACATTCTGGTATGTCGGTCGTATGTTACCGATGTTAATGCATACAGTTGTAATGTACAACCGCGAACCGAAGAGCCACTCTCCGAAGGGTTTCCTGCGGTTCAAGTTATGCCTCGCCAGCACAGACATCTGACTTTATAAAACCGATAGTTTAGTAAAAAGTTCTGACTCTCTCACTGACCTCTTTAACAAATAAAACATACACTGTCAAGAGAATATATATACGTATTGAATCTTGTCACAAGAATCATTCATCCGCACTAAATTCAATAAATAGTATTTTAAATAGCATTCGATGATCGGGCTTTTCAAAATTCAAGACTCTTATACAATGATAAAATCATCTTGATTGTATTATTTAGACCAGAAAGAATCCTGAATAATAATATTTAATATTGTGCAATCGCTTTGACAAAAGTATATCTATAATTTCCTACAAATCAATAAACAAAGATTCAAAAACAACTTCTCCTAATATATCTATAATATCTAGTGTACCACACTGTCGAATATCATTCATTTGGACACTGTAACTTTTACTAATTCATCTTCGTCAAATCATGCGCGTGCGCGCTTCGCATCAAACGATTTACGAAACGTCAGTTTGAATCAATATCTGGGTTGGGTCTATAATTGTCGAGGAATGAGTATCACTTTTATTTACGGAACCAAACTTGATCAAGTGTGCGTGGCCGGTGTGTAGAGAAAGGAACGCAAAGAGAGAGTTTCGAAGTCTGCGCGAAACAAGTATATTCGTGTACACGTTGGTCGCTGAAAAATTAATGCGTCGTCTGCAAATGACCGGGAAGAATCAGGTCACCGATGATCGTACTTACAGAACCTAGACGCGCATGCGCAAAACACGGCATTTGTTTTTATTATATTCCCAAAATCACCCCGAAGGAGCCCCAATAAACTAATAAATAGAATTGTTCTCGAAGAAATTGTGTTCAATTGTCGTTACAGTTCTGAGGTTATTGTGCAACAACTTTGTATGTAGCGATGCTAAGATGAATAATCATTTCTGACGTGACCCGCCATTGTATATTATATAGTGTGGCCGTATGCAGAGGCGTAATGTTTTTTGTTTTACACTACTGTCGAAATCTCTACAAACCGAACAATTACCGATCATAAATCATGTGTTGTGAAACGAAGCGATGAAAACCATTGCCGCTATTATGATTTTCGAACACAACACCGATTGTCCTATTGCCCAATTTCAGTTGATTGTTTTACACCAAATGTGATTGTTATAATACTTTACATCATAGTTGGCGCGTTTGGCATTTGCATGAAGGCTTTTTAATAAATGATGCGTACTAATTTCACTTTTGTAATATCTGATTTAATAGCTTGTGTAGTAAAGAATAGCAAAAGGTAATCTGATTTCTAAATGGAATACTTCTTAAATGTGTTTTTTCGTATTTCTGAAAGAAACATTTGCTAGTTAGAGATGTTTCGAAGCGTCTCACCTATTCGTATTCTCATTTGTTTCCAGTGTTGTTTATTTAGAATGTGCAGCAGTACAGTAAACAAACTATAGGTGCCATTTCAGTGCCGTTTTTCTGCGCGTTGTATGAGAGTGCGCGCGCGCGCGCCTGTGCACAATGCACATTCGTTGTAAGTCACTTTTATGGCTTAAAAATCCACAAACACATATCGACAAATTGTGTGAATTGCTAAGCAGCTTAAAACTTACTTGAAACCTTTCGGAAATTATTGCTCTATAAAGAAAATAAATGTCTTCCAGTCAATAAAAGTTATCTGTGTTGTAAATTTATTCCGTACATACACACGAACATGCAAACATCGGTAGAGTTCATTTTGGTGTTGTAAAAGGGTTAGTTAAATATTCTGCCTTTTTTTGTTTCTGCAGTATTTCGATATTTAATCAGTTTTAATGTTGAATTAAAGCAAGTTTTTCTTATTTGTTGATATTTAGAAATCTGTTTCAACATTTACAAATATATCTTTCTATTAATATTCCATCTCTCATCGAAGACATTTTTGAATTATTGCTTTTTAATGACAGATTAGGAGGTCATGAAACAAAAACACTATGTTTTGATTATTTGCTGTTTTAATTAACAAAAAAAAAGCTGCAATTTTTGTTTCATAATCTACTGATCAGTCATCAAAATGCAATATTTCAAAATTGTTTTACTCGATATACAAAAATATTTCAGCACTTAACATAACATCATAATATGCAGTTTTTAATTCTGAACAACTTTTTTTATTTACACTTTTGCTCTAAAATGTATTGTTCAGAAGTAATCACAATTTTTCTATATTTACATTTTAATTCTCTATGTCCGAGATTTCTTGGGACACCCGCGGTATGCAAGTCTATATGGTTCAATGATTGCCTATTATTGTCGATTCCTGTTGCTAAACAACCGTTGTTGTTGCATTGCACACTGCACTTCAACTGTTGTTGCTTAATTGGCTCTTAATTTACTTTATAATTATTCTCTATCCATTGAATTTCTCAATAGCACAAAACAAATGCAGCCAGGTATATAGATAGATTGTTGTTTGATCTTATAGAGAGAAAAGTGAGGTAAGAACCGCCAGCTTTCTTTGTTTAATTGTTGCACACGCATATATACATTGCTCAAGTCAATAACCGTCCATTATAATGTTTTTCAACCTGCACTAATAGGTTCGTAAATGCGAATCATTCTCGGATATCGCGAGCGTATTCTAACAAAGTACTACATGATAATGTCACGCGCGATTTACGGTAAATGTGGATTACTTTTATCCATAACATATTGTAGAAATCCTAGATAAAACCGTCTCTATTTCATCTATGCGCTCGGACAATGTCGGGTGATTTCGGCACACATTCATGAAATAATTTACAGTTAAGCTGTATAGTCTATTTCACGATCACAATCTTGACTTTTTAGTTTGTATTGTTGGAATATCGCAATCACAAATTACAAAGTCAGGAATATGTTCGTGAAATATGCTACATTAAGAGAAGATTATTATTATTACGGAAAGGTTACGCTTGATATTTGTGATTGAAATGAATGTACATAAGAAACAAAAGTCATTTGCATAGAAGGTCATGAGGCAGATAGAGCAAATGTTATACTTTTACATATTTTAACGTTTTACATAAATTCACATCCGTTAATAATTACTATCGCACAACCAGTCACAGTTTTTTTTATTAACATACGGTTAATATATTCTAATTGCTGCACGAATTTTTATTATCTAATATAAATTAATGAACATTCTGTGTATGCCATGTATGTGTTCATGGTAATATTATTCAGCATGTTGCATATATTAATCTAGTGACATTTCGGTCCATCAGAATTGTGACGTCACGACACATAAACATTGAATGACATTGAAACTGTACATTCCTGTTGCAAAACATTCCATTTTTTTTATTATTTCTCTATAAACCTTGCTACATTCTGTATACATTTATATTATATGCAAAATCCAGTATTCAATGCGCTATTTATAAAATGTATTATAAAATAATCGAGATTCTAGGGACACGTTTCAAACTGAATATCATCAGACAACCGTATACGAGTGTTTGTGTACGTTTACCTGTGTTTCGTATACGTGTGTATATGTGAGCAAGCACAGATCATTCGAAACTTATCACTTTCTCCGCGACGATCCACCTGTACACGTTGTGTTTGACCGTTGGGCAAATGTAGAGCATTTCCCCATCACACTAGTACGTCCCCCCTTTGCTCCACTGTCCCCCCCTGTCGTGTATATTGTGTACTATGTCGTGCTCCTCATCACATTCACCGCATGAAGCGACACGATCAGAATACAAACGACCAACAGAGCGATGTCATTGTACGAAGAAGATTTTAAATAAATAGATTTTATTACTCGACTAAGAACGCCCAGAACCGTACTAGCAGCATAAGCCCTTTGAAAATAATAACCATAGAAGACGCAGATTGAAGTTTAAGTTTTGTAATATTTCAAATTGGTCAAGATTGCTGCTGTTTATCATATTTGCATACGGCAAGAAAGTATCTTGCATAATTTTTTTTTTATTTGCTATTAAACTTTTGAAAGTCCGAAGATATTGGTTTAGATATTTGATTACGGCTAACCGGAATTATGTGTGCGTGTGTATGTGTTGATTACCAATATTGATATCTTGGCAACTTTCGCCTTTTTATTACTTGCCAATTCCGAGTTTTACGAACGCAAGTAAAAAAAAAAAACATATTTTTCCATAAACGAAATGTCAATATATAATCAGCAATTAAAGCGCCCCAATGATATCAGAATTATTTACGTGTATGACAAACTGATTTGCTTTTAACATAAATCGACAATAAACTGTTGAAATGCAGTTTATCTGCAAAATACTTAAATATCACCGTAATGGTCCAACTATTCGCCAATACATACTGAATACTTATTTTCAATGTTCATAAATTAGATGGAAACTTGGTTTAGATATTGATAATTGCTTGCGTTGCATGGTGTGCGCATGTTAGTGCGCATGCGCGAGCTTGTTCGCGCAGTCATCCATTAAATTTTTCGTGTTTTATACGCAAGTAAATTGCGAGCACGTGTATGCAATGACTGTTGCAACGTCGACTGTTTTGCCGGTAAATTATGATCATTACCATCACGGTTCTTGTATGTTTGTTCTCTGTTGTTCCGGTCTCTTACGTTTCTTCACACAGTTTCTTGTTAGCGTTATGTCTTGTGACAAATGTGTAGAAAATTAAATCGACTTTCTGTGCAATTGGTTTCGCTTGTTTGTGATCATTTCTTCACGAAGAAACACAGTTAAACATCGACTGACAGCTAGCTTTGAGAACTATAAACTACAGCTATCAAATTTACATCAAACAAATTGTCAAATTCATGTTTCCGTCAGTGACTAATGTGAATACTTCAAATTTGCTCGTGACGAGCATTGATATAGTGTTTGAAGCATTATACGTTTTTTCAAGGCCACCATTGTCAAATTTAAATGATTTCAAGTTTGATAGATGTAAAACGGACTTAATGATTGACAATAGAACCGTGCAATATGATTAACTAATGTTAGAATGTGAATTCTGACAGCACCATGGTCATGGAAATAAATCAAGAGATATTTGCATTTGAATCGACACAGATTAACCTAATGAAATCACGCACTCGATGTCCTGTCGAATATTCAACGCCTCCGTCATCTTTTGTTTGAGAGCCACCTACACACGCCATAACCTAGAAACAATTGATTGATGAGCTGCTCATTAAACAATAATTGGAAAATTAATTATCTAACGGAGTTTGTGTGATGTTGAATACAATTCTTTTTTTATGAACATACCAGGTTTTGTTTCCTAATTGGGCTTGATTTTAATGACAGATGATAAAATTTATTTGAAGTGTTATAGATCTTCGCTACAATGGGAAATACCACTTGTATTTCCTCATTTTCAGTTACAAAATAACCAGTATTATGCAAAAAATCTATTAACATATATTATTTATGACAATACAAATTTTTTGAATCGTAAAATGTCACATAAATGTCAACGATAATGGATTGGTTTCAAAAGTTTATGGCCAATTTTCGTATAGGTGTTTTCTTCTAACTTAATACTTCAAATCGCTTTCGTCCAAAGCCTGTTTTCAATTTTTTATTTTGAAGCAAATAGCAATTATTAATTTTGTAGCCAAAAATTGCTAACTTCTAAATCTAAGACTGACAAGAATTGACGATATTTTTCAAAACTTGCATAGTCGTGATTGCAAATATGTACTACTTGCTAGAAGCACGACATCAACTATAATTCTCATTAATTGCGTTTGAATTACATCTGTTTCAATCAATTTTCCAATTGGCTACCAGTTGTTTCGTAATATCAATATCGTTTGTGATTATCCATCGACTCTCTTGATATATAGGTCAGACAAAACTAGTGCCATTCTGCTTCCAAAAGCAGATCTATCTATTGATCTCGTTCGCTAGGCATTCCATTCGAAAATAAGACCATTTCCTTCTTACACTTGCATCAGCAAAATGTCAGCCTCGTGCTCGCGGTGCAGGGATATTTTTTTTCCGCAGTTGGTAACGATGTAAATTAATGTGTTACTCTATAGACATCGCGAGTGGCTTTATTGCATTGCATTGGATTAATTTCGCGTTGTTTTGACAGTTAATACGCGAGTAATTTATTGCTGGTCTAAATTAGGACGTTTAAAGTGTATCAATTCACTATTTTCCTGGTTGAAATGCTCTGGTATTGTTTGAGAAGCACTGTGCATTCTTGTTAAAAAGTGGATCGTAATCTTTGCAGACGATGACGATGGACTGGCTAACCTACATATGCGTAGACTACACACGCACACATCGCTGCAAACATATCTCAACCCGTAGTATGCTCTGTAATTATTTATTTCAATATTTTATTTCATTTTTTTTTTACAATTTCTTCTCTGACCTCAAATCGGGAAATTATCCGTGCGATATGTTATTTTCAATATTACTTTCTGCCGTATTTCGAACTGCCTTTTGAGTTTATTTAAATGTATTTTGCCAAGGATTAGTTAGCAATCTTTGTTAATATTATACATATAAATGTATATCGTAATGAATCTACAGATCGTAATAGGCTTAGATTGTGGCGTAACACATCCTGAAATACGTAATTTACAAATGGCACCTCAGGGTTAGCCTTTTTATGTCTCTCTGCAACATCCTGTCACGATATAAACATAATTAATTAAATTAATCAGCTAAAACACACCTACGCAACGTTATATTAAATCATTTTTTACGATTCTGTAAATAAACAAAGAATTTACGGAAGTTTATCAATTTAATGACATTTTATTATCTAATTTACTCTGTGTTTTTTCAATTTGTTTAATATTCGTTTATAATTAATCACATGGAATATTTTAAAACAATATTCATAATGTATATTGAATTGTAAGTTGCGTATTGCAAAAAAAGAAGTTCTTTCAATAGATGTTGAAGATAATTTATGGTTATAAGACGTTATGTATGATGCAACAACAGATCGATAGGCGTGGCAAAGGTCAAGAATTCATATTGCAACAAAGTATTTTATTTGTAATAGAACAACAGATTGTTTTGTTTTTCAACAATCACTTGCTTCTATTGACCAGCTTTCTTGATCATCTACATTATACACTTTCTGAATAGCCATTCAGAAAGCGTCAATTGTAATTCAGAAAACGTTAATAATGAATCAGAGTGTTAATTGTAATTCATAAAGTCTCAATTGTACTTCAGAAAGCTTCAATTGTAATTCATAAAGCTTCAATTGTAATTCAGAAAGCCTCAATTGTAATTCAGAAAGCCTCATTTGAGATTCAGAAAACATCAATTGTAATTAAAAAAAGCCTCAATTGTAATTCAGAAGGCTCAATACTAATTCAAAAAGCCTCAATTGTAATTCATGAAGCTTCAAGTGTAATTCAGAAAGTCTCAATTGTAATTCATAAAACGTCAAATGTCATTCAAAAAGCCTCAATTGTAATTCGTAAGCCTCAATTGTTATTCAGAATGGCTCAATTGTAATGCAGAAAGCCTCAATAATAATTCAGAAAGCATCATTTGTAATTCAGAAAGCATCAATTGTTATTCAGAATGTCTCAATTGTAATTCAAACAGCCTCAATTATTATTCAGAATATCTCAATTGTTATTCAGAATGGTTCAATTGTAATTCAAAAAGCTTCAGTTGTAATTCAAAAAACCTCATTTGTAATTCAGCAGGCTCAATTGTAATTCAAAAAGCCTTCATTATAATTCAGAAACCCGCAATTGTAATGCAGAACTGTCAGTTAGTATAAAATCTATAGAATTACATAAACATTTCAATATTCCTCGAGCTCCTATCAACTGTATTAGTTAATCGCATGTTAATTTGGTACATTTCCAGTGCCTCTGGTGTTATAATAGACACATATATACTCCCAGAACAGTTCGGGTCCAGGTGTTTCTGGGGCTGTATAAAT
The DNA here is from genome assembly GCA_963422195.1 of Carabus problematicus. NCBI lineage: Eukaryota > Metazoa > Arthropoda > Insecta > Coleoptera > Carabidae > Carabus > Carabus problematicus. Next base: position 14,811,923 of record OY728585.1, on the reverse strand, counting down.
TATCACCAGTGCACAAATAACTAATTACCTGTCATTACCGGTAATGAGCGCTGTGCCGTGGACAGTGGTCTTGCTCGCTGTGTGTGTGCTTCAAGATTTAGTTACAATTAAATACAAGCCTACGTTATCGGGCACACTATCATTTGTTACCGGGGCCGCCCACCCACGGGTTGTATTCTTTAACCGCTCTCGGTAACCGGTGTGTTCTATGGTTTAATACGGATGGACCCCGGTTCAACCGTGTGTTCCCCACATACATGTACAGTTGACTACCGATATATTCCAGGCCGGCTGAGAGTCGTATCTTGCAGCTGAAAATGACGAATCGTATTCTTTGATTCATTTATTAAACGGTCAAAAGTTAATAATGTAAGTCCCGTGTTACTTACAGTAGTTTTTAAGATCCAAATAGTCATTTTATACACATTACATTTGGTGCTAATGTGAATGGTATATTTTTTGTAATTTTGCTAAAAAAATCTATAATTTCTCGTCAATTTTTTGCTCCAAATCTATTAATGTTGGAAACCTAATCACTAGTTTCAATATAGACGTTAGATTTATTGAAATTGACCGACGAAGCCTGATTATAAATGTATATCGAAGACGGTTTATTCCGTTTGTAATTATATTTTGGCTGATTTATAAAACATCATATTGGCACTTCTTTTAGTATGATATTAACTTCCTAAACTGGACAGTTTTTCTTGCATAAATAACTACACACGTTGAGCAACACACCAACATCACTTGGTTCATTTGTAATTATTTTTCACTGCTACGGATAAAAACCCGCATTCGAATACTGGAATTTTTATTGCACGACCACTATATAGGCACACACATACAGCAGATAATAAGCTTGTCAATAATATAATTTATGTACCGACGCGCTAGAGATGGAGAAAGAGATAATTAATTCATAATTTGATATACCCACGTTCATCTGCATATTAATGTTCTGTGCAATTCACACACACACACACATACCTACATAATATAACTAGTAACAACTGATTGGATATTGCATTGTCATTTGTTACGCTTTGGTGCAACAATTTATTTACGACTTGCTGTAATATTTCAATTAGCATAACCATAAGTAACAACTAATTTCATTTTGATAGTCTAGATCAGTGTTGGCTGTTTTTAAAATTTTCACGGCATTTTTCACAATAGAATAAACTAAAAATACAAAAATCTCAGACAAAACAAAACAAAAAGAATCTATTACGGCCCCCGACGCAAAAACCAAGTTTAAAAAAGTTAAAAACGAAGTTATATGTGGCCTTTTATGCTTAAAACTTTGTGCATCACTGCTCTGGATTAAAAAATCACAATCTGTTGTTAATACACAGTGAAGAAAATTGTTTAAATCGAAAGTTACCGTAACATTTTCATATCTCTTCATTGCATAATAATACACTGAACTATTTGTGGGTGTATTCTGCGATTAGTCCTAGAAGAAGCTTAATGTTACGTTACGCATGCGCGCTGTACGTTCTTTTAAGTCTAACGTTTACAATCCAATGCAATGCAATGCAATGCGATGCAATGTGTACACACAGCTCGCCTCGGCCTACGTGCAAATTTGTTAAAAATCATTCGCTGGTCGTGCATAATTGGTTGCTCGCCTGCTACAATGATGTATTATTGTTGGCGGGTATATTTTGAAAGTACACAGCCGCCTACAATCCTATGCCATCACATTTATAACGCGATTCCATTATTTTTGCATTCGCTTTTGTTTTCTCTCTTCTATACTGTACTATCGTTATAGATGTACTACGCTTATTGCGATTCACAATTGCATGGCTGGCTAGATATTGCCCACGCGCACGCGCACATCCGTGCCAGGTGCGCATCTAGGAGGGGCGGAGACGGTGTATGTTCAGACAGAAATATAATATTTTTTTGCAAAAACAAAATGATGTAATGTTTTGTAGTGTATTTCCTTGTACAGAACTAGAAAATAATTCTTTGCTTGTAATTTGAATCGACAATTGCATAAATTATCGCTTCAGTCTAGAGAAGTTAATATAATCATACAATTATCTGGGAGACAGTTAAATAATTACCCAATATTCATTATCCTGTTGGGGAAATATAAAAATGTGGTTCTTCAAGGCTGTGGATTTTTGCATATGCTTCGTAACAACAAGAGATATATTAGTATATTTCATGTTCCGTCTTATTCTCCGTCTGTCTGTATGTGTGTATGTAGTGTCGGTACATTTTGTGTGAACCCACGTGCTGCGCATGCGTATGCCTGTGTGTGTGTGTGCGCGATAGCATGCAGCCACCTATATTACCAACTAATGAGTTTCTGCCATAAATCAGCCGCCATTTCATAACCCCGAGTGGTTCATATTAATTGTTGACCGTCACTGTGTTATCCGCCGTGCACGCTCGGAGATCACAGGGCCGATAGTGTCAGGCGAGTCCATTACTTATATAACCCCAGTCAGTAACAGCAGCAGCAGCCGCAGCGACCAAGTACAAGATATACCATCATCATCATCAACACAGCCCATCACCAAACTCGCAATACCATAAGTGTACCTTGAAATGTGTAAATGGATGATTTGAGAAATGATCATCCTTCTAGATTTATTACGAAACTATATTTGGTACGAATATTTCTACAAATTCTACGTTTAGTTATCGGCAATGTAATATTTTCTTGGCAGATTATAGAATACTGTATTTGGAAGTAAGGAAACGGTGTATTTAAACTGATAGATTCGCAGTTTACAAAACATGCGTCTCGGGATTTTCCGAAAACGAAACAAATTATGCACAGAGCAGCGACAATATTCGTCTAGAAATTCGTCCGGTTTTTTTTTGTTGTTGAAAAGTCAATATTCATCCCTTCTCTGACGTAGCCAGAGAATCAGCTGATCGTTAGCTCAGTGACCCGATGGTGATTCCCCTTCCGAACAATAGCCTAACCTCTCTAGAATATTAAAAACACAACAATGATCATAGTTTGGTTTCATTTTTCTTTTTTCAATATTCATTCTCCTCTTGGAAACGGATTAATAACGAATGCTTGAGTTTCGGTGTATTTGTAAGTTAAATCGCAATTGCCACGGTATTTTTTTTAGAAACTGTACACAAATGATTCACACACTGACACTTCTTGTTCTCATATTGTCAAATCGTTACTTTATTTCGTACACATCTCATTATAAAACCGAACTGTTTATGTGGCAGAAAGCAGTGTACAAGATTTTACTACCAATGCACGAAGCTAGTAGCACAAAACTACAGTTCTATTAGCTTGTACAAGTATTCAGGAGTATGTGCTGCCACCTATTACTGTACAAACAACTATTATCCATGTACACGGTGTGTTCTAGAGTAGTCAAGTGCGTACGTACACTTTACCGTGCACAATATGTGCGTGAACGTGTGAATCATTGTCTTCTCTGTACATATAACTTGCTTGCATTTCTTCGTCGTAACTTTGCGTAACATGTCTGGCTTTGTCTATATATTCACATATTACTTTTTGTGTCTCTCTTTGTGTGTGTGTGTGTGTGTTCGTCTATCTTTATGTGTGAGTGTGTATCTACATAGAGTTTACCTTGGCACAATGTATACAATCGACTTCACTACGTGTTTTACATTAGGCTAATTGAACACGGTGTTCTATTACAGCCAGTTACACGTTTGTTCACCCCCTTACACCACCGCACACCAGCCGCCCCTGGTCGCTGTTGACACTTCACATAATGGCGCCACAATCGTAATTCTATATGTTCAATTATTCCCCCAAAACTATCTTCATTTTCACCCTTCGAATTCTCAAATCGATTTCATTATAATTATATCACTGAAATCATACTTGCAAAGGGCCTGTACGTGTATAAATATCACTCATTACTGCCCTGGGTCCGCAAGGAAAAACATAAAGGGCGAGAGAGTTTGTTTTGTATAATTATCGTCAAACATTTATCTGACGTTATTACAAGTAATGTGCCATTTCCGTGCGCAAATCAAGTTGGCTGAGTTACACCGTAAGCGACGCCATATTGTGTGCTTTCGTGACTAGTACATTATCCCAACACACACACGGGAACAGTGGCAGCACAGTCGTGTATACGTAAACGTTACGATACGTAATTTGATTTGATTACAACGGTTTTACAGAGAAAGCTGAAACCGTTTCATTACAAGGTTCAGGAATTCCGATAATCATGTATTTCTCATTAATGTATAGCAAGGTTAGCGGTGGTGTGACAAGGTGACTATTTTCACTATGGTCCAGAACTCAAGGAAAACACGACAACATATATACAAGTTTTTTATTTCTTTCATCGTGCGATGTGGCTAGATAAATGAAGAACACTATTGACTGGTATCAGCAGGTCCTTTGAGAGGGGTACAGGGTCAGAAGTGTCAAATGACCCGGGTCCCTAAGACCTGGGACCCCTGAATATTGATTATGAGCTAAAAAAAAAACATAAAAATGGTCTATTATTTTAATTCAAAAAGCCTGCAATAGTCTAAATGATGAAATAATAATCAGTAAGGGTGTTTTATTAATGAATGAAACTATTAGTGAATTAATTTTTGGGACACTTAATTCCTAACCGTTCCGCTTCGGTTGACCAATGTTATGTTCGCTGGTATTTCTACAGAATAATTATTTATATTTCGCTAACAGCTACCGTTAGCCTTGCACAATGCAATTATAGTAATACCATATAATTTGTGTGAAAAATACCTACAATTTTCTTACGTATACATTTCGCATATTAATTATTTGAACTTTGCAGCAATAAAAGGTTCAAAATAATTAGCCTGACTTTTTTTTTTGTTAAATTATACAAATGACTATGTTATCTAGATGAATGCTTAGCGTGTCAGAATAAAATTAACACATGTTTATCTCACATTTGTTGCAACATTAGCAATAATTATTATATTTTATTTACAGCTAAGCAAAGTTATTAATTATTATTTTTATTTAATATTTGAGGAATAAATACAGTTGACTCCTCCCCTTTTGCTAGTTAGCTCCGCCTTTCTCCCACTCTATTGCTGAATGAATGGCAGGAACTCTAACCTCAATCTGTCATATTTAGCAACATTCTTATAGAAACTATATCTTTTAGTATATGTAATATACATTTGTTTAAACCAGAATAGTGATTTTATATTATATTTTCCAACATCTAAATTTATCATGAACAATGTTAATGAGCTAACGAATTAATATATCTTACAATTAGTCATTATATCATTAAATCTCGATCAAAAGTGTCAACGATGTTTATACATTGCATAGATCGATTGAAATACAATTGAATCCGCTTATAGTGAACTTTAAGGGACTAGGAATTTGGTCCACTATAAGCGAGTGTACACTATAACGAAAGTATTTAGCCTGTTATGTATTTAGTTCATTATATTCGAGTTTCCACTATATGCGAGTTCACTATAAGTGAATCCATTGTATTTGTAGGACACACGCAATATCACATCGCTAGTTTCGTAACGGAAGTGAAAGACTTACGAGCATACAAGATCTCAAGAGCTTGAATTTGTGCTCAAGCACTCTTGAACTGATAATTACCAGGTAATAGAAATCATTTATCCCATGGCTGAACAAGCTTGTCACATCTGTTTAAACCCACAATCCGTACACAACAGATTTCTAATACATACGTACGTATTTATTACTTTTAATTGTATTTTATTAGCGTTGGCATATCGTAACGAACATCACATACACAGAGTATTAATATCTCGTATATTTAATATCAAATATTACGTATGTGTAGGGCCTGAAAAACCTTGCCTAATAGTTTAATTGTATAGCGAGACATTGTTGATGGTATAAATCAATTGTCTGAATAAGGAAACAAGCATTTAGATATGTATCTATCGACTTTGTACGCCTTCATTGGTTAGAAAAAACAATAACATCTGTTTTCGGGGGCCGCGGTAATTGATGCTCCAAGATAACGCGATGACTTTTAACGGTCCGGGGTCATACTAAAATTTTTGCCAATCCTTAAAAACCCTACCTGTACACACCAAAGAATCTTTTTTAAAACCTTTCCGCTTTCAAAATCACAATCTAATTTTAAATATTTGCACTCGTACACGATATACTTTTATATACAATATCACTGTAATACAATCACTGTGAATACCGTGGTATAGAGCGCTGCGAGCGGCAAGTGTTTGTACTAGCAACGCTGACAGTCCCAATTAGCTGTTAGTTGGACAGCAAATCTGTTTACGTATCGGATACTAAAAAAAATATGTCTTTAAGATGTGTCTGGATGTACTTATGTATGTAATGTACGCGCTAATCATCTGGTGATAGCCGGCGAAACTATCTTGTTAGCATCGATGTATAGGGTAGAGTAGAGTCGGCTTCGTGAGTGACTTTAGATAAGTCAAACGTTTAAAAAAGAACGTCGTTATACGGCTGCATTACGTGTATGTATAACGGTACAACGATCATTTAAACACATGTATGAACATGTATGAACACGTCTGTATGTATGTATGTATGTATGTATGTATGTATGTATGTATGTATGTATGTATGTATGTATGTATGTATGTACGTATGTATGTATGTATGTATGTATGTATGTATGCATGCATGTATGTATGTATGTATGTACGTGCGAATATACACGTGATACGTTCTATGTTTGTATTGGTTACGTGTTTATCGAATCAATTGTATGTAACCATACATGAATTGTGTTGCATGCCACGTGATAAAAACTCAAATTAAACATTATTTATTACATAGACTGTGTATATCTGATTTCGTACTCAACACACACACGCACACATACATACATTATTTATGAATGTATGTGTACGTGTGATTGTAAACAACATATACATTTAAAACCGACAAAAAAATAGACGTTAATTATTCACAAAAGTTTTTAAACGACAATATACCTATAGTTATTATTTATGTAGCGCTGTCGAAATAGGCCTTATTGGTTCCCGATGACTGGCTTCTAAGCGTGGCTTGGTAATTAAAAAACAATTTTCAAAATTATTTATGTGAATGTGACGCAATAAGTGTTTTTTTTTCCGAAGTGCTCAAAATACAATTAGTTTTGTAGGTAATTATTATTGTCATGTATTTTGAACACCAGCTTTTACACACATTTGCGTTCTGTAAATGATCAAGTATTGATTACATATTATGCAGGTATTTCACTTAATATTGCGTCAATTATTGTTTATAACTAGTAGTGATTCTTTGCCCGTTAAGCTAAATAAGTTATCATCACGCATGTACCGTTATAATGTACAAATGTTCATGTATATTCTAGTTTTTTATTGTTTGTCAATTAATTTATTTTTGTAGCAGTGAGTGTAGTGTAACCGTTGTCCGTTACACGGGATGGCGCAACATACTGCCTTATTTATATACCAATAATCGGTGAATACATTAAAGTATTGCGTTTTATATAAAATTATAGAGTGTGCCGTGACCAGAGGAAGTTGTTTATGTGTATACCATGCTGTGCAAATATACAGCTACACACACATACACACACATTACTTGGTATCTACATATATATATATATATATATATATATATATATATATATATATATATGTATATATATATATACATATATATATACCCGTATATACATATATACATAAAAATATAGTATATACATATACCTATATCTATATATATATATATATATATATATATATATATATATATATATATATATATATATATATATGTAGTTATGTATGTATGTGTCTATTTATTCAAAGACTGCAGGCCTTACAACTGTCATAATGATTTACCGCCATTTGTGAACGGAAAATTTTCGCTAACTTTTTCTCAATAATTAATATAATCGATAATAGAGTCTTACTAGCTACTGAATAACTAAGTATGTCAGTTATGATAAATTATATCAATTCATTGAGACGACAAGATCAAAATCTAACTAGGTATACCTATATATAAAACTATAACCACTGCTAAATGTTTGTATTTGTGTTCAAAACAGAAAATATATGATTTCCAATTGACAGTTCAGCTTTATTGAAAGTGTACAACATTTCATAGTAAAAATAAGAAGCTTACAAAAACCAAACTGAAATATGTGATCACAGTATTTAGTTCTAATTAAAAAACTGCATTATTAACATAGTTTTAAATCACGTTTTTGCATTTCTTTACTCTAGCTTTGGTAAATTCGTATCTGTAATATCAGTTTAGTTAAACTTTGTAATTCTATTGCAGCCACGTATACATTTTTTCTTCTTATTCTTACTAATGCAAGTCGCGTGGCGAATATTACCGTTACGATGTAGTGCAACATTCGTACGCGGCACCAGTATATCGTACAAGTAGTCTAATTGACGGTGATTATTTGTAAATGCATCGCCCGCGCCTCTCACGGCCGTAATGGTGAACTATATACCGACGACATGATTATGAAATATCACTTACGATTAAGTTGCGCACGGGAGCTTTCTTTAGTCTCATTTATTGCTTGCTGATAGCTAGAAAGTACAAGTAATTCTCAACTAGCCGTTTTTTGTTCTCTAAACATCATTATTTACTCCTAATTCATCGTTCAATGACCAGTTTAGGAAGCAGATATCTTTGGATAAAGATAAAGACTTGTGTTCTATGACATTTCGTAAAATTATTCACGCGCTTACGTTACGCTTACGTTTACGTTCTGCATTCGATCGTCACGTATTCGATCTTTGCGATTGTGCTTTCGTAAGTTGATATTTAGTGTTTATATAGTTTTGTATAATCGTAACAACAGTAGAATATCTCCTCGTCGTATTTTCTGTTTCAATGCGAAAAAAAACTCCGCGTATGACCGCAAGAAATAACTGTTTGCTTATGGGAATGTACATAACGACCTTTTATGGTCGCAGTGTGCCTTGCTTTTTTCCCGCCGTTATATTATACATTTCATAATAACAATTCCGAGTGTGCAGTATTGTTTTTTACGTGTGGTTCAGTGAAAGCTTGTGGTTGAAATGATTGCCGAATGATGTCATGCAAAAGGGAAGCTATGCATTCCCATAAAACGTATCTGTGTGTATGTGTATTCTTCTTTATCTTGCGCATACCTAACCTAACAATACTCGTCCCACGGCCCACTATGCTGCTAATGCTTGCAAATATATACAATTGATTACACAATGTACAATTTAGGCTTCATTTATCTATCTATCTCTCTTTATATATATATATATATATATATATATATATATATATATATATATATAATGTTCATGTAATGTTCCTAACCTAACCTGTGTGAACAAAAACTTGCAAATTAATAGTAGTAAATTTCTCTTCGCATATATTTCTTCGCCTACAATATGCATACATACGCTAGCAGCAAATACACAGTTGGCTATGAATAAGTTCGTAACTGTCAACATCCAAGCGATAGATAGATTAACCCGCCTCACTGTCCGTGCTCCATCACTGCACGCTACCGTTATACATAGTCTAGGGTACACGCACAACGCCAACTAGATGTACACGATTAAGGAATTGGTATAGTTAGGTATATTTGTTTACCATAAATAGTCACCAAGGCACTATATAAATTGACTATATACTAAATGTTTCACTCAGAATTTGTCTGCGTTTCTTCAAATGGCAATAAAGTTTCTCTATTCTCAAGTTTACTGCTTCGGTAGTGTTCGTTATTGTTCGTTATTTATTCAAAACAAAACACATTATTCTTTTCTTCCTTTGAAGTTTAAACAAAAGCTTGTAGTTTTAGTTGAACGATGTCGCTATTAGCATGTTCTGTTGACTCGCCGTGTTACCAATTACAATGCTAGTGGATTTTTTCCATTACATTGGTATACCCTGTTCCACTGTTATATTCCTGACTTTTTGACGTGTAATACCTAGTTTATTGGGCGTGCTATATAGGAACAATACAAATTCTGTGAAATATTTCAATAGTTAATAGGACTCAAACTAAATTGTAACCCTGATTGCAAGAATGCATCTCGACGATCGGTACGGCTATTGATTGTGGAACAGGCTGTACAGATGTGAGTGCATGTAGTGTACGTATGGTGTGCGCATGCGTGTACAACACAATAGTACATGGTTTGCGCGCTGCAAGATCCGCCCACTGACACTGCGATTATTGTAACAACAATCATAATATTTAAATAGGAGTGCAATCGTCTCGCCCACATGGTACACACGGGACGACACACGTCTCTCATTCCATGGCCGCCCATCTGGCTAGAGACGTATACAAAACACTGGACGGCATATGTTCGTCAACAAACATTACATCTTTATAAAGAAATTTCTACACTTAGAATCTCGCAACAAAATTTTTAGTTTTGGAAAAATGTATTTTATTATATTATAGTTATAAGTATTCTAGTCTGGTCAATATATTCTAATTATAAATACAGGGTTTTCAAACTTGATAATGATCGATAGTTCATAGTAAAATAAACATATTACTTTTTATTATTAAACGGAATGAATGAAAAATACATTATTGTATTTTGCCGTGCACTGGGCCGATCAGGAAAGCAATGTACAGATACAGAGGACTCGTAAATAATCTACGTAATCAATTAACGCACAATTACTCTGTATGTTATCGGACGGCAATAGCGGCCGTGTTAGGTAACAGTGTACGATCACGGCTGGCGATTTCAATACAAGAGAAAGCAACGAACACTTATACGCGATCTGATACAATCATTACGCTGTAATCCAACGCCAACTAAATGTTCTATCACAGTGTTCTGTCATTTGACACAACAAGATCAAAATAATTACTACACGGTGATGAATATTGTGTAATAATTAAAACAAATTAACTTCAATGAAAAATACAATGCGTTAGTAGACGTTGCGTTGCGCAAGTCGAAGTGGGCTGTGCCAGTCGGGTAATGTTTTTAGATGCAATTGTCTTCCAGAATCGTGATTAATCGCCCACACACTGACGAGACTACTCGCTGCTCTTGTCTATATGCTAATTACACACAAAACATACACACGTACATATATAGATATAGATATATATATATATATATATATATATATATATATATATATATATATATATATATATATATATATATATACGTGTACCACAACACCGGACTTCAACAATTTCTTGCTTCCTTTATTATTTTAGAGAAAAAATCTTCAAATAAATGTTGTAGAGTATAAAATTCTATATTAAAATCAATAAAGAGAATTAGTTTTGCGTGCTTTATAATGACAGAAATTAAATTGAAAATGGTCTTAAAAATAGGGATAGCCTTGGAAATTAAACAATAACGTCATAATTGGGAATGGACGGGCGCCGTTATTATGAAACGCCGTTATTGCGAGGTGCTACTGTATGACATCTTAATCCCAGTAGGCCAGGCACGTATACGTTTGATTAAAACTTGTATATTTCTATCTGTAGATATTCTTAAAATCAAATAATCTTATACCTATTATTGTTTAACCCAAATGCTACAAATAAACATTATTATACACAATATTAATAATTGAAGAATTATTTTCAATAATAAAATTAATTTTCTTTAAAAACACTATTTTATTATATTGAATTATTTTATTAAACTGCATTTGATTTGTATGTAATAAAGGTTATTTAACAATAAAATCGTTAGCGTATGATGTCATTTTATCACTTGAATGTAACAAAAGAATATATATATATATATATATATATATATATATATATATATATATATATATATATATATATATATAGTATGTATGTATGTATTGAATACAATGAAATACCGGCATTCACTCGGTCGCGAGTCATATAAATACAGTTGGAATAACGGACCATACCACTAGTCTATTGAATATTTAATTATTTATTTCTTCTTGTTTTATGATCATACTTTTGTTGTCTACTATGTACTTGTTAAAATGTTTGTAATATATTTTCAAAATACGCCAATGATTATTTAAACCTGTGCATTCAGATGGTTAAATTTTGTTAACAAAATATCTTGGGAGAATCATTTGAATCTCGAATGGAAGCCTGTCCTAACAATTCTGGATTATTTTAGAGGTGAATATTATAATTTACACGTCAAACACGTTTGTTATAACATTGGTTATACCAATTGTAATGTTACATAAGTAAATTATCTACGCAAAAAGTTTATTCGCAATGAATATGGAATGAGCTACGTAAAAGACACCGATATTTACAAGACACGTGAATGTATATATGTAACATAATTAGTAAGCGGCGTGTCAGCATTTGAATAAAGATGAAGATGACACTATAGTTATCGGGACATTGTCATTTAAATAGCATCGGTACTGACATTTTAATGACGTCATGTTTGCATTCTGATTCATCAGGTACCCTGTAATTTGCAAATGGCGACTGTAAATCTTGCATGTCGCATGTGTTAGTATCAGATACATCCAGCAGATAGCGCCGATGTTGGCTTCTAACATGACGAGATAAATGTTTTATATTTATCCATTCTCAAGCACTATTTTTCTCATGCAAATATTACTTTATTTAATTTTAAAATGAATATAAACTAGGAATGGATACAGACATCCATGCCTGCAGCTCATCGACGTATGTTCAAGTCTGAATATATATGTATTACAAATTATTATTTATCTTAATACACTTTTAAAATCCTAGGTGCCTAGGTCGCAAATAAAACAACAAATTTAAAACAAGTGCGAAACCGTTTCCTTCTCTCGACAAAAGCCAAGCAGACTAAGCCGACTATAAATGCATTGGTCTTCTTTTGTTCATTTTTTTAATTTAAAAATATTTTTTTGTTGGTCTTTCTTAATTTTTCAAAATTAAAAATGTGGAAAAATAATGTTTCATTTCCTGCATATGAATACATTTGAATGGAAAATAAAGGAGAAAAAAAAATAAAAACTGAAAAAATTTTGAAAAATATTAAATATAAAAAGTACTAAAAGAAATTTTCAAAAACAAAAAATCAGATGCACAACTAGACCATAATAGGCATTTGTCCAAGAGGTCTGTCCGGGATTTTTGCGCAAAAATTTTTAAAACCGGAGAATGCTACAGACATCGTACCGAACACTATAGCTCTTCGACAGGAGGTCGATGAGCTAAAAAATAGTATTTTTATTTGTTACAAACATTTTTCCCCAGCCGGGAGTAGAAGTCGGTTTCTATGGCATCAAAATTGTGACAGAAGTAAAGTATTTACTTCCAAGGGACGAAATAAGACAACAATTTCCCTAGCGGGAGTTCTTATTATAACAAGGGTTTTTGTAATTCACCAAAAAAAAAAAATCAAAGCATTAGACTTAATACTCCGATGTTTATATCTCACGTCTTGCAATTGTGATTTATAGATTGATTGTTTTCCAGTGCCAACATGGATCCAAGCAGACAGTGCTGTATTGTGTCTGTAGCGAATTATATAGATTAATAAATTCAAATTTTCAACTTGTAACTTGAACACTGCGAACACTTGTGTTATATTATTTTTCCTGCATTTGATGAAGATTAATGACAATTGTAGGTTGAACCTTTTGAACAGCCATTGAAGTATTTATATACAAATATGTAGTATGTATTGTAATTTTCCAACCAATTTCAAAGTCTATGATCAGTGCTGTACATTTGATAACCTGAATATATAGATATCTATATTGAATTTATGTGTGTAAATATTTAGTTGTTTATTATTTAGAACTGATAGCAAAGTGAATAAATATGTAAAGAAATATATGCGAATGCATCTAGATCTTATAATATCGGTTAAACCAGAGACCCACAACACGCGGCCCTTTTTCCAAATTTTGATGCCCGTTTGGGCATTTTTCATAAAAGAAAAACATTAATCAAAAACGAAAAAATTTGGTTAAAAAAATCTTTTGCGGCCCCCGACTCAAAATCGAAGTTATATACGGCCCTTTTTACATAAAAGGTTGAGCATCACCGGGTTAAACCAACAATTTTTTCCATGTTATTTGTGAGATTTAAATGCGCAAAAACATTCATTTTATTTACGTAATTCCAAAGTAAACTACAGCAAAAAAATCTGTTTATCTTTGAGAAAAATTTCCCATAAAAATGCGCTTAAAGATTAGCAAATAGATATTTATTTATTGAATACTCAATGTAATTCGTGTTCCGTGATCTGGCGATGATGAAAAAATATCTTTATCTGTCATAATCCAATAGAATTTGAATTTCTTTAAATAAACCTTAATGTAATCAAAAAAACCAAACATTATTTATATATTTTATTAGTTAAAATTGTTGCAATGTTGTTCTATAAAAATATGATTTATAAATGTTATTGCTAGGATTAAGGTCACAAAATATCTGTTTCTGCTAGGCAAGAATCAGATCAGTCATGGTGTAACATTAGTTCATATAACACTTTCACAATATTCGTTATGTTCGATATATTCTTCGTATAAAACATAGACGATTCCTTCTCGCTATTGCAAATGTTAGCCGACATCTTATGAATGGAAAGAAAACTAATTTCATCGTAACATTTTTTGTTTGTTTATGTTGGTATTGCTTATCAAACGTTCTATTTATTTGACTTTATCAATTTTGCACAGTAAAGTGAAAACCTCACATCGATATGTCGACAAAGTTTTCACCTAACCTAAAAATGTAATGTTCAGTGTGAAGTTAGCAGTTATATATTAATTACTGCGTGTGTGGGTGTGTTAATTACTTTATCACCTTGTGGATTACGTATTTGTATTATCAGGTATGTCATGTTTTTAAATCTTTAAATTTAAAAAAATATATGAGAAAATAGAACGCCTACTTGCTTGAGAACATTTATATTAGTGAAATAATAATGTTCAACATTCATTCGAAATTCTGTACGGGTTTTTTTCTGCTGAATTAAGATTTGATCCAAGAACCTCGACATTCTTGCACATTGTATTCAATTTGTAACCTTCAAGTTGGATTATAATGCTTACGATATGTTACATATGTAGCTGTTACAATACCCAGTATATCTCTTGCTAATCTGCATAGCTTGTTTATATGTAAATATAACCAAATCCGTCCATTTTGCACTGCGCAAAAAATATTCGTTTAATATGTAGTAATATTTTCAAATGTACATATTTTACAATTACAGTGACAATATTTTTTTTCAATATTAGTAAGAAAATACACAGAATAAGTGACAGGATTGAAATGTTAGCTTATTATTGTTAATAATCAATGTATACGCATTAGATATAGCCATATAAAATAAGGTTATGGTACAACATTTCAGTTTCAAGGCCAATAATAAAATATTTCAAATGTTCCATATATCGTATGATTTATTTGATAATATTTTTAATTACCCCCAAAATATGCGAGGACACTATAATATCAATAAAGAATTGATAGCTACACTGTATTTTAAGTACACTGTTATCATTAAAGTAATTCAAGAATGAAAAAAAATCAACATTTTTTTTTCTCTGTTGTAATTTATTTACGAACCAATATATTTAGATATTATTTTGATAGTCAATTTATATGCAAATTGTTAAAATGATGTAATAATTTTTTTTTAATACTCAATATAGACATATTTTTTTATTGAATTTATTTAAATGACATTAATAATAAATTTGAAATGGCGAAAAACAGTTACAATCAATCATTTCTAATTTTATACATTTCCTGAATATAAAATTTATAAAATACCTTGATCTTCAAATATTTTCATCAAAAACAAGCGATCGAAGCAAGCCATTGTTTCTTCGGTAAAATATTCGTGCATTTTCCAGTCACGGAGTTCATTTATTCCATGCATCGTCTGGAATTCCGTAATAAAGTAGACATATTTACGTTATTTTGCAAAAAATGCAACATGTGCCTTCACGTCCGCGGTCTGCGGTTTAGAAATTACGTGAAACTAGTAAAAGTAAATGACATTTCAACTCTCTCAATTCGGTACTTTGTTGTATTGGTCACGTGTCGATATGCTAAACGACAACAACAACACACACACACGCACACACAGAACATTTATACAGCGCGATATAAACATTTGTTGATGAATTAACCAACCTCCTCTTCGTATTCTTCTTCTTGTTATACGAATTATTGCCCAGGTTGTGTCTAGTAGGCGTGGAGACAAATGAGCTGACAGATAAATGTGTGCAAAGGTGCGAGATTTTGCATTGCAATTACTATTAGTTAGCGAAAAAGACACGCGAGATGTAGCGAAAGTGGCCTTTTTGAATTTAAAACAATGCAAATCGGGTACGTACGTTGTTTGCACTTACGATTTCTCGTAATGCATAAACATTTAAATGCTACAAATGAATTGATTTTTCCGTTGTTATGTAAATTAAAATCACTATATTTTACATGTTCATAATATAAACGCTTGTAAGCATCGGTGGTTCAGTGGTAGAATGCTCGCCTGCCACGCGGGCGGCCCGGGTTCGATTCCCGGCCGATGCAAATTTATTTTAATTTTCTCCATCGTTTTTATTTATTTTAAAAGTTCAGTTGTCGCATAGACGGGTTTGGGTTACATTCCTAACCTATAGAAATTATTTTTTAAAATTTTAAATTCCCTGTGAAAAATCTGATTATAAAATGAATACGTCGGCGCCGTGGCTTAGTTGGTTAAAGCGCCTGTCTAGTAAACAGGAGATCGGGGGTTCGAATCCCCCCGGGGCCTAAGTGGAACGTACTTTTATTCTGCACAATTAAATAATTCTCCTCGTAAAAACCAGTTACATTATTTCGAGCAAACTTAATAAACATTTAACAGCAATAAACAACACGTTAATCAGGTATTAAATGTTGAATAAGTCAGTTGAATGTCGATTTATTATCACTTGCTAAAGTGCAAAGAACAAATATACTTCGTGACCACGTTTGCACGTACACATTATGGCTAAATCTAGTTTATAAATGCATTGTCTGTTGCTAATTCGCTTGTTCAATTCATATTTGCTCTCTCTGTGTGAAATTTCATATTTAAATTTCGTAACAACCAGTGTTCAAGGACACATAACCTTATCTGTCTGTACGGAGAATAAGAAGAAGAAATAAGGCAGTATTACAAAACTGGAATGCGACAAAATCCGCTGAATGAGATAGCATATAATTTGTCTTATGATATCTCGAATAAAATGCATAAATTTACTCCTAGACTAGTAAAGGAAAAACATGGTATACATTTATTAATAATTTATAATTGCATAATACATATTAATTGACTGGGAAGATATTGTAAACAAATGCATATTCTTATTTGAAGAATACAAACTGGCAATAATACAGATTTTAGCGTACAAATCAATTGTTTAAATCAACGATATTTAAATTATACATTATTGAAGATTATAGTTTGTTTCGGAATAATTAAATAGTTTACATTTACAACTGTTTAATTATACAGATACCTTTGCTATTCATTTATACCGCCATGTTTTTTATAGGTTATTTATATATTTATTTCTCGACTTTCATTAGGTCGGCTGTCGGTTTACAACAATATTATCGCAGTTATAGGATTAATATCGCTGGTTAGTAATTATTCGCTATAAAATTACACCATGATATGCATAAATATATACCGGATTATTTTTTTCGTATTTGCTTTAATACCTCGTGTAATATATGCAAATAATCCCGTGGAAAATAAGACAAAAAGGTTCGTTATAAACAAATTTGACATTTAACAATTTCCGTTATTGCAAATACATATTCATTTTGGCCCATATTTAGCGGAACCGGCCTTGATTTAATAAATATTAAACAATCAGGAAATTGAATAAAAAAAATCACTAAAAGTTACTATTTGTCACATTCAGTATTAATTTTAGTACAAAACTGTCGTTATTAACACGCATTCATAACGTTTTTGATGATTTTTCAATCATTTTTTTCCCACAGTCATTTCCAGAATGAATATATTAGAATAACAATTTTCCGATCAGTCGATCGGGATCAAAGTCAAACTAGTTTTTTTTTTTCTGTAACATTACGACATTGTAATAAATAATGCAAATGTTTATTTATAATTCCTGTGCTCTTAATTTCAAAACAATGATTTGTGTTTCTTCTCGTATGTATAAGGTAGAATGTAATGTACATTTCGTTCTTATAATGAATGTGTCCAATTTCCGTATTACCATGCCGCGAATGCTCACATTCCATTTGCCTACTCTAGATAAATGGGCCTAGTTAATAGAAATCATCTGCAACTCTTCCGACAAACTCGCACACACATACACTGCTACACTCTGGCAGTATGTGTGGAGCAGTGGTGTAGTTCGTTTGTGTTTCCCTAAGGGGCACAGCCAAAGTTGATATAATTTAAAAGTAAAAATACGCGAAGTTTAACCGATATGGAAGATGTGTTTTGAGGCTAATATTGTGCGTAATAATTGGGGTATTCTCTCTTCTTTTTAGCGTAGGACCTTTCACATTTCTCTCTCTCTTTCTATTTATCTATCTATCTATCTATCTATCTCTCTGTAATCGACAAGAGATTTTCGTAAAACCAATCTTCACTTTATAAATTAACCAACAACATTGCTACTTGTAGAACATTTGTGTTGTCGTGTAGTTATAATCATTTAAACAGACACGTTTAATGTCTTTGCATGTACATTAAATTCCTCACTTTCCTAGATACTATAGATTGCTATGCACAGCTAGTTACTAACGGCGTTACTAAGAGTTTTAAATTTTTCTACTAAAATTTAAACTGCAACCATGAAAAAATCATGTATTTTTATAGTTTTACTATAGCAACAATATCATAGGTAGTAAACAAAAGGTTAGTAGCTCTTAGTAGCGTCGTTAGTAACCAATAGCAGTCATTGTTTTCTTCGTAGAAACTTTCTGTTCAAAATGAACCATTATTTTCTGGAACAGTTTCAAAACAACACCGTAATGTATGAATATACATAAGTGTAAAATGGTGTGCAACCATTCTGAGTAATAATTGAATGGTATTTGTCCATTTTCAGGCTGGTATAATCCTGACATTTAAATAGATGACACGTCAATGCAGGTGAAATATTACCTATGCATACGTTATAAGCGTCTCGCCACAATTACCGGTAATTAAACTGAATCTTGTGAGGGCGGCTGTGGAAAGAAAAAAAAATTGTAATAATCACATATAACGGTTGGCCGATGAGTCATACCAATGTGTGGCTTTGTTACGGAGCATGCGCAGATACTATGTAATATTTCGAAACTATAGAATATGCTTGGGATTCCAAAATTTCAACCACAAATCTTACATATGTGATTTACAAAGTTTTTAAGCAATATTGACTCATCATCTTTACGTAAACTTGACCTGTAGAAGTCACCAGAATCTTAACGTGTTTAATTAACACTTAATTCACATTTAATCACAATAATTATCAACATCAATCAAACAACAGCGCGAAAATTCAAGTTCAAATAGAAACCATGATTGAATGCATTCGGAATTATGGTCTGTGTGTCTCGCAGTCAATGTTAATCGATCTCGGAAGCCTTGAACCCAAAATCATATACGGTTGTTCTTGTACAATAATTACAGTTATACTACAGTCTCTCCCGCAAGCAAGCTTACCAACCTTCGCAACTGAATTCTTGTACACCGTGTGTCTGTGTGTGACATTTCTAAAAAGTGTTAAGGAGATATCGCATAAATCACTCTGATCAATGATCAGCTTGATAGAAGATTAAATGTAAGGTAATACGCTTGAAGTCTACACGCTGAATGTACATATTTATGTACATACTTATTTACGTATGTATGTATGTACATCGCAGTAAGCCATACTACATACCGATCAAAGATCGAGTTGCAGTTCCTGTTTGGATTTTTCTAATAACAGTGTATCAGTGGCGTTCGTTAATATACAAATTGCAAAGACGTAATGTCTAGCAATCCCTGTTGCCATATTTCTGCATATGTAGTATTTTGTAGATTAAAATGTACAATAATTAATGTTAAAATGACAGTTTATTCGTTTTCAGACTTGCAACAATTTCCATAAAATGGTAACACATTTGGTAATACATTTCAGCAGCATCCGTAATGAATAATAAATTCTTGAGTTCTCTATTCTCTAGATTCTAGAGAGAAACTAGTATCAATTTCCGTGCAAGATTGTTGACGGTAAATATCAAAATATCTTGTGCAAAATCGTTAGTTCTCCTATGCATGTCGTATGTGAACTATTTTCTAACCTGTTTGGTCATCATGTAATTTGTGAGCGGCCCCAGCTCTTAGACTAAAGCAAGCAGTGAAAGTCTACGACGCAATGAGGAAACACATCTTCAGCTGAATACTCCACTTCGTCGCACAGTTCACGTATATATTCAGAGCACTCATTTGACATTTAGCAAATCACTCTGAACTAAGTCTAATACACATATGTCTCTCTCTGCGCATCTCGCTTGCGCATGTATGCATCTGCGCATGCTTGACATCCATTCTGCCATATCATTTTAAACGACTCAGCCTTTTCAATATACACGTGCGCATTTTGTATGAATTTCGCTTCATATTTCTATAAACTTTCTACCTTAGGATTTATGTTTCGCTTCATTCCGCAAAGATCGTTGCAATAAATTCGTCGTTAAATGGTTAGAGTTGTACGTACAAATGTTGTGCGTGTATCGTGTTTTCCATTCAATGTACAGCGCGTGTCTGCTTACTTTCCAATAATCATTAATTACAGGATTACTATCATTTTTCCACGCTTTATGACTATTGAAGAATTGTAGCTAATTTCCTAGGACAGAAATGCTGTCAATGTATCTCTCTTTCTCTTGCTATTTTCTTCATCTTCGCCATGGTATACCTTTTATGGATGAATACACGTCATTAGATTAGGTTTTGTATGTAAAGTGCGTATTTAATTACCGGTGAAGATACGGATCTTTTATTTGCCTGCGAGATTAGAGAAATTTGATTACAGCCTTGCTAATTCATTCCAATTGACCATTACAGATAAACAAACACACGGGACATTTCACAAATTCTTCTTTGTGTTGTATGCTCTACTTTAGCCAAATGCGATTCTTATCCAAGTTCCAAATCAGGTCGTTCTTTCACCAATTATTGTTTCCTTATTTGTCTTGTGATTATAGATTTTTGATATATAATTTTTTCATAATTGGTTTAGCTTCGAAGAATGGAATTTTTTAAACTAATAAACCTGAATCATTTAATAAAATAACAGCAAATGTGTTGATGTGAAGAAAAGGCGTGAAAAAAATCATTGTAAATTTAGTAGTTGATAGACTATGATCAAAGCGTAGAATATTTCTGGATTAGTAAGTGGAATAAAATCATCACAAGCAGTGAATCTTTTTCTTTGACGCGAATGAATTTAACTATTTATAGAACTAACCAATCTGATATCGGTCATATTTGGACTGTTGCTTTTGGATTTCAGTTCCTGAGAGCTCATTTGAGATCTTCTGACTTAACTGTCATTGCCGCAGGCACAAAACTATCTGTGCAAGGTCTCTTCACATTCCGAATTATCACACAGAAAAAACAACAATACAGTATATTAATTTGAATCACGATCTTAGTTTTTCCATTAATTAAATATGATATAAAACAATTGGAATTGTACTACTGAAACTTTCGATATGATTCGAAGGTTATTGACAGTTAATTAATAAAGGATATGAGGGCAGTAAATGCTAGGGTTTTTTTTGCTAATGGCGTCATTGTTTTATTCTATTCTGTCTGCGGTTAATTGGTGTGACACGCGTAAGATATAAAGAATAATGTAAATATTGACAGTTACGGAAGCGGTCGTACGTAGTTACAATATTGATTGGTTCCGTAATTGAACT
This sequence comes from Carabus problematicus, assembly GCA_963422195.1. NCBI lineage: Eukaryota > Metazoa > Arthropoda > Insecta > Coleoptera > Carabidae > Carabus > Carabus problematicus. The sequence continues at coordinate 14,790,072 of OY728585.1, read as the reverse complement.
GCCACATCTCTCTTTGTCTCTCTGTCTCTCTGTTGCCCTCTATAATACTCAGGGTTCAGTGTTCTAGTCAAGAATTTAATTAAGAACAAACACAGCACCGCCAAACGGCAAATTTATTAACTACCTTCAATTTATAACCATATTCACATAGAAGACACATTTGTAAGTTGAGCCTACTTTGCCACGAAACAATATTTAATAATACCAATTGTTTTTCTATACAAATTCCTTTGATAATGAGAAATATCGTTATTGAAATTATTAATAACATTACATACATCATATCATTGTTAATAATGACAAGTGTCATTCATTGATAGATTAACCGCGCACTATTGTTTATTCATACCTGAATAGATATCATTAATAATATTAATTGAATATACATTTGTCTTATATTTAATACAGTTGGCCTTGGTACATTATTTCAATTATATATTCGAAACAAACTTAGACACATTTATAGACTTTTTACTCTTTCTACAATTAACTTCATTTAAGTCACCATTTTCTAATTATTTCATTACTCGCAACCCAATTTAATTAATTAAATTGACAAATAGCCGTCATTTAATGTTTAATTAGCCAAGGGCTGATAATTGTCCCGCGTTGGAGGAGTCTATGTGACTGTTTTTGTACGTTGTTATAATGTATTTGTACAACATATAAACGTATCATGTTTATATGGAATGCTGTTGCTATGTGACCGGAAATACAAACGACATGTTTGTATATATGCATGTGTGTGCCGCTGGCTCCATCAATTGACATAAAAACGAACCTCACATCTCTTCTTCCTTATGCCATTCTTGTCGACCGAGTTTTTATTCAATATCTTGCACTCCATGTGCACAATCGTGAACAAAATAGTGTATTATTTTCTAATTTATTAAACGTATAACGTTCTCCAGAAAAGGCTAGAGATATGTATGTTTAAATATATTTAGCGTTCTTCATTTCCATAGCATGCGCAGTTATAGTGCGATTATTAACTACGCACGTTATGTGGTGACATCTATGTGCATAATTTTGTAACGCTGTACATGCGGAAACACGTTGTTCGTTTCAAATCGGCCAAATGCAAATGTGAATAGTCGCGTCGTGCTATTTGCTTATGCGCTTAGAGATATAATCTTAGGTTAGTTACAAATGAATTCATTGCGCACAGACACCTGCAAGAAGAACTGTATAACGTATCTAATAACATAATTCATCCGTGGCTCTCGTGCGATCTTGTACTCTGTTCACATACCAACACTGTACCACAGGCTGCGTATATACAACAAATACCGCGCTACACGACGTATTGGTCTTGTACGCATGTACCGTTTGTTCATATGCGCAGCTGACCCATCTGGTGACCCGTAAGTGATTATGTATTTTGAACCGGTTCGTTTTCCCCTGCAATTATCGACCACTTATTGCAAATAGTGTTGGTGTCAACTAGAATATTGAACTGTCATGAGTCATTCTACATTTAGATGGTTCAAATACACATCTATTTAATAATAATGATTATAATAAAAACATTTACAGTAACGAAAATGTAAAATTGTATTTTCAGTTTCTTTCACTATTTTTTTACTTTAGAATTACCCTTTCAGATCACTAATTAACAGTTTCCTTAACGATGGCAAACTAGTGCTAAGTTAGCACTTGATACATTTGAAAAAAACATACAGATTTGTAATTTATATTAGATAAACAGGAAATGCAATGTAAAGCTGCAAAAACAATATGAATTAAAAATCCTATTGCTGCTCGAACGTTATACAAATGATTAATTCAAATTCTGCCGCGATCCAATGCATATCCTACGCATATTTTCTCGCTGACATTGTGAATTTTTATGCACCAGACCACAACGGTTATGTACATATGCATTCCGATCATAAAGCAAGACAGTAAATTGTATCAAAGAAGAAAAAACCACACACTAGTATAACAATGCACGTGTCGTTATATTATTGTCCGATCGACATCATTAAAATAAAAGTCGTAACGTGTGATTAATGACGTATAGAATCGGTAAGGACAAATATGTCAGTTACTCGTTAACATTTCAATGCGCATGCGCATAGTGTATTCTTATAGATGATCACACGAACAGATGAAAGGCAATGTATGTTTATTGAATTATATTTCACGGAGTACTCAACAAATGTATGTACATTTTTAACCATTAGTTAATTATACAATTCGCCATACTAGGTTACTTGTATAACCTATCAATTATATATAGGTGACGTTTGCGACAAAAAAAAATTTCCGTTATATTTCGCGACAAATTTATCTCGACACGAGTTAATCGATCATTCGGTATTAATTACTATATTACTCAATCAAAAATAACAGTCGTTGTTTAATTTATTCATAGATTTCAGACTAGGTATGTATGATAGATAAAATGATAAAATCATAGTATTACAGCCGTATGTATATATTCTGCAGTGAATATATTTAGTGAAACCTTGAACTAGTTAAATAGAAATTAATTTCACAAATACATACATACATACATGTCATTTGTATCTGAATATTGCTATTTAAAACTATATATATATATATATATATATATATATATATATATATATATATATATGTATATATATATATATATATATATATATATATATATATGTATATATATATTAGTGCTGTCAAGAACCGATATTTTTTGGATTCGGGTACTCGGTTCTTAAAGTATTCGGGTATCCGAATAACCGAGATTCGAATACTTTCGGAACCGATTCTTAGAATCGGTTCCAAGAATCGAATACTCGGTTCTTGGAATCGGTTCCAAGATTCGAATACTCGGTTCTTGGAATCGGTTCCAGGAATCGAATACTCGATTCTTGGAATCGGTTCCACGAATCGAATATTCAGTTATTGGAACCGATTCTTAGATTCGTTTCGAAGAATGGAATCGATTTTTGGATTTGATTTCAAGAATGAAATACTCGTATGTTATGCATGTAACATATATTAATTGTGTACTCACTACATTGTTGACTATTTTTGATGTTAAAATAGCGTACCTTTTCTTCTATTAAAGACAAAAGACATATTCATTACATTCATTTTAGCATGTGTCAAGAAATATAGCAGAATACAGCGTTGAAATTACACGTATATGTAAAATAAAGTAAAAACCGAAACAGAATTAACATTTCAATAAAACAATAAGTGACGTCAGACTCTGTGCATATTGTAGAATGCCTTAACAACTTATTAATTGATTTTAAAGTTGATATAAAATTTTAATGAAAATGACAAATGTACGCCACTGACACTTGAAAGCAATACAAGAAAGTAATGATAATTACTTAACACTTATTTCTTACTCAAAATTGTATCATAGTGTAATGATTTATTCCACACAATATGACAACAAATAAAAAAAAACAGAATTAAAATGTATACAAATACAAACCTGCAAACTTAAATTTCAGCTAATATTCTCTTATTGTATTACATACAACAAACATGACGAAATACAAAACAAAAATAGTATTGTGCGTAACTAAAACTGTCATTGGGAAATGATTTAGTGCATACGAAATACAATCAGAACTTAAACAACATTCTGTATTATAAATGGGATGTCTAGTACCATCTAGATCATGTATAGTAGTTCTTCAAAATTGTTTATATAAATATATATTTTTATTGTTTTACATACAGCATATAGGACGCAAAGCTAGAATTAGAAGTTTTGTTTGTAAAAAATACAGAAACAAAACTAGTATTGTGTTTAATTAAAACTGTAGCATTATGAAATTATTTAGTACATATTTGAGATATTAGAAACAAAGGAATATTTTGTATAAGTAGGGTGTCCCGTAGCTTGTGCAGCATCAATACAATTTTAGTACTATTTTTAACATTTTCTTATTCAAAACGAGTAAACGGAGCGATATATGAAGATATTCGATTCTCGAAATCGATTCCAAGAACCGATTCTTTGCCTTTCTTTTGCAAGAAAATCTAAGCTATTTTAATATCGAGGCAGTCAACAATGTGGAACATACGCAATTAATACATGTTACATACATAACATACGAGTATTTCGTTCTTGAAATCGAATTCAAGAATCGGTTCCAAAAACCGAGTATTCGATTCTTCGAAACGAATCCAAGAACCGAGTATTCGATTCCTGAACCGATTCCAAGAACCGAGTATTCGATTCTTGGAACCGATTCCAAGAACCGAGTATTCGATTCTTGGAATCGAATCCAAAATTTGGAACCGAGATTCGGGTATCCGAAAAGTTCAGTATTCGGGTATTCGAATACTTTTGGAACCGATTCCAAAAGTATTCGGACTCGGTTCCCAGCACTAATATATATATATATATATATATATATATATATATATATATATATATGTATATATATATATATATATATATATATATATATATATATATATGTATATATATATATATATATATATATATATATATATATATATATATATAAATATATATATGATATGTGACAGGCATTCATGTTGATATCTTTACATGGGTGTTGAAAAATTAGAATGTGTTAAAATAATCAGTCACTACAGTTGTACGTAAACTACAATTGACCAAGGCTTATAACGCCTTGAATTAATTTGAAAATTATTTCAATTGACATAAAAAGCATACATACTTTCTTTTGCGTTAAATGCTTTGATATTTTTTCTGAAAACTAAAGTAATCTTTATACACGCATCTAGAGAAGTAGAATGACCTTGAACAGTATGCATTTGATGATTTAGTTTACTTTCGTTATTGTATACACTCGCTTATAGTGAACCAAATTCCTAGTCCTGTTAAGTTCACTATACGCGGATTCCGCTGTATATAAATTACAAACACGAGTTCGATGACATTTCGAAAATCACTGCGTATTTTTATTAAATTAAGATTCTCCACACGCGTTACAAGACTACTGTTAGAAAAATTTAAATAAATCCCCCCCTGGAGCTAAATTTCACAGATTTCAACACGTGAATCCGTCCATCTTGGAAACGAAATCTCGGTAAATGATATGCAAGCGAACACTAGTAATTTTCGAGCAATTTTTTTCCGTTATCTATAAGCTAGTTTAAAAAGCCTAGTATTTTTTTTCTGGGAAAACATTTTCTTACGACACCCGTCGATAATAATAATCGATTATAACGCTGAAAGAATCAAATATCGTTCAATCACAAGACAGTGAGATCCTCTGTAGAGTAATAATATGCGTGCATAGGCGACCACCCAGTATTTTATACACTGTTATTAAATCGATACACTGTTATTACGCCAGCAGCCATTGTACACATATGGCTCTCCGAGTGTAACAAGTTATAATATATTGTGTTGTCATGTTAGAATCCAATATGGGCGGTTATTTTATAATACGAAACGAAAGATGACTGAATAGTCTGCGAAGATTTTTATCAACATGCAGAAGATAGTCTCTCTTGCAGTTGTGCCAGTAGCTGGTACACGCTTTGTGAGGTTATGTTGTGTGTGCGTGCGTTTTGACAGCCAGTAATATATTTTATTGTGCACAAAGAAACAACAACGTAGTGAATGAGTATTTTAGTCCGAGTCTATTCGCGTCCGACAATAAAATCGCACAATTTGTTGCAGAAAACATTGTTAAGAGTTACATACAAACCATACCGTCTTAATCAACAAAAATTCAAATAGAAAATATGATTTTAAATTTATATTTTCGATTTAAATATTTCTAGAATAAATATACAATATTCTAAAATTAACAAACATGGTCATTTTTCTGAGCACAAGTTCAAATTTTTCAAATTCTTGTTCTATATTGATTAAAACTTGTTCATGAAATAATGAAAAAAATAATTAAACTAAGAAAAAAAAACCTTAATTTTGTATAACATTTAGCGTTTGGCATTTTAAAAGAAAAATCTATTATTTCTTTATACTGTGTATAAGAAAGTAAAAAAGTTAATTCAGATAATGTAATCGATACCGAGTATTTTTTTACAGATCGTTGTGCAAATATTTATTTTCCGATATTGGCAATTGGCGATAGTTTTATCTGTCAATGAAAATAGTAAATAATGGCGCTTATCTATGTGACATGATCATAATTCTGGAAATAGTGTATGTTGCGTTTTTTTATTTCACAGAACTGTGTCAGATAATGTGAACAGATATGCGTGAACTATTCCTACAAGCACAATCAGTCTATAATAAATCATTTCTCACATTTACAAATGCAATGTTTCCCATGGTTATTCAGATTTATTCAACACCAGTAGTCAAATATCACGATTTAACACAACAACATGCATTGCAACATTTCGTGTTGCAAAATTTAATCAATCCAATTATCACTGCTGTCATTTCATTATACATTAATTTGCCTACTAATTAAGTAAATATACACTAGAACGATCAACTGCGTTCACAGTCCGATCACTTTAATTTTATACAACTCAAGCGATCTGGTTCGATGAATAATTCAAATCAAACGTTAGTAGCTGAAATAATATTGGGCAAGGACATACTTGTATTTGAAACGTTATGTTTGTAACCTTCAGTATCGGCTGTTGTCGATAAATTAGAGGCCAATTAGAAATGTATGTATATTCTGCAAAATGTGTGTGGAACGCGTGGAATTGCTCTGGATCCAGATAGCCTTGGCCTTTGTCCTGACGGTCACCAGATAGATATATATAGTAGAATGTCATGTACAGTTCGTAAACTTAACATATATAACGCAATAATAATAATAACTTAGAACTTCACGCAATATTACATACCCCGAGGGTGATACTGCGTATAGTTCGATTATTAAGAGATGTCCAGTCAAGGTCATCGTTGAACAGTACGAGTTTAGATTTTACCCGCGTCTATTTTGTCACATTCAGTAGCGTTGTTTATCTAATTTTTTAATGGAGCATATAAGATTCTGTAATTTCCGATGGTGAGGGAATGATCCTTGTCGCTCGTGCTTCTTGACAATTATTTAAATGTGAGAGATAGATGATGTATATGATACAGATAACCTTGATGAAACATCTTTAAATAATTCCACTATATGTAAATGTGTGTTTTAATTTCATTACATGCATACAGTATTAAACTATTAGAATTGTGTTATTAGTATATGTGTACATTCAAGATTACGAAACTGTAGAATATGCATACCACTTTGTACTTAGCCTGAAGTTAAACTTTCCTGTACAATTTTCGCATTGACATTAGCCATTAGCCTATAGCAATAAATAAACGTGAATTACTAATGAGGAACGTCACATAAATCTATATTTTCACACGCTATCAGTTTTCTTTTTCGTTGGTAATGTTTTACTAGTTAATACTGATCATTGATAAAAATCCTCTGAACTCTTCGTTTATATCGTTGTGATAGATGAAAACGATGTAACACACAACATATTCATGGCTTGCTTGGATATGCTGTTCGTGAATGAACATGTTATTATAATATACTGATGTTAGATTAATTTTTATGAGAAATAATCTACTCGCGGCCGTGTACATTTCATGAAGACGGATCATTTAATTAATTAAGTTTTGCTATAATCACGTGCTGTAATGAACACAAGTGTTGAAAGTTTCGTAATTTATAGTCAGTTTGAATTATGCTAACATGAGATATTTAAAGTATGATATTATATATACAAAATATATAAATGGCCCGAAGCTAAATTGTACGTAAATTCCGCTAATATAATTAGTATTTTCGGAGAAATTTTTACCCAGATACGCTACCACTTCGTATTTTTTTTATATACCGGCAGCGTTTACTTAACGTACGTTCTTTAAACGTACGTTCGATAATACGTACATGAATATTTACGACTCTCTGTCCACGCAACGTATTCATTATCCGCACGTATATTACATCATATAAACCCGTCAGAAATACACCATCCGGTTAACGTACGTTCACTTACCGTACCGAATTTTATGTACGTAGAGTGAGCGCTACCTATAATTATAATTGTAAATATTAAAGCGACATAATAAAACATTCCTGGGAGAATTTTTATTCGGAAGCAATTTTATATAAAGAATAAAAAATATTCCATGACTTTTTTCCTTTTGATTGATCATTGATTGATTGATTGACAGATAAAAATATAGTGCAGTAATTTCCGTATTCAATTCTCGACATATTTCTCCTGTCGCAGTTATCTATAATTTATAAGAAAAATATGTCTCTTATAATAAATTCCTAGGTATTCTTTTGTAGAGCCGCAAGAAAAAAAATTATTCTGATTAAATTTACAATACATTTCGATAAAAACAACAAAACATTAGTTCATTTCTATAGCCTTTAGGAAGAGTTAAGTCTAACTTCTCAATATAAAATAATCCTTGATCACTGCTCATGATAATATATGCGCACATGGTATTGTTACTAAATTGAATTTTAATAATTTATGTACGCATTGTCTTACATTTATTCTGAATCTGCATACACCTACGGGGGGGGGGGGCTTATTTAGCATCGTAATTCGTGTACATTTTAATTGCTAATTATCTGTAATTTTTATTTTTAGTTCTGAACAATTGAAATAATATTTTTGCATATGGAAATATTTTTCCAACATTTAATTTAAAATTCTAAAAATCAGCACCCCCTAATAATTTTGCTTTACTGTTTTTCTATTTTGAAATAAAAATTCAGCATAATCCTATTTGAGTGTTGAAGAACATTTATCAGTTTTTTTTCAACAACTGTATGTTGTAAATGTTCGTTGTGTGTAACTATTCTGTCAAATAAGTTTTCTCCTAACACCTAACATGTGTTTTTTTCTTTTCTGTTACAGGTCAGTGTCTGTTTGTGTCGTCTTCCTGGTTGTAAGATGACGGCATTCGGTGTTCTGTAAGTGAACCACATAATTTTACTCGGCATTAATATTCATACCGCGTCTTTCGGAAAAAAAATCATAGATGGTCCAAAATGATAGATGTAAAAGTTTCTGTGGTTTTTTTAGTTTAATTATGCAGTACCTCTACAATTGTAGATATCAGATATATAAGTTGTAATCTTACAGCAATTAATATAAATACATATATATATATATATATATATATATATATATATATATATATATATATATATATATATACATATTGTTCATTAGTTGTTTATATGATGCGAGAAGATTGTCTGTTTAATTGACAGTGTCAATATAGTTTGATTTGCACATAAATACATTTGTGAGTACACCTTTCACGCGAATTACCCATTCATAGAATTGAAATGCCATAGATAGTGACCACTAGATTGTGAGAATTTATGCGTCGCAATGATACGTGACTTTTCGAATTCGTTTTCTAGTTTTAAATTCTACACTGTGTGACACTATCTAGATTGTCTTTTTTGAACACGGAAGCCTTAATTTAAAATGCGTTTTCTATCTTACATTTAGGGAATTCTAAACAAGTTTTTTTTTTTTCGGAGTTGATGATAACAAAATATGGAATATAATATAAATTGTTGGTTATCTTGATTGGACTATCCTTTTTTTTTTGTTTACCAAAGTAAAAGCAGAAATAATACCAGAACTGTTGGTTTTGTAAAAATACTATATTTTGTACATATTCAATAATACATATAAATATACAATACAAATAATTGTATATTACACTTGCCTATTATTAGCTTTTTTCACCTTGGATACGAAATATGTAAACAAGCTTATTATGCCCTAGGGCATAATGACATTTACGCTCGCTAATCATTAACTTTATTTTCATAAATTTCATGGGTATTAAATCTTCAGTAGCTTTCTTTGCTCTGGTTAAAATATCTTTTGACATATCGTCAAAAACACGTAATGCAGTCGATGCGATTTTCAAAAATACATCCATCCCTCGGGCCGAAGGCTAGAACATCGTCATCCTCCTTGCATAATCATCGTCATAACGCCCTTGGTACATAAATAACTATTAAAGGTGAGTTTCATTGTGAACATATATACGACGTCGATTCATTTGAAAAGAAAGAATATTTCTTGCTTTTAAATACAACCATTGATTTATGTATGTATGTGTTTATTGAAGGTAATCAAATAATCAAAGTCAGCAGCATAATAAATACTTGCCGCGTTTTGACATTGAAAATTTTAATTACACCACATTATTTGCACATTCATTCACTGTGTCCCATATTTATACACATTGACTGATTAGATATTAGTGTGTACATTTGTGGTGATATTAATTACACTTTGATCAATGTGACATTCATTCATAATTTTGATATACAGCCTGAACAGGATATGAAGTGAAATTCACCAGTCATTATGCTAAAAAAAAAAAAACAAATTATCCGAAAACTACTTACATCGATAAGCATCTAACTAGATGTGCCATAAATAAAAACAGTTTTTAATTAAACCGAACGTATATTAATATCGAAATCACATCGCCAATAATTAGTTTATTCCCGGCACTAAACTCTGTATAATTACAAGTGATATCACAGCCGGACCATCGTATCTGATACGGTTATCTGTGATGATTATTATCGAATCCTAACTGTATCTCGCTAACGTGAAACTATATATTAAATGAACGAATTCACATGTTGTTATATTATAGCACGTGTTATGTGCTCACCACAATTTCCTGTGACACTAATTATCTTTTTTTCTTTCGGTTATAAATTGATTTGACGTTTGTTGTTGAGGTTATGTTGATCTTGTTTGCACCGGCCGTAACTGTACTATGGATACGTGTGCGCGCGCACATGTCACAGCCTCCTACCATCACCGGTAATCCTATAATTAATCTCGATAACACTTGTTATTAAACAGAACGTTGTTTTAGTGTCTTTTTTGTAGGCATGTCCATTCACACCTTCCTGACAATTTTACGCTATTTGAATTTTAAATTTTTCTGTATTATTTATTCTAAAATTATACAGTATATGAAGAGGATATTAGGTGCTGCAGGCGACCAAAAAAAAAAAGAACCGTTATTTTAGAATTTATTTGACTAATTTTCCGCAAAGCCAGTTGATGAAGAGACTATCGAATTATTTATGTATAATTTGTGATAATCGTCTTTTTTTTTAAAAATGTATTTGGTAGAATAAAGAAAAAAAAAATGCATATTTGATTCATAATGAATTTAAAATTGTATACAATGTGTTTTAATATTTTTCGTAATAATGATATTTCTTAATTTCGAATTATAATTCGTTATTATTAGTACAGGAAGCGCTCGCTTAACGTACACAATTCGGTAAGTGACTGTACGTTAAACGGACGGTGTATTTTTAGTGTATTTGTGTCAGTTTGTGTGATGTGATGTACGATGCGGATAAAAAGTACGTAGTATGGACAGAGAATCGTAAATAATCATGTACGTATCATCGAACGTACGTTAAAATGACGTACGTTAAGTGAGCGGTGCCTGTGTTATGTATAAATTAAATTAAAATATCCATTTAATTACTTTGTCAGTGTGGACGAGAGAAATATGCGTTGTGGCCCCGTTTAAATACATTAACATATGAATATGATATTTACCCTGTTTGTTTGGGTGACGCCCCGGTGTGTCGTGTGTGTGTGTGTGTGCCCCCCTGCCCCCCTTCAAGGGTCACGTGCCACATCCCCACCCCGGCACGTGTTATATTACCGACAAAATAAATAGCGTTTAAATTAACTCGCCCCCATAGATGATTACCTCATCAATTTCCGTTACTTAGATATAACATGTCGCCCCCCTTTTTGTGTCACCCCCAAATATGATAATTGATTCGCGTAATTACGTGTATTAAATCATTTTATCTATTTTTTTTTATGTGTATGTATTGCTATGCCCTTGATCTAAAACAAAATTCATAGAAAGTTATTTTAAAACTTGTAATCTATTTATAGCCAAATAGCACACTGTATTCTGGGAAATTATCAATCAAAATTCTGGAAATTTTAAAGACAACATTTGTTCTTTTTATATTTCTCAATAATTCGGGTTTTTTTTTTTGTTAAAAAGTCCTGTTTAGAGAACAAAATGTTTGTTGTTTCATAATATCTAACAATAAGAGCTGGAGAAAATGATGAATACTTTTTCACAAATAATATGTTTTCATATTTGGTCATACCAGAAATATATGTATACTCTGTTCCACGATAATATTCTTATTATCTATTTAGTTATTTCACAGAATTTGTATTGTTAGGATATAGCATCCAGAATAAACTAATGATTATAAATCGAGAAGTCAGGAATATGGTCGTGGAACAGGGTATACGTGTGTAGATTGTAAACATTCGGGGGCCGACACCTAGTGTTTATGAGTGCCCGTTGTACCTGGTCCACTGCACCGGGATCCCCGGACTAAAGCTGTTGTAATCTGTTACTGTCGTTACAAGGGGACACAGGCCACTAACGAGGATGCAATAGTCATTAGTTACACGCCGCTTTAAGAATGGTTCCTTGTTAGTCTGTTTCACACAATCAACATGCAGAGACACAGGGCCGTCCTAGGATATTTGGCGCCCCTCAATAATGCCCCCTGTTCATATGAAAGCGCCCATACAGACATATTCAACTGACATTTTTTGTGCTAACATTCATTCGACTAGCAAAATTGCTGGTACAAAATGACTGGCGTCCCAGGGCTATAGCCCATTTAACCCTGTGATTAGGGCACGCACTCAGGGGGAGCACTACAAGGAAATATTCACGTTTATCGACCATTTTTACAGATTTTTATAAATCCTAAATGAAGTCTGATCCAAATAAATGTGTTTATTTGACTAGATTATTCATTAACTTGTATTGTATGCTTTGTCATTGTGTGAATTTCCATAATTTACTTAGTACGGGCCTGTATTGCTGTACGACCTGGGGGCCCATATCTGGGGCACACTTAACCCTTCACACGTTACGTACCTTTGCGTACGTCAAACGATAAGATAATACAACTGGTTCAGACGCTGAACTTCAGAGTAAATTAAATGAAAGTCTCACTATCATAATTTCTCTGTGGCCAATCACAAATCGTCATCTTAGGCCCCTACACACGCACGTACACACACACACACACACACTTGCGAAGGCAATCGCTGATTTATGAAGTTTTAAACAACTGCCATTCGAATTTATTTTTGTGTAAAGAAAAAAAAAACCATTTTGTAGAAATATTATTTAACATTCTCTGTACGATAATTCATTGAACGCGTCACAGTAAATATCCTCATTTGATGGTTATTATCTGTTGTTTTGACAGTCATCATTATGCCAAATGATTTAACTTTATATTTAGAAGAAAAAACTTCTAATATAATGGAATTTTGTTTCTCTTGGCATCGCAGTGACGCAACTAGAATCGTACAAGTGTATAAGTTCTTTTCCTCTTTTATTATTCATTCATAGAAAGCTGAAGAAGAGAACACGCCTCTGAAGCAACCTTACAATAATCACACACACACCGAGAATCAATGGTTGTTAATAATAATTCATGAATATTAATCGATTTCGAATGCAAATTAACCAGTAACGTTTTCTTTTTATGGCTTGTATCACCTAATTCTTCAAGAGCTTTATAATGTATTCAAGTATCGTTTAATCAACTGGTCGATAATTTGAATATTATTTAATATCTTTGCTTCTGAATATTATTTTCTTCCGTATTTAATAATTTAATTTACTGGATCATTCGTGCCGATCAGTTAGAATCAATTGCAGTTGAATGAAACGTTCAACTTGTGACAAGATCGTAAATATGATAGCAGCTGTTGACCGAGAAACGGTTATCGCTTGAAAAAAATCTAGTTGGCATTCGGAATGACCGGAAACTCGAATGTATTTTTCTATACACTAATTGACACCACCATTCATGATGACAGCAGTATTTCCTCCCTCGCACTCCTCACACTCGCTGTATCTGAAGAGCTGCTAAAATATTTCGCCTCTTTTCCCAAGGAGACACTCATGCAGGAGGCTTTTTATTGTGCGATAATGAAATGATCGCTCTAGTAATACTACTACGTATAAATAAACAATTTTAAGTGCTACTATTGCCTTCACATCGTTAAAATGAATATTTTTATGTGTAAAAATAGTATTTTCCAATTGAATTTAAGCACGAATAATACAATAATTTATTACTCCTGGTGTGTATCTTCCTTGGAACCAGTCCGTGTACTATCCGTATACCTAGATTAAATCTTGTCCATCATTCTTCAACACATTTGGAACGTAAGAAAAAAAGACCTAGGTATTTAATTAATATTGTTTTGTCAAGTATTTGTCCACTTTTATTGATGAATTCATTGTTGATATTCAATGAGGCCCCCTATTAAATTTTGCAACTGTAAAATTTATGAAACCGATGACACTGCAGAAATGGCTTTGGTGTATTACAATGCTACGCGTATCTGTACCTCTAACATTTACCTTCAAATAATTCAAATACCAAATGAATAAAATTACGTTGTTGGCAAATTAAATTTTCGCCTGTAGCAAACCTGAAGTTTATTGCTGCAAATCACCAAGGCCATGTGCTGTTAAAATGTCAAATTGCTCAAGTCATTCTATCAACGACGTGAAGCTAACGGAAAATATGACAAATGGTTTTTATTTTAGCGATAAAACATTCGAATATGTTCCTATATATACGAAAATGCTATTTACTTAAAACGACTCTTGTGCACTTAGGGATATTTACATTTCGTATGTTTGCTCTTGTGTGTTTTTTTCTGTTGAAAGAATCACACACACACACACATGAATATTCGGAACAACTTATCAGTTTTCGTAGAGAAATCTGTTTTTTACTTTGTCACACGTTAAAAGTTTGTTGGAATGTAGTTCTATTGACATACGCAACAGATACCGGTAATTCATAAATTGAGAACATTTTGGAAAATGTGTATTCAATTTTATACGCTTCAAAGTGTTAAATACGATCTTTATTTTACAAAAATGTTCATAAATAACCTTCGCATTTATCTATTATTTATTTATTATGTCTAAACATTTATTATCCACTTTGAAAACACTGATAAATATAATAATTTCAACACTGGTACTAATTTATAATAATACAGTGTATTTATACTAAAAATTAATATGTTGACAGCAATGTCCTTGAAACGTAACCTAAATTTTAATTATTCATTACGACTTAATTGTATAATAGTTAATGATTAAGTATTTTATCAAAAATTATGCCTTTAAATGCTTCCAATTGATATATACTTATTAAAGCCAAATTAAACAAATTATAACTTTCATTTTGCCGTCTTTTGGCAGTTGAAATGTTGCTAAATAATTTATTGAAAATTAACCAACCAATTATATAATCGAATTTCATTATTTATTTCTCTTAATTATAAGTTTGCCTGTTGAATAATTTATCGTAAGTCATAGTATTAATTCTGCAACATTCTATTGATCCTAATCTTATTAGTGCTATTTACTTATACATAAAATTTTCCAATATTGTTCCGCTTTGAGAGATACAGTGATACTTCTGTTGAAATACGGGTTTAAACTTATTTATTACATTCTATGATGACAGTAATAGGATATGGATCATAGTGCTACAAATTGTACAATGTTCCGTCATGAAATTGCAATTTTTCTAGTTGAAATCGTGCGTGAAGTTCGTGAAATACTCACAGAATGAAGATGTTAATTTTCAAACTACGATTAACGTCAAACCGTGGACATTGATTATATTTTAAGTGTTTTTGTATTTAGAAGTATATTACGAACACACGTTCAAGAAATATAATTTATGTTCATAGATAATTATAAATGTAACTTTCATTTGAAATTGTTTATAACCTTATTATAAATTAGTAAAAAGTGTAAAAGAAAATATTTGTTTATGTATACTTTTAATTTACAAGTTTTTGTGCTTGAAAGATTTTTTTCACTTTATCCGGCATCATTAATGATGTTTGTAATATAATTAACTTTTTATATAAATAATTTACATGTTTCTTGCTAATCTGTGTATATTTTCACATCACTTCCTTATACTTAATCAATAAAAATAAAACGGATGTTGGAAATTATCTATAGCTAGCAGTGCCAAATCAATATATCAGTAGGTAATCAGTTTTCTAATTTGTTGAAAAAATAAATATTAATCTAAAAAATAAAAACGGAAGAATTTTAACAACAGTGTGTTGGAAAAAATTACTTAATATTTTACGTGAATAATACACAAGGTCTAAGTTCATCAACGCACGCTGCGATCTCGTGCACGCAATGTGCGAACACGTAGTATCACGTGTTAATTAAAATAGTTAATAAATTAAATTCGTTCAACGTAATTAAATCCTTGTTGTAAACAGCACGCGCATGTTTCAACATTACATTCTTACCCGAACATTTATACAGTTAATTATTCGGAAAAATCGTCAAATATTCATGTTAAAATAATTTTTAATATACATTGACAGTTACTGTATATATATATATATATATATATATATATATATATATATATATATATATATATATATATATATATATGTATGTATGTATATATCCTTCACTAAACATCCAAAAACCCTTTTGCAAAACCATAAACCAAAGAATTAAAATTACAATTAATTCTTACAGCTTACAAACAATCTTTCCTACTTTTATTTCATAAATAAAAACTCTTAAAAAAAACAAGTTTACCTATAAACACGTTTTTTTGTGTGTGGATATCTTTGAAAAGTCCATCGTCTGGTACAATACGTTGCTTGTTTCATTAATAAAAATAGATTTTTTGTTGTCATGTTCTTGGAATTACCAAAATTTTATATGTGTGTCTGTTTCCTCAATAAAATTTTACTTACGAAATGTGAACTAAAAACATTTCACCAAAATGTCTCTTGCTCAGTCATTGAAATCTCCAATCTTGACGTAGAATTTATTTAAAATACTGGTAGCGCTCACTTAACGTACATAAATTTCAGTACAGTACGTTAAGCGGTCGATCTAGTTTAGGTGCATTTCCAACGAGTTTGTCTAATGTGATGTACGTTCGTGCGGATAATGAGTACTTAGTACGGACAGAGAGTACGTATTATCGAACGTACATGCTGTGATCGCTGACTGTAATCAACTAATTCAGCTACAGATTACTGTATTGAATATTCTGATTTGTGGTGTCTGATCTTGCGTTGATATCTCCGCGGATGACGTAACACTGTGTGGATGAGCTACGTTTATATTGTGGTGTTGCCGATAGCCTCGTGTGTTGAGAAACTGGTCAGTTCATTCATAAAAGGGGAGTTCGTATACACCGGTACACGGTCATGTTGACCATATCGCATGGTGCTGTTGCTGCTGATGATATGGTACGTGGGGTATTTAACCTGGTACAACCGATGAGAACCGGTGGTTTTAAAACATACCGTGTGTGCGCGCGTATAGTAGTGTATAGTCTGCACCACTACCAGTGACCACATTGCAGCTGATATACCGTTCGACGTTGCGTTTTTTTCTGCTTCCATGCGACTTCTTTACGGTTAGGCCGAAGTACTGATGTCTCTGGACTGGTTCTGTTGACGAGCAAGTCAAATAAATACAATTTACAGTTGGACAGACACAATTCCGTAGTATTTTGTTTATAATATGTATAGTATCCTTAGTATAAGTATACAATTTTGCTCTAAAATGTATTGTTCAGAAGTAAACACAATATTACTCTATTTAGATGATAATTCTGTATGTTTCAGATTACTTGGGACACCCGGTATATAAAATTTAGTAATAAAATTTAGTGCTATCAAGCTGCAAAATAACAATCTATTTTTTATATACATATTTATTTTTACAGCGACAAGTTGTAACCAGTCTTACTGACCTTACAAATAAATTTCCGGCTCCCAGTAAACATGTACATAATTTGTCCGAATGTTTTTTTTTTTGTTAAACAATTTTTTTCTTCTTAAATCATAATTGTATGTGGGTGTTTTATGAAATCACGATATTGGTATTCCCGTGCAGAAATTAGTATTGATAATAAACCGTGCATTACATAATATGATATATGTTTTATTTGCTCTTTAATTCATAATTAGAAAACACTGCAGCTGAAACTGTTTTTTACTAATTTTTAATTAATGCCTGTGTAAAAAAAATCAATACATCATTCGCTTTTTTTCGCAAGTATTTTAAACTTGGCATAGTTTAGTTCCGAATTGAATTGTTTGATCTTTAATTAAAAGACGCAAATGATTTAGTAAATTTATCGCCTTATATTAAATCTGGAGTAGACACTGTTAAATAATTAAAACTATTCCGTGCTTATCAGATTCGAAAGTGGGATTAATTAATTTTTAATTAAACACGACTCAGTTGAATAATTGTGTTGCTGAACTTCGTTTAAAATCAAATTCAAAATCATTAATTAATTAATATTAGAACTGTCGAGGTGTACATTCTAAATTTCGAAAAACAAAATATTAGCCATTTAACGCAAGCATAATGCGTCTTCTTCAACGATTTCTATTCTTCTTCTTCTTGTTCTACAAGAATCCAATAAGAAAACCTTTATTATGTGGTATTGTTTCTCCATAATACACGCAAATAACCACAGTATTTCCAATCAAACCTTATTTCAAAAGTTCCCATAATCATATTGTCGCATTCTTTTCATAAAATGATTCAAATTCCACAATCAGCCGTTTGCTATTTCCTTTAATTAACCATTACGATGAGAAATATCGCGGATATTCTATAATTCAAAATAGTTAACATGTTCAGACTTGTTTTGAATGATTGTTTATCATTTGTAGTAATTATTTCAGTGATATTTAGAGCACATTTCTATGTATTTTGTTGGGTAATATTGAAAGATGTTGACATGTGTTGTATCGGCCGTTGAGCGAGACTGGATTGCAGGTCAAACAGTCTGCACATCAGCGCTGATGTTGTCGGCGATGTGGTACTTGCATCGTTGGGTTTTATGAATGAACAAGACAAGATTTACCATGTAAACTGTACGAGTACAGGATATGTTTAAAATACCAACACGACATTACAGTCGCGACATGCGGTTATGCTGTTTCTACTTTGTGAATAAATACAGAACAAACTAGCTCTTAATAATATCAGAACTTTTAAAAAACATTACACACTGAGGCTACGTTCGAATTGCACAATTTAGTGCACTAATATAGAACGCGAATGGTTTTATAGTTAAATGACGATAGGATTTTAGAAATAGACATTAGTAATTGTTAAAGCACATTATACCCTGAATTATATACCCTAAATTGACCGCTAAAATCCTAAAATCTCCCTAAAACATTACGGTACTAAGATATGTTTTCTAGGTCACTGCAATTTGACTAACAAAATTAATTAACAAACAACAACTATTAATGTTATGTTAGAAAATAAAAAACGTGTTTGTATTTAAGAAAAAATATAAATCATTTAAGACTTTCAGTTTTTTCTCGGCCGCCTACGCTTGGAAATAATCGCAATCGAACAAAACAAAAAAATGAAAAAATAGATTTATTACATTAGAAACTTGAGCACAGGTGCCTGGTCTCACTTTTTAACAGTTAGTTGCTGAAATCATCGTACAGACGCGCTGCTGATTCACGACCGGAGAACTTCCGTAACACTTTCTACCAGAACTGCCGTTTGCTACCTGCAGTGAAACGGTTATTGCTTAACGTATCGTGCAGTATTCGCAGAAATCAAAACCGCAACCATTCAAACTTGTATGTGTACAGCGATTAACACAGATTCATTTTGAAAAAAACCGTTAAACAATTATGTACTTGAAAGTAAAATGCTATTTATATCTATAAATATTTTTTTACCGCTTATAGTAAACTTGAAGAGACCATGAATTTCGTTCACTATAAGCGAGTGTACACTATAACAAAAGTATTTAGTTGGAACTCAGAGATATGTTCATTATAAGCGAGGTTCCACTATAACGAGTTCACTATAAGTGGAATCCATTGTATTTCATATTTTTTTTTATAAAATAATACAACTCAAATAAAATTGTCAATTATAAAATAAAAAAATGGTTTTATAACCAAAATAATTATCCGTTCTTTCAATTTTGGGTCACATTTGTACGCTAATTTGATTTCACGGAAATCGTGAAAATAATAAAATTTGCTATAAAAAAAGTACTTCTTTTTTAGTGCTTAAAATTCTTTTTCCTTTTATGGATAGTCGGCAAATATCAAGGAGACAATTAAATGCGATATATTTCTCCATTTAAATGTTTATAATGACTGTGTATTCGCCATTATCACTGCGTAATATTCAACTTTCTATCCAATGTCCAAATTATATATCTGTAATAAATGAATCTAGTTTTGGAAAGTATAACTCAAAATTTATTAGTATGTGCCCAATAGTTGATGCTTTTGTTGATCAAATATATATATATATATATATATATATATATATATATATATATATATATATATATATATATATATATATATATACATAGAAGTTATACTTTCCAAAAATTATTTTATTAAAATTTATGGTCTCAAAATTTGCTTAATTTTCATTACATTTCATATGATTAGTCGTTTATATCAAATAGAAATTTTGTGGCTTTCTTTATTGAAAATATTTTTCAATATAACATCTATCAAAACTTTACAGATATATATATATATATATATATATATATATATATATATATATATATATATATATATATATATATATATATATATATATATATATATATATACAGTGCGAATAATGTAAGGCTATACATTGGCAACTTTATTTTAGCGTTAATCAATTTGCCTATGCCAGTATCAACCCGTTGAATAATTTAAAATTAGACATAGGGCATTTACTTAATGTTACCATGGTGATTACATACAAACACTCCAATTTAACATGGTTGAATAATGTAAAATTAGACACTTGTCCACAGACTACTATTTTTATTTAAATCATTTACAAAGTTATTTATTATGCAATGTTAGATTATTTGTTGTACAAAACCAGTAAATGTAAATGTGTGTGTAGTTTTTTATTGTATTCAATTTAAATCTAAATAAGAGATTCAAAGATGTTTCCATTTTCAACTAAACAATAGCCAAGACGATTATAAAATTCATTTACGACACTTTCAATTTGTTGATTTGTAATTTGTTGTGAAGCCCATAATATTCTTTCCCGCAGTTCATTCGTATCTCTAATAGGCACACTAGTGTATACTGCCGACTTTAATTTTCCCCAGTAAAAAAAATCCAAAGGATTTAAATCAGGGGACCTTGCAGGCCACTCAATGGTCCCACCTCTTCCTAACCATCTATTTGGAAAGTATCTATTTAAAAATTGGCGTACTTCTTGAGAATAATGGGGCGGGGCACCATCATGCTGGTACCATATCGGACCTTGTAAATTCAATGCATTGAGGGCCGGCATGACCCTATCACGCAGCAGTTCTAAATATTTTGTACCATTTAAAGTACCATCTATAAAAAAGGGACCGATAATGTACGAATTGATAATACCCGCCCAAACGTTAAGTTTTTCCGGATATTGGGTACGAGTTGTATTGTACAGATGTAAATTTTCTTTAGACCAGTATCTACAGTTTTGTGAATTTGGTTCTCCATGTTTGATGAATGTTGATTCATCTGTAAATAAAATATTTTTATGGAAGTTATTATCAATAACCATTTCTTCGAAAATTCTTTCACAAAACTGATTCCTCCGTTCCATATCAGTTATTGTTATTTCTTGATGTTTTTGATATTTATACGACTTATATTTATGTTTTTTTAAAATTCGCATCACGGTTCCCTGGCTAATATTCTGTGCAGCAGCAATTTGTCTAGTAGTTAAGTTGATATTATTTTCCACTGCAGCCAGCACATTTAACTCGATATCTTCAGTAGCAACCATAGGCCCTTTTAATCTTTTATTGTTGTGATCTGTGTTAATACAACCTGTACAGTTCATTTTTTTAACTAAATTTGCCACCGTTTGGTGACATGGGATGGGTCTGCCTGGGAATTCAATGCTAAAATAATCACACACTTCTCGCAAAGACGCCCCTGCTAAATACCACGAGTACATCTTAAACTTTTCCTCTGTGACGTACATTTTTGCACTAATTATTACGCGAACTGAGATATTAGTATTGTATTCGTAACACAATATTAAAAACACAGTGACATTTACCAAAACAAGCGTCATTGTAATTTCAATTGTTACTGACATGGGCAAATTGATTAAAGCTAAAATAAAGTCGCCAATGTATAGTCTTACGTTATTCGCACTGTATATATATATGCACGCGCGGCCAGGAGATTTCAATGCTCGGTACGGTTACACAAAGTGAATTAATTCGACCGTTACGGATCGGTCTGATCGCGTTGCACTTAAACAAATGCACACCGATGCAATTTGTATCCGCCTCTTGAAATAATCAAGTTACCTACGCAATGAGTCTGTATTGGTGGGTGGTCAGTTATATTTACATGTGTACCGCCAGTCACAGATGCACGACCAGACACAGCAACACGTGCATTCAGTTTTATAATAATAATAGTCAAGCAATACCTCTCTTATAATACAATTGTTGGTTGTACGGCAAAATACAATACTCTGATTCTATAAGTGAATATTCGTCAAGATTTATATCCAGTCTACTACGCTGTAGAACAATATGTAATTTGTTGACTCCTAAACGTGCCATTCGCCGATCATCACAAATCACAAGAAAATCGCATAAATCTCCTTTGCAGTTCACCTCCACTTAACAAATCTTCCTTCAGAAACGCGGACTATAAATCTACAATGTGCTAACAGCAGTGCGTATGTACGATTTGTGCGGTACGCGTTGTATAGAACAACAGTCGCCTGCAGTCACAGCTGCCCGGATGCATATGTTCAATACCTCCTTACGCGCACACCCACAATCGCCGCGAAACTAAAACATCGATCTTTCAACGTTGTCCGTCGTAGATCACGTGAACGTTTGCGCTGATGATAAATCATGTAAGAATCAATGTTGAAAGGGATAATTGTCTGTGACAATGGCAGCAAGAGAGAGATACGTGACGGGGTTGGTGAATGTAAATATGCATACTGATACAATAATAACACACGCAACATACACGAGTTGTGTCTGCGCATGCGCCAGGGCACGCAATGCGCGTGCTCCGCTCGAGGCACGGGTAATTGCCGGTATGCGCGTGCGCACTATTGTTAGATGCGCGCGCATTTGCTGCTTGTAGTTGTGTATGCTCGGGATAATTTGCATGGTAGAACGCGTCGTGGGTCAGGTCAATTCTCCTTCATTCACAGACAGCGCAATGGTACACCCACATGGCCATTGTTATACACTCATACATGCACAGGGAGACATACATGTATAGACTGTTGTTACTGTTGTGTTGTGTTGTTGATGATAATAATAATAATAACCTGTGAACAAACTTTCAACTCTCTCGATCTATTGATTATACAACCGGGCATACAGCCCGAGATGATATATTAGTACGACGAGAATTATGATGGTATTGTGCAAATAGAATGGATTTATCTGTAGAAAATGGGTGGGCTTCAAGCTCGGAGCGTTTACATACATTAAAATATATAAATATATACATACGTGCGTGTGTGTGTGTGTGTGTGTGTGTATTCTATTCTTTCGTCGACCCCTTCGCCATGCTCAGGGGCGCCACAACAGGGGGCACTCGGATTACTACACGGAATACCGGTGAAAAATTAGAACTATTGTTAAAGGTTTTTTTTACTTACAAATATGCTTGCAGTATAATCTTACAGACTCTATGAAAGTATTCATATTCTAAACTCCATGCTGAAACTTGATGGTTTTTAACTATTTTATACTGCCCATTTAAGAAGAAGAAGACGATCACTGTCGCCGCCTATGAACACGGTTGCCCTAGTACCTTCACGACGGGTATATGGAGGTCCGCATGTCGAACAATGAAATCTAAATTGAAATTCCCATAAAAATACATGAGGTTTCAGTGTCACATATCTGTAATTTACAAAAGGATTGTCCGCTCGCCCGGGCAGTCGATAACATCGCCACTATTAATACCGGCCGACCGAAAATAATACAACCTAACCTGAAATGACATTTTGCACAATCCGACATGTGATTGGTCGCCGGTCACGTGATGCCCGGCCTACTGTGATTATTTATCGCCCATGTGTATGTACATAGATTTTAAACTGTCACAGTGCATTTATTGTTGACTGATATTAATTATCCGTTTGGTAATTATTTGCAATTTATGCCTAATTATAACGTACTTAAGGTCAGCTTTCATTACATATGCACGTACATATATCTCAACCAGTGACAATTGATATTTATTATTGTAAATAATTGAGTCTTAACTGTGGTTGTTGTATATGATTAATTGAAAAATATTCCGAAAAAAACAATTAGTATTCTAGTGTAATATCAGGCTCTGCTTTTTTTAAGATCTACTTTTACTGGTTAAGAAACTAGTCTTTTCATATTTGTACTAATTCAAATACAACATTTCATCCGACTTATTTGCGAAGAAATTGTCAACTGCAAGCAGCACATTAAGAACAACTGAAGCGAGATTTACCGCTAAAGAACCAAAAACCAATCGCCCGCGACGTGGCTTGATTTTAAATGTACTAATGGGTCATCGAACTGTATCGATATGTTCACATGACAGATACGCGCGCGCGATCATTCAAAGCGCGTAACTCGGTCCGTGCGTGCGTGTACATACACACGCGCACACGCACAGCCACCAGGTCGGGTCTAGATCCGTTTAACATCGTGCAATAATTATCATCATAAATACTCTTGCAAACAACTGCTCACAAACGCCGTCGTAAAACAAACTGGAGCTCAGTGGGCCTTACACAGAACCATGTGTGTCAAAATTACGGTTTTATTTATTCCTTCGACAAATAAATATATACCGGGTGTAGCAAGAAATCTAGTACATGGAGAATTAACATGGAAATATAGAAATATTGTGATTACTTCTGAACAATTCAGGTTTAGAGCAAAAGTGTAAATAAAAAAAGTTGTTCAGAATTAAAAAGTGCATAATATGATACCATATTTAATGCCCAAATATGTTTTTATAACGAGTAAATCAATTTTGAAACACTACTTTTTAATGACGATTCCGAGGTTGTGAAATCAAAACACTATGTTTTGATTACTTGTTGTAATTAACAAAAATACATGCAATTTTTGTTCCTTATGTACACAGAAAGTTTCATTTTCAAGTTTGCAAGTTCCACTAAGGCTACCTCTGTATTAAGTTCTAATATGGCGGTGTGTGTGTCTCATATGTGTGTACAAGTATGTGCAAGACTGCTCTCTAAGTTCATGTGAGTATATATCTCCATTCTTACAATGGAAACCTGTATATTACCTAACTACAGAGAAATAAGAAAGTTGCCTGTTTGGTCTCTCTATACCCTGTTTGTATGTGTGTGCGTTTGTGTGTGGGTGTTTGGTGCGCTATCTAGGTATAAGCAACATAAACCACCTCGTGGTCTCACTCTAACACGTTGCGCGCGCATACACACGTATTTAGTTCTCATTCCGTGCACTAGATGGCCGCAGTGTTGTCCACGGGGTGCTTACATTCAAATCAAAAACACGTCTAAATGTTCTAATGTGCAAAGTCACACGCAACAGCGAAGATGAGACTGTTGCGAGGTTGTATTTATTATAATCCGTGCACGAAACTCGACTGGAATGAATACAAAAGAGCCTAGCCGGGCTGCTAATGAAATACAAGACGTTGGAACAATGAATTCGAAACGTCTATTTAGAGGTTACATGTTTTTGAACAAGCAACAGACAGATTTAGAGTATTTGGCTTAAAGATTACCGGGGAATATATATTTAAACGTATATAATCGTACAACAATATTTACACCAAGGGAGAGCAACGTCTTATTTTTCCTGAGGTGTGATTTGAAGCCCTAGGGTGAAGTCAGAGGGCTACATATACATCGAGGGAAAAATGGTGGTCTCTCCTGAGGTGTATATACTATTTTTTCCACGATCGAGAGTAGAAACACTTAATTTCATTAAGAATTATAATAAATCGGAACGAAATTACAATATTTAGAAGCCTTTGGGAATTTTTCCATGCAACGCGTACCACGGACAACAGACATTTATTTACAAAAACCTTTGTTATAATAAAAACTCCCGCTAGGGAAATTGTTGTCTTATTTCATTCTTAGGGAGTAAATGCTTTACTTCTGTCACAATTTTGATGCCATAGAAATCGACTTCTACTCCCGGCCGTGGAAAAACATATTTATCTTGAGTGAATGAAATTATTATTAAAATGTTTGGTCTAATTAAAAATAGGGTAAAAAATTAATTCGGCCACACAAAATTCAATATATTTTCACTACTCATCAATTTCCTTTTTTGCCATTATATTTAATTAAAATAAACCCAATTAGCAGTCAGATATTGTTGTAAAAACTAGTCTTTAAAAACTTTAATAACTACTTAAATTCAGCAGGAAAAAACAAGCAGCCATTTTGTTTTCGCTCACATCTGTTCTAGAAAAAAGTATTAATTTAATTTTTTTCTGTTAACCCAATTTTATCTTCAAATGTTTCTTTTTTTTCCTCAAACTAAAAAGAGTGCAATTTTTTTATTGTCGCCCGAAATTCTTTTATCTGCTGCTATTTCTCGAGTTGATTTTTTAAACACTATGTGGTTTTTTGTGCAAACGTTTCTGTTTAAATCATGACGGCAAAGACATCTAAATTACAGTAATTCAGTTCACAAATGATCCGTTGCTCGGGTTAAAGGCTTGGGTTTTACAGTTGCTAATGAAATGCTTCTCGTTGAATCAGTTACAACATACTCGAATAATTACACAATTTTACATCGTCTCGAGATCGCAGTGTGCCTGGGAATTAAATGTTGTTAATTTATAAACGCGATGTATTGGAATCATGAAGCAATGACTAATAACAGCAAATGCTACGGTAATGCACAAGACAAACCCAATTCTTATTTTGTCGAAGTTTGGTTTCAAATCTTCGAACAATATCGATGGCGAAATCACGCCTGTCAACATACAATACATGGGGACAAATACAATATTGTTTTGTGTCCTACAATCGGGGTATTAGTTATCGCGAATGCAATTGTTTTCCAAGGATTTTTATTTGGACAAAAGAAAACACCAAAGCTAATCGTAAAACAGTGCGGTATTTTGCTAAATAACGTACTGTTGGCAACATGGCCTTGACGAGAATGTATACGTGCTTTGCATACTTATGTATACCTGTGCTCGCTTATACTTTAACTCTCAGCTTCTGAACAATTACACGTTTTAAAAGATAATTATAGTCATAGAGGAAATTGAAATCAATAATGATTTATTGCTCATGTGCAGTAGCAAGCGTAAGATAATTTTTATTTATATAAAAATTTTCACAAGTCTTTTAATGACAGTGGTAAAATATTAGTAATGTTGAATCATTCCCGGATGATTTAATCGAACAGCAATGTGTAATTTTTGTACTTTGAAGCATGTATTTAGAATAC
Organism: Carabus problematicus; assembly: GCA_963422195.1. Classification (NCBI taxonomy): domain Eukaryota; kingdom Metazoa; phylum Arthropoda; class Insecta; order Coleoptera; family Carabidae; genus Carabus; species Carabus problematicus. Next base: position 14,762,539 of record OY728585.1, on the reverse strand, counting down.
CAGTAAGCTCTTTTCAATATATCATACTTTTTGTAATCATTTCGGACAAAAGAATCACTCAAGTCCGTTAGAAGTCTCTCCTGGTTAGACTTTAATCTGTGGTAAGGTGTTCTTGGCTGCTTCCAACCAAACAGCAGCCATCACTGATGATGGTACGTAATAATTCGACTGCTGAAGATTACTGTTCAAGAGATGAGTCCGGGCTGATAACGAGGTAGACGTTATGAATAATTTCGCATCAGGCTACTTACTGACGAGCTGGTTGGACTGCAATCAGCCTCCCGCCATGTCCACAGATGAGAGTGGAGCTCACGAAACCAACAATCAGATTACCGTGAAGCTCGTTGGGGGATAATGCGATTTCAGAAGCAACACTTGAACCATTCATCCGTCTAGCTGTCTGGTTGTAGCTGGTGAGAAGGATCTCTGTGTGGATATACACAGTATTTCTAGGTGTATTTGTATAGTTGGCCAAGTATGTTCATTGGTTATACAGGCTGTGGTACATGTGCTTATATAGTTTGCTACCACGGTATGTGTGTTGCTATATACTTGGACCATGACGCTGTGTATGTATTGGCTGCTGCACACGCAGTAGTTGGTTCCGGGGGCCTTCTATCGTCTAACAGATCGCTCAGTAGCTGAACAGTAGGCCCACCTCATTGTGCATGCATTGGAATAGTAATACGACATATTACAGCCATCAATTGTGACGTCTATAGCCTGCACCAGGGGTAGAAAGCGTATACAGGGTGTCCCAAGAACTCTGGCACATAGAGCATTAACATGTAAATACATAAACATTATGATTACTACTGAACGATACATTTTAGAGCAAAAGTGTAAAGAGAAAAGCTGTTCATAATTAAAAACTGCATAGTGTGATGCATTATTTAACGATTAAATGTTTTTGTAACGAGTAAATTCATTCTAAAATACATATTTCAATGACAGATGAGGAGGTCGTGAAACAAAAACGTAAAGCTCGATATACAAACATATTTGAGCAGTGAATATAACATCATGTGACAATGGTAAGCTGTATGCAAATTGTAGTATCATCATGAGGGTGATATGCTGTCAGTTTAACTAATCAGCCTTATGTGTGTATGTTTCTTGCAAGTCTACTAGACTAACGATTGCATCTCTATTCTGAAAGTATATATTTAATTCTGAGCAACTTTTCTATTTACACTTTTGCTTCCAAATGTATCGTTTGGAAATAATCACAATTTTTCTATATTTCTATGTAATTCCCTATGTCTTGGCACACTAGAAATATTAACCAATCTCACCGCCATCGTTGATATTTGTTTTAGATATGATTTGAAAGAAGAAATTAACCATTCAAATTTGTGTGCGAAATTTCAAGATGGTATCACACGAAACTGATTCAGAAAATAATCTTTGGTTTTTTAGTTCTACTTTCGTGAAACTTTGTTCCGGAATAAATATGATGATGATGCATATACGTGTGTGTGTGTGTGTAAAAGTGACGTCAGTGTCGAATTTTATGACCTATAACCGCAGGGCTAGGCGCAGAGAAATTCGTGCATGTGTGCCTGCTCTTTCACGCGTTTCTAATTTCGTCCAGATTGTTTTTTTTTTCTTTTCTTTTTTCGTTTTTATTATTGTCATATATGATTAGATATGTCATGATGTATTCTAGGAATACGTGTTATCTTGTTTATAGATACGTATTTCCGTATTCGAGAAAAATTCACACAATTCTCATGACGATTACGTATGGGGTAATAGTTATTTTTTTTACGCAACAGTGTAGGAGTTTTATTTAAAAATACATTTCGCTAATATACATTGTTTTATAAACAATATAATCATATGTAAATTATGATCTATGTTAGTATAGTTGTTAATAAAATTATTGCAAGGAAGTTTATCAAATTTTTCTTAGAAACACTCTTGATGAAAATCTTCTAATCAGATTCCACAAATACTTCTTTATACGGCCTCTATACTATAACAGCTGTGTGTAATTATGGTGTTTTGATTTACTGCCTACAATTTTTTAATATTCCGTCAAAAAGTCTGGATCTCGTCTTTTATAGATAACATCATGCCTTTTCTATAACTAGAGTAGCAGTTCCTTTATTTTTCCACAATCACACGCCACTAAGTTCATCAAACATTTTTATATTAAACAAAACACTATGTAATCTCTTTGAAAATTAATAATTTGGCATTTCGTTTTGCGGCTGACTTTCCAGAAAGATATTTCGACCCGCATTGCAAAGTAATGAGTGTATAAAGCCATTATATGTGATATTTTACATTCTTGTACAATTTTTACAAGCCATTTGTTTATCACAGGATCTTCTTATCAACAGCAAATATACACAGTGCTTTGTACACAGTCACACACTAATACACTGAACAATATAGATTATCAAATATGTGTCGCCACAATATACAAGACTAAAAAGATAAAAAAAAAATGAAGTAAACAAATATTGGTAAGACGTAAGAATTCGTTTCCGTTGTTATACATCTAAACAGACAAATGCATGCCGTCATTTAACTGTTACAACAAACCAATGATGTGTGTTCTGACCACAAATCGGAACATTTACATTCGGCATATCCTGACTCACTTCGTATAAACAAGCATGAACGAGTCACGCAGTCTAGCATGTAATGTCGTCGCAATGATCCACATTGCGTTGTTAAATAAGGCAGATTTAATTTTAACAACTTTGCTACCTGATCTTAACCTTACTTTCTGTAGATTGCCATCTATGGTCGGCAAGCTGTAGCATTATATATTCATAACATTTTTCTACCCGTTGACACTTCGTTCTGGTTCAATTTCAGGTTTTAATTTAAAAACATTATAATTCGTTCCATATATCATGTATGAGCATATCTTGATTCGAGTTTGTTTCTTTTACTTATTTAAATAACATACGTGTAGCAAAATCTCTCTTCATTGTCACAGCTTGCTTAGTAGATGTCTGAGAAATGATTGCTTACGGTTGGTATAGAGATATGCGTATATAGTTTAATCATAAGCGAAGTTCCATTACGACAACGGTAGAGTGTATGCAAGTTGTAGTGTCATCATGAGGGCGACACTTGCAATGGTGCTGTCAGTTTAACTGATCAACCATATGCGTGTATATTTCTTGCAAGTCTAGTACACTAACGATTGCATCTCTCTATTCTGAAAGTATATACCGGGTGTCCCAAGAAATCTGGAACATCGGGAATTAACACATAAATATAGAAATATTACTTCCGAACAATACATTTTAGAGCAAAAATGTAAAGAGAAAAGTTGTTCAGAATTAAAAATTGCATAATATGATGTTATGTTCAGTGCTCAAATATGTTGGTATATCGAGTAAATCAAGTTTGAGATATTGCATTTTGATGACAGATCAGGAGGTCGTGGAACAAAAATTGCATGTATTTTTGTTAATTACAACAACAAATAATCAAAACAGCGTTTTTGTTTCAAAACCTCCTAATCTGTCCTTAAACTGTAGTATTTCAAAATTGATTTACGCGTTATAGAATCATATCTGAGCATTAAATATGGCATCATATCATGCAGTTTTTAATTCTGAACAACTTTTTTATATACTCTTTTGCTCTAAAATGTATTGTTCAGAAGTAATGACAATGTTTCTATATTTACATGTTAATTCCCGATGTTCCAGATTTCTTGAGACACCCGATATATATACTCCTATAAATGCCATAATAGTACATCTGATATTTTTATCAAAAATCTACAATATCTATTTACAATTAATGCCAGAGAAAATAATCAAAATGTTCGTTTGTAAAAATACCAATGTATTGTAGTGTTCCCCTATGCGATCTTCACTAACTACGCCACTGTATTTTTGGTTTCATTCCAACCAGTGAAATTCATATGCAGTTCGACAAATACATTGGCAGTTCTGCAATAATGCCGTGTTGTATGCGCATCACATGTACCTATGTCACTCAAATGGTGACGCATTACCCTTAAACATATACATACATGTATATGTAGATGATGTGAGTCATCCTGTGTATGAATTATATTCTCATGTGCAATTTGCCTATGATATTTCACGGCTGGCCTGGACGTGAACACTATGTTATTCGCTCCGCGCATATATGAATGAAATAATGTTGCAAAGAATGTTTTGTGTTTCAACGTATCTCAAAAGTGATCGCTCTCGCTGAATTATTTTCAACAACACTTTTATATATCACGGGTCTCTCTTCATTGAAAATAAATAGTAGTGAAACTCAATTGGTAACAAATAAATCATAAATAAGTTTTATTATTACACAGAGTAAGTTAACCAAGGTACTTTGACAGGTAAACAATCTAAAAATACCACGGACTCGCTATAGAAACATAACTTATTTCATAAGCGCACTTGTAAGTACATTCAGCCTTGGACGAATAAGGAAATTCAGTCGCGTATAAACAATTATAATAACAATATTTTTCACCTATACATAAGTGCATAAATACTTGGTTGAATGAGTGTGTATGAAATACTTGTTGCTTGCAGGTAAACTTGGTTGCATAAGTTGGTAATAAGTATTCGCTAAATGATGTTAGCAAATATCTAGTAACAGTGTGAGACAAATTAAATTTAAAAAAGGAGAGTTGATAATCCATTTATAAAGAAATAAAATCTGTATTTTATTTCCAAGTAAAATCGTGAAACTTGACAGATAAAATCGTTTGGAATTTCATGAGAACAGCTTTGAGTGTAGAGCAGTATTATTAAGTGCTACTGCTGCAGAAATAATTATTATTTTATAGAAACCGTTTCAGTACAAAGTCTGGAATTCCATGATGACCGCAAAAAAACCGTATCGATAATTATAGATAATCAAATGAATATTTAAATTTTAAACATATACATATACTAACCTTGGCATATAAAACTATCAGTGTTTAACGCCATTTTGACGTTTAATTCGTCCAATGTTAATGCTAGAATATTTCTTTTAATAACACCATATAAACATGTACTTTGTATGATCTCATTTAACTGTTCTATAATGAATTAATAAGTGGAATAAATATTCTAGATACTAGAATCGCCGATTATATTTTGTCATGGTTTTTCAATATTTTATTAACCTTCAGGAATACCATCACAAATATTAGTAGAACTATTATTTGTGTTTTCACAATAGATTACAATTTATTGTGAAATTATTACAAGCCTTTCCAACTTAGTGCTTAGATATTTTTTTGCTTTGTGTAATATGATTAAGATTTATGATTGCGAAACTATCTTGTACGTGTGGACAGTATAATATTTAAAATATATTTTATTTGAAACCGCAAATGTTCTGTAACGAACGGCAGTTATTGTACGCGGTCAGACGTGATAAAACAATAGACACGCGTGAAAGTTTCAAAGAAAAACGTGGATTATTTGCACATACACACTCACACAAAGAGAAAGAGAAAGATTCATCTGAGTTCATTTCTTACACAATACTTCGTGATACATATTCACAGTTAATATAGTTACACGCAATAATACAACAGTACAGTTACCTAAATAATAAATCGTAACAACTAGAGATACAGAATTATTGTTTTCTATTTACAAAACACCGAATGAAATATATGTATATCTGTGTAATGTTTACAACCGAAGAACATATTGTATAGTGTGTACCGGAATATTAATTGTGCGTTAGTTTATGTGCAAAGCGTTGAATCGCCGTGTACAGGTGTTAATATGATGTTCATAATTGCGTGCAGGAATGTACCGTGTACGTGACGGTTGTCAAACAGTGGGACGCACGTTCTGTCAGTGGAACTATTGTGACTATAATCCTATGATATTTTGCTTGTGTTTTCGGCAAAAATAGTTGTGAAGTTTTGTTGCTTAACGTAGCGTTGAAGTCTCTAATTGAAAATAGTGCAATTTTCTACAGATTTAACGGTTAATTTATGTTATTTGGGACTTGCTAGCTACAGTTAATAGTGTGTTAAAGAACTAGAGCCCACCCAGTAAGATTGCGGTACACAATAGTACTCACAAACACACACACAAATACAATACATACATACGTGTATATATATATATATATATATATATATATATATATATATATATATATATATATATATATAAACCCATGTCCACTACATATATACATAACGGATATGAGTAGGTGTATATTATTTTATACATAGTCATTATATTCGGCGTTTTATTTTCTATTATACCATACCACAAAAAGACCACGTGCTGTGCAATATACAGAGAAATTATCATTGCATTAATTCTCCTCTTCTTCTTATTATTATTATTTAGATATAGTGTATTGTTGTGAATTGTTGCCAGAACTATTAGATGTCGTACTAATCGCTTATGATGACGGTGAAAGTGTATTATTAGAGTAGAGGCTGGAAAATAAATGTGAGACTCAAGCCACGTAGGATGCTAATCACATACAGTGACAAATATCCGCGCAATTATATCAACAAGTTGGTCGAAAATTAGTAGTTTTGTAATGTTAGGTGTGGAATTTGAGTTTTTAAATATAGATCTGCCCGCCATTGGAATTATAGGTTATGTAGGTATGATTTTAGTTATTGTGACGATGTTTTTTTTTTTATTTCATTCAAGATACAATACATTGTCACAAACAAATACCAAATAATATTTTATTTAGTAGAATATAATGCTATATTAGCAATAATTAAAGTAAGATAATTTTTATTTGCTTAACTACTAGTAAAAGAAAAATAAATATTGGTCATGATTACGGATTAGAGAATATTTTATATAAAGTTTAACATGCTTTAAGATAATAAAAGGTACCAAAACTGTTATTATATTTTTCGCTTTCCATAACATTCATTTTCACAGCATGTGTTCGCTGGCATTATATAAATGTGTTGGTTCACAAAACGCGCATTTAAGATAAATCATTGGGGTAATTTAGTTGGAGTGACGTGGTGCAGAGTTCAAGCTGCGACGACCATGGGCGTCCGTGCAGGGGGCACGTGCTCCTCCCCTGGAAGATAATATACAAGAAATTAAATTGTGTTTTTGTCAAATATTCGCCGAGTAAATATTACGATTTTACTATTATTCATTTCGTATGAATATGCATACGTTAATGTTTGATCATTTTCATCATATGTACATTTCAAAATCCTTGGGAAAATTTCTTTGCTTCTTTGGAAATTTTTTTGCTACCTGTAGAAATTGTTTGCCCCCGCCTGGAAAAATTTCTGCGGACGCCCATGGCGACGTCTATATTGTTACCAGTAGTTCTGACCTCCCACGCATCCCGCTCTCTGGACCTAATCCAGTTTATCTGTTATCTTTTTCTACCTCGAGAATAGCGGCCATAAATCAAGCAAGCCGAGAGCCTGTTCTAGAGTTTTTAGTTTCACTTTAAATAGACGTTTTTATTGTTGCTTAGCTCTGTTTTAGACTTGGAAAGTACTCTAATATGTGTGACCCAGTTGATAAGCAAATCTATAAAGATTCCTTGATAACACATCGTAGATATTATAGTATTTTTACTGGGATTCATTCTTGAGATCAATAGTGAACTGGGTTACAATTTAGTTTGAGTCTTATTTCACAGAATTTATATTGTTAATATATAGTACCCCTAATAAACTGATTATTACAAGCCAAGTAGTCAGGAATATGATAGCGGAACAGAGTATACCAAACAGTGACAAAATGATTCTTATACATATTCTTATTCTGCATCACAGATATAATAATCATTTATTTATGGTAGTCTTTCTAGAATTTTCTCTTTAAAATATTGTATAGTCTTGATCAACGAAAGAGACACAGCTGATGAACTGAATAAAGCAAAATAATAATAAGACAACTCTGATACCGAAATCCGTCTGATAAACAAACCGAATAAGTATCGGCTCGTTAGCGTGCGTGTCTAGCCAAACGAGCAAAACCAGAAAGTAAAGTCATTTGAACTGAAACCATCCACACAACCTGGTCACAATCACTGTACCACGGCACATGCACGTTCCACACAACCAACCCTCTGTGCATCGTGTGTTCCGCACATGTTCAATGGTGCGCTGTAGTAGATAAGAGCTCGTAATTCCCGCCAACCCACGTACAGACATCATCTGAAGAGACGATCAGTGTAGGCGATGGTCAGATTGTCACCTGTTTCTATCTCTTCACTCTTCTCTTGCGTTGCGTGAACTTGTTCTTCTAAACTCTGTCATTATCGCAAGGCAATGCGGTCGAAAATCTCACAGCACACTTATGTATCGCAGTTTGAAGATTTTATTGCACGGTACGACTACATTTTCCAACGCACGCCGTCAATAGAAATTCTAACGGTTGTAATTTGTGGTACGAATGCGCAGTATGAACATAAATTCACGATACGAATCGCGCGCATATAATCTGCATGAAAATGGCGACGACCGGAATGTATAACCTCACATTTGCATGTCAGTTGTATTTTTACAAGCGGGTTTCTAATTAAATTAACCCTTTGATTTCACCCGTTGTTGTAAGTATGCACGTAAACATTGTTTATGTACTTTACTTCGTAATGTATTTGAAAATATTCCTGTGTTTGGAAATAAACAATACACAAGTATGTCTTGTCGAAATAATAAGCGATTCGAATGCAAGTGTTTGACTGACATTTCCATACGCGCATTCTTTACAACGTTAGTTATGTGTTTTAACATTTGTTCTGCCGTGTAATATTGAGCAATTAGCATAAAATTATCCACAAGTAAATACTCATACACATAGTATGCAATTACCAAATTAAAACTCTAACTTGCACTATTGTGCAACGGACATTCCTAGAAGCGACGATGGCACACAACAAGCACAACCCACGGCGCATGCGCTCATTACATAGCACTCTTCGATCATATTGCACAATCGTGTAAATTACAGCGACTGAATGTAGTTTGTATTAAAGGTTATGTAGATATATTCGGCGTATATATGCTAATTAGTGTATGTTTGTATAATAGAGAGAGAAGAGAGAGACTAGAGGTATTAATAATGCATAGCTTGACGTGCTATAACTCTAGGCTCTGTTCAGTGTTAATCCAGAAGATGTTGTGCAGCATGCGAACTAAGCAGCTCCACGCTGTTTATGTATTCCTGGTTCGACGTACGGCAAAAATCAACGTGACAGATAACGAATTGAACGTTAGTACATTGTATTACAGACGAATTCTGTGAAATAGAAGACGCAAGTATTTACGAACCCTGTGATCATTTCCTTATCACTTAAATGAAACGTCAAAATAAGGTTATAGAGAATGAATAAATGTCGAATGAATAACTTGTATTTGTGTAAACTTTGTGATTTGTTGTACATTCTAAATTACGAATATTTGTGTTCTAAATATAGAAGTCAATTTTGTTGTTGTAAATTCCACACATAATACATTTATGAATACTTAGAAGCAAAAAAAAAACAACCTTCCTCTTGCACGTTTCATAAACATATTAATTATTTTGACTTTTATTGAGTGAAAATTCATATTTATGCTAATGTTTCTATTGAACTTTAACTATCGATTATTAAATTATTATTTTTTCCACTGTTTGTTTCATTTATAAAACATAAATTTAATCGTGCGTATAAGAAGCCTGTCAGATAAATTATATATTATTGAAGGAATTACTTTATTAATAATCTATTTTCACTGCTTATGTTATGTGACATTTACTGTATTTAACAAAAAAAAAATCAACTTGTTTTCATATGGAATATTGTAGAGAATTTTCTCTAGATATGAATATAATAAAAATGCACTTATGATATGCTTATCAAATAGATTATAATAAATCATTTAATATCATGTCAGGCTGTGGTGATAGTTTCAAGGAGACATTTATAAATATCTTAAATACAGTAAACTCTCAAGTTTACTATAAGACTGGTGCACAATCGACGGCCCTTTTTCAAATTTGTACGGCCGCTTGAACATTTTGCACAATAAAATAAGCTAAAAAATGAAAAAAATAGCGTAACAAATTTTTTTGCGGCCCTCGACCCAAATACAAAATTATGTGCGATCTCCGACTCAAAAACGACGTTATATTAGGCCCTTTATACATAAAAGGTTGTGCATCACTGTTATTAGCGGAGTCCTCTGTATATGCTTGTATGTTTATAGATATTAGATTTACAAATGTCTTGATTTTGCATCTACCAAGCAGCAAGCAATGCACTCTAGCACTTAGACTCTACATTTTAGACTGTACTGTGTTCTCATCTGTTTGTTGTGGTGATTGAGTCGTTGGTTTCTGGATCAGAGAAGACTGCAAAGTAGACTGGACTATAAACCGTCACATAATCAGTCTGGTAATGGTCAGTTTAATGTCATTCGACCGCTTCAATCCTCTAGTAACTCTAGTACTACATCGGGATAACTTTCTAGCTGACACCAGGACCGTCCCAAAATATTTGACCCCCCATGGGCTACTAACAATAATATGCGCATCTTTCAAAAGAAAAAGAGTCCATACATATATTTCGCTGAAATTTTTTCTTTGCTAATATTCTTTCGGCAAAAATTTTTTTTAGCTAATACCAAGCAAAATTGTCGCCCTAAAATTGTTGGCGTCCCAGGGCTAAAGCCCATTTAGCCCTGTGAGAAAAATATTTATGCGTTTTTATTTTAAAACTATCACCATTTAAACAATTTCTCCTAATGTGTTCACGCTCTTGATTCAAACTTCTTCATCGCCTTGGTGTAATCGCAATACATCAAGTTTCATTTTCCATTTAGGTAAATGACTTTTGCCAAACTTTCCTTCAAAACTCGTGTGTTACCTACGTACATGTGTGTGTGTATTGTTGTGTGTTTGTGATGAGGGAGGTGAGTGATAAAAAAAACGACGAAAGTGGCCATTACTAAATTAACAGCAGCCGTGCAGTGTGCGTGACACGCGGCTCGGCAGGTCGTTCATCATGCGCGTGCGCTGTCGACCATGTCTGACCCCGTAGCCACTGCGGGTCACTGCGGTGAATCATCAGGTACAGATAAGTTCCGACAGCTTGAAACTAGCAAACCTGTGTATGCTGCTGTTGTTTTTTTAACCATAATCATCTAAGCTAAGAAATAACGTCTATCTATATATAAACTATATATATGTACATATATATATATATATATATATATATATAAACTATATATATATATATATATATATATATATATATATATATATATATATATGTATATATATACGGAATACTTAATTTTGTAAACCGAATCTCCAGCATTTATTCTCGTTAAAAAATAATCAAACATTTCTTAGAATCACAACCGGCTCCATATTTATGATTAATGCAAAGTATTGTCGAGAGTAGCAGAGTCTCCCCTTGCTTGTAAGCATATTAATCAGCACAGGCCTTGATCTATGATCATTATCAGTACGGGTAATGATTTATCATTCGCTGCACTAGGATATATGCGTTGTTTAATTATATTGATCACAAAGCAACAGACAGAAAAAACAGTTGATTAGCATGTAATTCCGGTTGCAACACGCGTGTAAAATACGATTGCACCCTTGAGTTGATTTGTAATAACCGCATACGCGCGAACCGGATACGTCAAAATGGCGCCGCAAGTTGACACATTACAGAAACACAAACATGTGTGGGAGTATATGCGTGCATACATTTCGTATTTGTTCATTGCTGAACATACGTATACAATTATGTTTGTTGTGTATTAAGAAATTAATTATAATTTTTCTACCGGGTGATTCCTACAGTGTATATCACGTGCTGTTCGTGGAAACAGTTGGACGATTCGTTTACGTATAATGTATTAAGGAAATGAACATTTAATTAACTCTATATAAAATACTCGGTCGCATATAAATCCTACAGTGGTATGTTCCGCGATATATATAGGTATATCTTTAGTATGGCATGCGCGTGTTTAGTTTTCCGTATCGCCGCCAGAGGCGCCCCCCAGTTGCGGGCAATACTACAAGTATGTAATGTTATGTGTGCAAAATGTGGAAATCACGCCGTAAGGAATTCACATATTAACTCGCGGACGCTTATATAAATCTAACGCGCTTTGCATATTATTAATGGTTCACTTAACCGTACGTACTTATCATTATTATAAGGTCACTCTGCCATAAATACTGAATTCCATAGAGATCGTGTACCATTTATTACATTAATCTGTAATATGACATCACCTCAGAGCCGTGGTACATTGCAAACTGTCGTTATTTCCTCACAGTTACAACACTTGCATGTACATACATACATACATAGATGCATACATACACAGATAGATGATAGATACACAAAGCTCTGAAATGTATAAATGTGCCTACGCATTTATCAATTGTATACATAATATATGCCTATGTTTACACGTGATTTATACGTAATTTATTAATGAATCCTTAATTATGCCCGCTGTCATATGTTATTGTTGAAGCCTGAATGTTGATTGGTTAATTTAAACTTTGCCTAGGCTAGGCTGAGTTCAAACGACTACAATTGTATAAACGTGTCTTGATCATGTATTGATATCTCTTGCGCCTTGCATGCAAGCAACCAACTTTACACATATTCTCTGTTGTCACCTGATTGATGGTTCTGCTAAATATAAGTTCGTTTCTTCTTGAATAAGTTTAAAAAATGTAATAAGTATATTTTCGATCACAGTTGTTAGTTTTTATCTAACATCAATTATCTTTAAACATATTTATTCGCATAATTCCATATTCAAAACTGTCGTTTATCAAAGTTACAAATCCAATTGGATAATTCCATTAGCGAAATGGCCCAGTTTTGTTGTACATGGTAATTATTTAAATATATTTATCTTCACATTACCGTCGCCCCACTGATGTTTATCACGGTTATGCTGTGTAATGCGTTGATACACGCGCGTATTGTGTCACGCACCTGTTAAAGCACGGCCCCTCGTTCACGCACACGTCACCAATTACATGCACGTCTGTGCTGGTCACGTGACTTGACACCCTTGCACTTCCGTGGTTAATGGGTACTAAATACTTGACGCATCTGCCCATGGTAAATAGGATTGTTACCACAAGTTACAAAGCAATAACGGGACAAAATATTACAGTACAAGTCAAGTATACTATCCTAAAAGGTGTATACATACTCTGCTAATAATTAATTGTACTCTTGACCTGCAAATATTCATTCTCTGATGATTTATTTTATTGTTAACCTGCAAATATTCATACTCTGATGATTAATTTTAGTGTTAATCTACAATACATTCGTGCGAGTGTATGTGTGTGTGTGTGTTCTAATATGTTCTGCACTGCTGACTTGAACGTACATTATTATGAAGATGTGTAACAGCACCATACGTTTATAGTTGGCTGTATTATCGGCGCACAGATGTGGTTATGTTACCCGGTTTGATTTATGAATGAAAACGAGAGCATGTTACGTCTTGTGGTGAACCGCAGGGCTTCTGTCTGGCGGCCCACCACCGACATGCAGACAGAATGACCAATGTGGCACGCATGCGTACCAAGAAACTGTTCCTTGTCGCTCATATGTCATCTGTGATTATTTTATTCTCGTCTGTGTGATCTCACAAGACGCTCAAAGTTTATATAATAAGAAACTGTCATCATAATGAGAGTACGCGGTTCTTGCAAGAACAATCATATTTCAATCCAACGATTTCGCAAGGGGAAATTCTAAAACCATAACCTCAATGTATACGTCCAGATATGACGAATGTTTTTACCGGTATTTTATTTATTCTAGTCCTTTTATACCGACGTTGAGAAAAATTACACATCCATCTGTAAATTCACCAGACCGTTTTAAAAAATAATGAAAACTGATGACCCCTTAATTAGAATTAATTGCCGCCTTCACTGGCCATCGTCGTGGAAAAGAATTACATTAGACCGGGGGGTGAGAGACAAATGAATTATAACACGAACTCCATTCGTTGGTGCTACCTGAAGTTTTCCCTGCATCGTGCATTCACAACCAGTATCTGACTGGTTGTCTAACGGTTAAACGAATCCCGTCCTAACCACAACCACCGTACCTGGAGGCCAAGAAAAGTCTAAATAAAACGTTATCCCGTTAAATTATGATGTAAATTTTATTGCGCTAGTAAATCATTGTGAAATGAATCGTTGTTCGACCGATATTGCAGTTATTGTTGCGCCACTAATCGTACCAGCCAGCATGCACGTGTTATTCGCTCGTAAATTGTTAATTGGTTCGTTAATAAGATGTTATAGCTCCGGCAATCGACTACACAGTAACGAGAAATGGCGTATTACTGTAATAATTGCATTGTCCTGCTTAGAACGGGTCGTACATTAAGATTGCCGTGTATGATTATTCAACAAACCCGAGTTGTGATATTATTTCTACAAGTTCATAAATATGTTGTAACATGGAATTCCAGAATGTGCAAGGATTGAAAAGATGTTTTGCAAATGCTCATTCAAACAATACCAGTTGTAGCAGTTTGATTCACGACTGGCTGAGTTTAAATTATCCCGTAAGCACTGTGATACATCACAGTGCTGCATGATTTACGGAGAAGATAACGCATAAAAGCATAAAGAATCACCAGTGTGCTCTAATAAAATAGTTGGAGAAACGAAAGCCAGTCCAAAGTACAGACAATGACCATTCTTCATCCGTATTCCAAGCATACAGGACGAGTTCTAGGAACAATTGTGACCAGCAGGATTCTGATTTAAGTTTAATCCGTGCCCGTTTACATTTTTCATAATAGAATGAACTTATACACGGCCCTTTATACATAAAAGGTTGTGCATCACTGATCCATACTTTCAAATACAAGATTTTTTGAAATGCAAACATTTGCACCTTTTTTTTGTTATGTTTAATATTCCCTCATGTATATTTTCTAATTCTCTACTAACCATGTATCTGTCTAGTCGTCAGGAAACGTCCTGTCGAGGGGCAGGCGCACATTAAAGAAGCAACCTCACTCACTCATACACGTGCACCGGGCACGTATACTTACATGGAAGGTACACGAGAATGGTAACTGTTTAGGTCACGCGAGACGGCAAGTCAGCAGTCTCGTCCATTACCGGTCCATCTCGTTAATTAAAAGTGCATTATCGGTACGTGTGCGTTCAACCAGGTGATAACACATCATAGCTGTCCACTGGCCGGAGGTCACCTAACCTCACAAACACACACGCGCGCGCACTACAACCACTACTAGCGCACGCTGCGGCAGCGGCCGAACGCGGAATCACGTACAGCGGCATGATGAGCGACTAACGTGATGCGTAGTTTATAAAAGTGATTATTGTGGCGCACGGATGAAGAGGATAATGAAATAATGTATATAGTCATAAAGCCTTCACTGTTTTTGCTACACGGTGAAATTAGTCGGCTGGGGATACCAGCTGGTCGTTATGTATTTAACGATTGCATTCTGGGAAAAGATTGAATAAAACTGTGTACATTCCCAAGTAGATTCAAATCAAACCACACACACTATTTTTGCGCGAATCTACGTAGGTAAGAATAAGAAGAGAATGAGTTATATCTTTACCGCCTTCGACGTTAGCGAAAGAAGCAATTGTCATCGTAAAGTATTCTCTATAAGGAATATTAAAATCTATCCATTCTATAATCGTCGGTTTGACGAACAGCTGAATAAACGCCACACAACATGCGCAGGATATAACTAATAATGTGTCAAGAACACACACATGCATTCAGATGTTCGTTTCATCTGTCAAAACGTGCGAATAGTAATATTTCCGGCATCACGGCTACCTACGATCCTAGCTGGGAGATAATTCTTGACACTTCTTCATCTATAAGCCGTGTGTATGTTGTAATTAAAGTTACATTAGAGTTGCAAGCGCATAAGAGCAGTTAGTTAATGCTGAAACTCCGGTAATTGAGAGGTCATTTTCGGTATTAAACTCACGGGTTAGCATACATGTGATTCATCATTGCTGTGCCTGTACAGAACGGTGCTTCTGGCAACGTCAGTCAACAATCATCATAATAATAATAACGTCATTTTGATGTATCAACTAGCTTGAGCTTGTAACATAACCTGAATTGTATCGTAATTTATCTCGAGAAGAATTCAGTAATATCGTAAAGTTAACGAGTAATATAACATATTGATCTTGATACTGTGGTTCTATAATGAAGTTCTACTTCAATCTTGAATCGAAATCAACAAACTCAAAGTGTACTTGCTTGTGGAAATTCAACATTGAATATAATAAATCCCACCAAAACAAAATGAAACATATATTTGAGAGAATCATCTATCGGACATTTACATTTTTATATGACAAACAATTATCACCTAAAACTCAGTGTGGGAACTGACAGTTATTGTCAATCTTTAGTGCCATTTTCACACCAACTTGAGATTCTTTTATTGCCCTCTTGTATTCAGTAAAACTATTGACCAAAGTTCTTGACAATATTTACAGCAATGTTCTGCTCAATGGATTGCCAAGGTAAACTCGTTAACAATTAACGACTTTTTACTTTTATTCCTGTACTCATAAAGTATGAGAACCATTTTCTAGATGTATTATTAATAGCGTCTAATTAAGTTAGAAGATGTATTAAAACCAATTAGTTTCACATTGATTACAACACAACATTCGTTGTTGTTGTTGTTTTTTTGTTCTGAATGAATGAACAAGTTTTCACCCGTTGTACAAATTCATCGACAGTTATTAGGTCTCGTGACTGACAACTGGCCGATTGCTTGATAAATGAGTAGCTATTCTCTGAGCTATTGTTTCTTCACTTTGTGAGCAACACTGTACAAGGAAATACCAGTCTGTTGTAAAACTCTAAACTCATCCGGTTAGCTTCAGACGCATGTTCCATCACGTCCTCTTCTATCCTGTCTGAGCTTGTTTTGACAAAACGTAACGTTTAAACATGAACAAGACTTGTAGTTGAAGACATGCTACGTGTGCGCGCACGTGTATGTGTGAGTGTGAGTGGAGGCTGTGCACAGTATGCGGTCCAGCTATTCTAGCCTCATTGTATGATAATTAGTACAGCGGAGAAAGCCAAAGATCACTGTGGTTCGTGCTGCGTGTTCAATTTTTAATCCCATTGAAATCCACAGTGTGTTTGGAACGAACACATTCGTTGTCCGCACCTGCATGATTGATGTCCAAACAATGGGCCTCTTTATTATACACTTTTGCTTACGAACACGACAAGTTGACGCACGCGCCAACCTCTACAGTCTACAGTGCTGCCCTCTCTGTATTCGGTGCGTGTACTGCCCACTCGGCACGAGACTAAACGCACATATACATTGACTGAAGGATCGAACACTTATTTTATATCATTTTTCATAACATAACATCGTATATATAAATATGCATATTGAGATTCCTGTCAGAGGTGACGATGTAGTTCTCTTAAATGAACACCGAATGCTTGAAATTCACTAGCGGTATTTTTAATTATTAAAACACACAACTAGGAATATTATTAGATGATACTAAATTATTAATAAGAAGTAATGTGTCCATTTTATGAACTCCCCTAAAATTGACGAGTTCATAAAACAGACTTCTTATTAATAATATTGACGATGAACTTCGAAACTGACAGTATAATACGATACTAAATTTAGACCTATGTTTTCAGAGCAGTGATCTGGAATCGTTCCTGGGCAAACAGGAACTGGACAGACTGCAACGTCTGGGCGAGGAGTCTGTCGATCTCGACAACAAGCCTCGCCGAGAATCGGCCTCGCAGATCGACGAATTCTTCGAACCGATTCCCATC
Organism: Carabus problematicus; assembly: GCA_963422195.1. Lineage (NCBI taxonomy): Eukaryota > Metazoa > Arthropoda > Insecta > Coleoptera > Carabidae > Carabus > Carabus problematicus. The sequence goes on along the minus strand of OY728585.1, from coordinate 14,744,737 downwards.
ACACACCATCAGTCACATTTGCAGAGGTAAACACTTAACAGTACAATTCTACAGTGACGTTTTGCAACAGTCTCTAATAATGTACATTTAATCCCTTGGGATTTATGTAACGACATAATATATTTTTATGTTTTGCAGACAACATCATCAGCAACCGAATGCAATGAGTTACGTCTCGATGCGTACCCTGTCCAGCACTGACGATGATGTCTTCCTGCGACCACCACCACTCTGGGAGGACATTGCGTCTAGTATACAGAACATCGACCCAGAGAACGCTAATATGTTAGCTGTGGGTACGCTGACCACCAGCTTGAATGGCACGCATCCTACACATGTCAAGTTAGAAGTAACCGACGACATTTCAGCGTGTGCACCGACTCCGTTATTGAGTCCGCTTGAAATCAAAACGGAAAAGGTACGAACTTAGCAGCGCACAGCGTGTATTTTTTCGTGAATTATTTGTACGGATTTTGTTGATAGATACTCCAACAACCGAGCACAGCGTTACACCTTATGAATACGCCAGCTTCACCGTATGGCACGCATAACGGTAGTCCGCAACAACCCCTGCCGCATCAGCCGTACCAGCAGCACCTCACTGGTGGAGCGGTGCCACCTCATCAACAACCGCAGCAACAACAGCCGCAGCAACCGTTCAAGTACGGCAGCCCGGGACATGGAATAGCACCACTGTATCCGCCCATGAACCGGCTAATGTACGTGCCACCACTGACGCCACCCAGCTCAGAGCCGGGAAGTCCTGGAGGCACGATGCAAGGACCACCAAGACGCACCCCGCCACCCCCATACCCGGCACCCACCCCACAACATAACCCTGTCACCAACACAAGCACAACGCGAATATCACACGCGTCAATGCCCAAATACAATCGAAGAAACAATCCTGAACTAGAAAAACGACGAGTACATCATTGTGACTTCTTAGGTAAGTGCGAAACTTCACTCAGTCCGTCTCCAGAACATTACAACGTTTGACAGTCTGTAGAACACATATTATTCTATCACAACAACCGCTAACACTTTGTATTTAAACACTGTATATTAACGTTAGTATTCATGTTCTTTCAGGATGTTCAAAAGTCTACACGAAAAGTTCACACCTCAAAGCACATCAAAGGATACACACAGGTACATAACCTAACATTCTGGTGGTCTGTACGGTTCACTAATACTTGCATCCACAGGTGAGAAGCCGTACCAGTGCCAGTGGCCCGAGTGTGAATGGCGATTCGCCCGTTCCGATGAACTGACACGCCATTACCGCAAACATACCGGTGCGAAACCGTTCCGGTGCTCAGTATGTGAACGGTCGTTCGCGAGAAGCGATCACCTTGCCTTGCACATGAAACGACATTTGCCTAAAACAACCAAGTGAACATAACCTATATATAATATTGTAAATGTAAAACAAACTTAGACGGACACATGTACACACATTTTTTATGCCAGATTATGTGTGCAACGAGCTGGGTAAGACATTAAAACACACCATCACAGTACACACGCGCAAACACACACGAACACATTGACAGCGGTTGCACACAGATGTGTGTGTGTCTCTCAAACAGTTTTGTTTGTAAATTAATTTTGTTAAAAACGTTCCCCGTTCTGATCTGTTCGTCTGACGACAGACCATGAAATCAAATGTGATGCGAACTCGATTATAAAATAATTTGTTCATATATCAAGCGAACTGGTTTCGTAAATGTCAAAACAGTTATGGATAGTACTTACGAAATCTGTTCATAGATGTCTCTCTCTCTCACACAAGCATACACAGAGTCTTAACAAGAAGAAGAAGAATGAGCTTTCAGTTGTCACAATTAACGTTCTAATGTAGAGTAGGTGACTGTTATTGTACAAATTGTCAAATTGCCATATACATATTATAAAATATATAATAATACTATGATGATGACTATTATTGTGTAATAATCAAAAACAACACACACACATTTATAAACTCACTCTCTATTACATAAAAGAAAGTTCGAAGATGAAGAAGAAGAAGTGAGGTTATCTGAGTTGTTATGTCCAGCACATTTGTGATTATTTTCCAATTAACACTCGTTCTATTCTCATAAACACATGGATACACGGTCTAGTGTATTGAAGTTACCAAAAATATCTTTATTTTGTACATAAATATTCACACTTCACCAGTGTATGTATGTATGCTTTGACTATGAAAAATATTTGACAGGTGACAGAAAAATCTGACTGTATTGTTGTATTGTTCAATTCTGTGAAATACATCCTCACATTATACGATATCCGGTGCCGTAATTTCATTACAAGTCTCTAATAAACATTCCAAATAATGTATACGTGCAGAATTGAGGTTAATACACAAGACACACTATGTCAACAAATATTATAATGTCCATCTGAAATTGTGATTATGTACAATTGTTTTTGTTTGTTAATTGTGGATAATTTGTACAGAGTAATTTTCAAAAGTACTTACACAGCATGACTAGAAACTAGTCAAATGTTAAAGCTAAACAATGTTTAGTGAATATCCCAGTAGGCTTGCGGTCACACACAATTCTCTTGTTTTTAACATATCGGGTGTGTTCTGAAAAGTCCAACAGTAAATCAGTGGATTCGTGTGACGCAAGCCGAATGCGTATATTTGTATATGTAGAAAACGATTGCCATTTTTGTATTATTTAGAAATTTTATATAGATTTTTTTTTATTTATACACGTACAATCTTGATATAAAATAGAATGTTCTATCAGTTTTTATGTAGTGAATTTTAATACATTTTATTTTTATGTATTTTTACTATAATAATTATTTCTAAATAAAATAACACAAATAAATTATACATTATGCTTGTTATTTTTTTCACATCAAACTTTAGCAACAGTGCAGAACTTTTCTGTTTGTTGAACCAATGGGAATTCGATGAATTTGGTAAAATTGCATACGCCTTGGTGTTTGTAGATAGGCAACTCTTCTGACATCAGTGTGTAAATGTTTGCATGGAATTCGGTTAAATAGGACAATATTTATTTATGCGGCCAGGCAACCCACTTCACATATGTGTATAGACGTTTTTGGAGCAATGAAAATAATTTCTAACATTCTTAAGGCTGTCGTTTACCTAAATGAAAAAGCGTTAAATTTTAAGAAATCGGCTGAAAATTATTGTTCCCGTTCTGACCTTAATAATAGAACGTTTTTGGTGGACGATATCTCAATGAATTGGTTTTTTTATACGCTATGGACAAGTCTTTTTATTTTTTATATATTATTTATAACTTCCAGGAAATTTTAGGTTTTCTCTAAAAAACGAAAGGTTTGTAACATGAAAACCGTAACATATATAAAAAAATTAAAAAGACTTGTCCATAGCGTAGAACAAAACGAATTCATTAACATATTGACAGGAAAAACAGTCAGTTGGTATTTGTAAAACGGAGCTAAAACCATTTTGATATCAGAAGTTTTTAAATATATTTTTTCTATTTTCATTTTTTACGCCTTATGAGATGCAACCAACATTACAGTTTTATACCTGCTTCGAAAGGTTTTGAGTGTTTATGAAGTTATGATAATAAAACTTAGATATTCAATGGAATTGTATAATATACTTTTGGGTCAGGATTTACACTGTTGCATTCATTTAATTTTTAGTAAAACGAGTTTCCCGATATCTCTTCTACCGCAATATTCTTTATCAGATTGTTTCAACAAATTTGCTCAATCACTGCAGACCAGATATTATGTGTAACACTGTCAAGAATGAGTATTATTTATCAATAGTATATATATATATTCATGTATTTATTTGACGAGGAAAGTCAACAGTTACCCAATGACAGGCTTCCACATATGTACACATGAATAGAGCATAATGATACATATTACAATTATTTATAAATAATTATATAGTACAACAATTAAATATCAATAACTGGTTTCGAAGAAGTTAAGTTTACAAGTTTTTTATATTGAAATAACGACAAATAAAATATGTCCAAGTGCTGGAAATTATTGTTATAGTTAGACATAATTAATAGGGGAGAATAATCTATCCTAAGACAAAAATACATTTCTCACTTCCAACCCACGTGATTTTCTGGGATCAACTAATTCTGGGAGTAAACATTTTAAATAAAACATTTTTAATTTATCTTCCATGTTTTCCCAAAATTTTCTGTCTCTTTGTATAACTTGTACGCAGGTTTCTTTTGGTGTATATACTATAAAATAACACAGATCTCGACCAGTAATCTCTAATTGACCCTGTATTTGATGCATATAAGCATGATTAATATTTAATGATAATTTGCCATTTACTATTTTACACCATGTAATTTTCTTTTGTAGAATAGAATCTGCAATAGTTGAATTTCTTATGGAATATGGACATTTTATTTCAATTATTGCATTTTTCTCGACAAGTCCATCCGGTGTTGCTGCAAAATATGGAATTGTCGGATGAACGAACATTCCGCAATTGTCAACTTTTTTCTTGAACATCGCTTCAAAAATACATCTAGCATTAGACTCGTTTCTCACTCCATATTGCGTGGCTTTGTTTCCAGAAAAATCGGAATACAGTAACGAATTGACTGTGTTTGCTGTTGATGTGGTTTTTCTCATTTTGCAAATTTTTCCGAATGTTGACGCAGTCAATCTCTTCAATCCATAGCATTTACTGCGGCTGCATTGATATTCAAATATGAATTCTTCAAATCAGGATCTTCAGTATGTATGTAACTGATCACATTGCACATAGTACATTTTATAGAAATGACTGATTCAAAGCCAAGTCTTTTTTCTGCAATTACATGCATGTCGAAAAATGAACAACCGAAACTATCATGTTTTAGTGACTGCAGAGCTCGCATAAAGTACATAATATTCACTATTCTGCGACCAGTTATATTTTCGGAGGATGAATGAACATTTTCTTTTTCGCAGACAAACGCCAATTCTTCGTTTTCCTCAACTTCACTGTCGTTAGTTAGATTTATATTATCATTCGGTACACTTATTTTACCTTCACTGTTATCACTTAAAATTAAATTGTCATCGATTAAACTATTATTTACAACATTAGTATGTTTACTGTTGTATATACAGCTAAGCTCTTCTAAATTATTGGAGTCACTATATTCTTCATCTGATATGATACTAGTATCCAAGGCATTTGGAATATCACTATTATCCAGAGACGTAGAAGTAATGTCATGTTCAACAGCACCGTGACTATTTTGCTTTTGTTCACTGCAACAAAATTAAAAGTTAGATTAGAATTTTAATTTAATATATAGTATAATTTTAAAATATTTTACTGAGTTTATATTATTTTTTATATTTCGAACGGCAATTTATTCAAATGGCAAAATGATTATTACAATAAATTTTACTTTAAAATTAATTATGTTTTAAATAATACTTACATTTTCCTTTTCCGCCAGTATTTGCGTAGAATTTCAGATTGATGTTGGTATTTCTTCGTTTTCCGCATGTACACTCCCTTTCTTGCCATTTTACACAAACACACCGAAATAATAAAACGCACAAGTCGATGAATACAATACAAATGATACAATACAAAGACTGAGCATCTTTTATATACCTGTGTACTATTTAATTACCGTTTTACTTTTCAAAGAATACCATAAGTCATTAGATAATACAGGAATTTTCAGTGTTTCTCGAAAATATGCTATTATATATTTTCTGGTAATTAGTGGATATTCCGAAAGAAGATAATCAGTATGATTTCCAATAATCTTGTATTTATTTTCAAAATGCCCTAATTCCTCATATTTCCAAGTACATATATAATTTTGTGAATATTACGCAGAAAGGTAATTAGTTCGAAATCTAATAGTTTTTAAAATATTTTAAAAGTAGTATTCATTTGATACAGTTTACTATTGTAATTTATATAAGAACCTTTCGAAAAGTGTGTACCGAATAATCAGGCAACGTTGCAAAGAGAATTATTCCTTCGATGTATTGTCAGAATATTTGTATGGACCTGTTTTATAAACAGCCATGTTTAAATGATTTATGATGGGGTAAGGGTCTACTCGGAATTGAAAAAAGTGTTACTTGGGTTGCGTTCATTTGAAATGTAGGCGCTTTAAAATATTTCAGATACGAAATAAAATTTAGGTAAACGACAGCCTTAAAAACGAATAATATTGAAACATTTCTTTAGTATTGATGTTATTGAACAGAAAAACACACATTTCGCCCGAAGTTAGGCATCCCGTTTTACACGTATGTATCACATGCATGCCTTACCTTGTCATTCTCATACGTAGACGAGGACATTTTATTAAGGAAACATTTACACAATTGTGAGGAAAATGTCTTTTTCATAGATTTGTTTAACACGAATTATTGGGTACGTCGAAATAATATTCTCCAGTTCATACATTTTATTCTTTTATTTAACTACTAAGCTTACTTTAATAAATGTACATTTGTGTCACAAAAATAAAATATTTTGTTGCTCAATAAAAAAAAGGTCGAAGATCTCACATCACATGATGACGTAACGTAAGATTGTATTGTAACACTAGAAACATTAATGTTAATATAGAGTCAAAGATATAAATTAACAAAATTACTCTTTCATATACCTATAACACGTAACAATAAATTCATTTTTTTAAATTATAATACATAATACATATTAATAACTAATTACTAATAACTACGTACTTAATTACGCTACATCTCATTCTATTTCTGATAAGATAGATAATATGAATGTCAATTTAAATATATATATATATATATATATATATATATATATATATATATATATATAATATTAATTAATTATGACACGCCCAATTCCAGAAGCCAATTCTATGCACCATATCTTAAAGCACAAGTTATTTAATTAACACTTTCTCACCGTTAAAATTTACATCATCAGTAACATTGATTAATTTTCTGTCAGATAACATCAATAGATAATAATCATGTATATTAAGATTATTGAACTATATACTACATATATTATATATGTCAACAATATTCTCTGTATTTATGCTACAAATCTATATAATTCAAATACATACACAATAGCATTACCATAAATACTTGCCTATTAAATTAATTCGTTATCAAGACTTCATATTAGATATATTAGTTTTCTGAAAATTGTAATTTTATTTACAGTCTTATTACAAGCTACAGAATATTTATTGCAAATAAAATTAGAATTTCTTTACTGCAACAACAAGTTCTATCACATACGATTCGCTAAAGATCCATTTGATACTTGTTAACATTTATTATATACTAATCATGTCGTGCCGAAATAATATAACCTAAAAAATTACAATCTGTCAAGTTTTCATATATAAGTAATATATTTTACATAGTCTCTTCGAATGAACATGATCTTGTTTTACTTACAAGACAACAAATTATCTTTGAAAGAATCAAACATCACAAGGAAATCAGTGAACTGATCGTATATTAGAGAGGTTTTACATTACACAATGTATGTTTATTATTTATTTCAACACGACTATTGTCTAAAATACATAATTACTAAAAAAAGCGATTCAACACATGAAACAGTACATTAATTATAAAGATATGTAATCTCATGTGTGATTGCATTTACGTGTGTTTATATATTGGCAAGAACTGACATCATGTTCTCCGTTGTTATATAACCTAAAAAAAACTCATGTTTCATTTAATACCTTGTGATAAATTTACATCTCACTATGTCAAATACCAAGCCACAATAATTAACATATAATTACTAGTTATCCCTGACCTCAGCACCTTTCTATCCATTACTCGAGTGCTTATAAAATATACTACTTACATCGTTGTCAACAACAGCCAGCATCCTTCAAATAGTGTTCAGTTGGTTTCTTTGTACATACACAAATAATGATTGCACGCACGCACTCTCCGTCTCTCTCACTCACTCTTTCTGTCGGTCAATCATATGACTAGCATTTACATCATCTTCCAATCATCTACCGCGAAAAACAAACAAGAGAATAACTGTGTACATTTTGTTTGCAGCGTAAATTTACTTGTGTGTAACTGTCAGAATTTTCAGGTTAGAATGACGACGTCAAATGTTTGTTTCTACTTAGTGGGGGGGGGGGGGGGTTAAACTTGCGTGAATCATCATTATTCTTTGTTTCACAAAAGTCAGTTTTACAATAAATAAAACTCGTGGTGGACATTTCACGGTGTAGCATTGTCGGTACCTGCGTTTTCGACGATAAGATTTGCTGATTTCTCTAGTGTTACCGGTTGTTCGACAAGCGAGGCGACAGGTTGTAACGGGAGCACCTTAACCTCAAGTACTGGGTCCATGTTGGTTGGATTTCGTATTTGATTATCGGAGATACCAAAGTGAACTATACCAGGCGGTGGTGGTGTGTTGATATTTGTTAGTGTAGCGTATACCGGGTTAACAATTGGTGTCTCTTGGATTTCAGGTTCCGGTGTACAATCAGATACGCCGTGAATACGAGTATGATTGACTTCCATGGCTGATATGATTTCAGGCAATTCGTCATCACAAAGTATTGGATTATCTGCGAGAAAAATCAAAAGATTATTAAATAAAAAGCACTCCTAAATATTGTTTTATTGTGTAAGACTTTTGTAAAAACGTACCTTGTAAATATATTTTCAATATGCCTGGAATATTATGTACTCGGCATCTGGTTTTTGCGACTAGATCTCTGCCCAAAGATCGAATTTGATTGTTGGACAAATCGGCCCAACAAAGCATGGGTAGACCGTGGAAGTCACGTTCCAGCATTGTGATTGAATTATGAGACGCAATCAGTTCTTCTAATCGTGGCAAGAAAGTCTGAAACGAATCGGAGAAATAATCAATAAATGTACGCGATTCTTCAAAAACCAGCTGTATTTATAGAAATAACTATACCTTGCTGGTTTCTTCCAACGTTTTCAACTTGTTATGTGAAACGTCCAACATCCTGAGATCTTCCAGTCCGATCAAGTCATCAGGAGCGATATTCGTCAGCCGGTTATGACTCAGATTCAGACGTAACAGTCCATGGAGACCATTTAAGGATCCATCCAGTGATTTCAGTTCGTTATGTTCCAATCTTAGCTCCATAACTCGTATTTCCCATTCTACTAAATTCTAAACCAGAACAGAGTTTAAATTAGCACTACATTTACAAGCGAAACCCTGAATTAACTCACCTCCATTCGACCGCCAAGTTTACTAATCCTATTATGCGACGCATCCACAATACTCAACATGGGCAGACCACGGATCTCTTGCAAAGAGAACTCCGTCAACAGATTATGCGTCACATTGACGCAACGCAAGCTACGTAACGGCAATAAAGAGTTATTCAGAGATGTGATGAAATTATGACCCAGCTGTAAATCTTGGAGCATTTCTGTTTCAAGAAATTCATTCTCAGCAAGCTAGAAATCAACATACACACCACAGTTTAGCTAATTTATACAAAGCTTACCGACTGCAAGAAAAACTTACAGTACGAATTCTATTCGATGTGAGTTGTAAACGTTTCAGTCTCCTCGACTTGGAGACAGCACCCTCCAACGAAGTGATCAGATTCTGTTGGAAGAACAACGATTCAATTCGTTGCAAGTTCTTCAGATCCTGTGGCAGTTTCTCGAGCAGATTGTTCGAGGCATGAATCAATGTTAGTTTGTTTTCGTTCTGCGGTAATTGACCGTCCAGGTTTGTAAGACGATTCTGGTTTATAAACAGCCATTCTAGTTCGGACATGTCTCGCAGTGTGCCATTGAGGGTTGTCAACAAATTGCGTCCGATGTGCAAATGTTTCAGGATGTTTGGCAACGAATGGGACTCCAGAATGGATATTCTATTGCCCGGCAGTACAATGTGTTGTAACTTTGGAGTGTTCTAGAAACAGATGGAGCAGTTTGTTTATAGTCTCTGTGCGAGTTCCTCGAAACTAATTATAATTCTCAAAGTGAAAGTTAACGGATCAATTTGTGGTGGACGCTCACCTTGAAGTCAGCCGCTGAAAGTGATTGTATTCTTCCTCGTCCAATGTCCATTGTCTTGACGCCGGGCATCTTCGCAAGCACGTGTCGCGGGATCCCAGGAATTGCATTGTCCGCGAGACTCAAATACACTGTGTGATCTAATGCGCCAAAGGATGAATTGGAGAAGTCACTGGAAGAAATCAAAGACAACCTTTAAACCTCAACCTTACGTTTAGTTAACAAACATTTCCTTTCCCATTACTGGACTAGCAAATCCTTAATTTCCCACAAGCATCTCATAAAATATTTATATATTACAACAAAACACTACGCAGTTTCTGCAATGAATTAAATTTTCGCCATCAATGCATTATACATGAGCTAATTCATTGACAAGACGCAAAAATCCAAATAACTTAACAGCTAATTTAGTTGGAATGCAAGACGATAATATGAAGTCAAAGGCATCGCTTTTTAATCTGCACTGGACATTATGATATAATATGATAGATGTCTTTCATCATGGTATTCCGTATAAATTCGTCTAGACACGATATGCAAAAAGAATATTCGTCTAACCCAAAATGAAAACTGCATGCGTGGAATACAAGCAAGGGTCTTTTAGGCACGCCGTCAGCATTGCTGTTATCTGGTGCTCGAGAGTTGGTGACGGCTAGCGTTCTGTCTGTCTGTCTGGAGGAATATGCGAATTTTAATGAGATGTGAATGTGGAATGTATGTAATTCTCGAATTGATTAATTATTGCCTGATGGACTGGGGAAGAGGTCAACGCTCGGCCACTTGGAGCGCTGTCTGGCGCCACTGTCCCGGCGCCTCTGCCACGGTAAACGGTGCGTTTCTTTTTTTTTCTAAATCAGCTTTCTTCAGCAAACGCGATGTACACGCGCGAACACCTAGGCGCCACATGTAATTCTTATAACGCGACCGTCAGACGTCGTCAAACAAGAACGAATACAACCATGACATGTACATTCTCACATAGAAGAAACTATAAATAATTAGGAAAGAAAATACTAACTTTCTAACCCTCCATTTATTATGAAAAACCACGGTACCGTTATTGAAAAACAAAGTGATCCTAATTGGATAAGGGTGAAATCTCTATGACAATATATTGTCTTGAGTGCGCGGGTTCTAGATCCGTGTGATCCGGCACGTTCGGTTAATAAACGAGTGCACGCCAGAGATCAAATAGAGCACATAGATGTTCGACTTGATCAATTGAAATCATTTCAATATACCGTAGAATTCTAGGTATTGAACCTTGATCTGCTTCTCAGATATACGTATAATTCATTCAATTATATATATATATATATATATATATATATATATATATATATATATATATATATATATATATATATATACCGGGTGTTAATTAAAAAACTGGCCATAGGCGTTTAACATGTAAAATCAGTTTTTCCTCCTGCATTAGTTACCAAATTACTTTAGAGAAAAATACTTTAAATAAAAGTTGTAGAGAATTAAATTCTGCATCTAAGTGAGCAATCAAATTTAATTTTTGACATTTCATAACTGAGAAAATCAAGTTTAAAATTTCATGAAAACACATAATATATAGGAATAGCCATGGAATTTAAACAAAATTAAAAACAATTGTATGACATTGTAACTGTCAAAAAAAATTGTGTTTCGTAATTTTCGTTCTATAACAGATATTTCTAAAAGTATGGAACAGTTTTCACATGAAGAAAAGCTTCAAGTAATAAAATGGTTCTATTCTGGACAAATTTATCTAAATATTCGTGATTTAATAATTTTTTTGACAGCAAATGTCATATAATTGTTTTTAATTTTGTTTAAATTCCATGGCTATTCCTATATATTATGTGTTTTCATGAAATTTTAAACTTGATTTTCTCAGTTAGGAAATGTCAAAAATTAAATCTGATTGCTCACTTAGATGCAGAATTTAATTCTCTACAACTTTTATTTAAAGTATTTTTCTCTAAAGTAATTTGGTAACTAATGCAGGAGGAAAAACTGATTTTACATGTTAAACGCCTATGGCCAGTTTTTTAATTAACACCCGGTATATATATATATATATATATATATATATATATATATATATATATATATCATTCACTCGTCACCTTCCACATAAATAAGACATTTACATACAAACTTGTTTACCAATTACCAACATTAATTTTTAATAGAACATTAATTAATTACATGTTCAAATACAATATAAATATTGCATGTATGTATTTATTTACATATTTCATTGTTGATAGTATGTAATACTTTGTTTATAAATGTATGCAAATACAGATTAGAATTGTATCTAATCTCCAATACTTTGATACCGTTATCTATAGATGTGACAACTGAAGAAATAATCAAAAGATATGTTACAAGAAGAGACTTCAATTATCGATGAGACAGCCAGACTGAACAGAAAAGTATATGTAAGTGAGTCATAATATTCTCCGTAAGATTCTCATATAAGTTGTTGGTTTAATTACTGAGATTATGGTGCAATTATCGAGACAATATCTGCTGAATTTCGCAATTAACATCGCTATGAATCTGTTCAGTGCTAGGGGATTATATTGAGACGAGCTATACTCTATTTTAATCCGTGAATCTGATGTCAGAGCACAATTGTCGATGACAGTCTGTATTATATTACATAGAATACGTTATGCAAAAACATTGTCTATCTTATTTCAAGTTGACACTTACATAGTACCAAACGATATGACAACAATTCGGTATGTAAACAAACTATCAAGGAACTGATATGAGTGAACCGACTGAACCAGTTTTGTCCGGTAGAAACATACATACACACGCACGCACGCACACTAAGATTAGATTGAAAATATATAAACAATGAAAGATATACATATGTATATACTATATACATTCATATAAAACAGCGTAGTGTATTTTGTATGATTGTAACTGGGGGAAAACACATAATGTTGGCACCACTGACGTATATCCAAGCAAGAGTTCATGCGAAAATGAATGTTGAATGAAACATGATCTTGTCCATTTTGATAACCAGTGATGTGATGTATTGTTTTCCAAAAAGAATGTTCTTTAATATAGGTAATATTTTCTGTTGTTTTCAAATTTTATGACATTTCCTTAATTGGAAAAAAATTACTGGTTATATTTATTTCGTACATATATATATATATATATATATATATATATATATATATATATATATATATATATATATATATATACCGTGTGTCTCATGACGATCTACACATAGGAACGTTGCGCGCTCATTTGATTTTTATAATAAAAATATTAATCTGGTTGTTTTTGTTCTTTTTTTTTGTAATTGTAATGTCAATTTGACGTTTAAATTCCTTGAAAATGTACTATTACATCGAATATGTTACAAAATAATAATAAAAATCAAAGAAAATTAAATAGTAAGCATAAAATTAACAATTAAACTGTCTAGATTGTAAAAAACTAAAACGATCAAATTAATATTTCACGATCAAGTGCGTATGCAACTAGCCTATGTGTAGATCGTCTTGAGACACACGGTATATATATATATATATATATATATATATATATATATATATATATATATATATATATATATATATATATATATATATATATATATATATATATATATATATATATATATATTGAGAACAAGTTTTAGTTCAATGGAACTAATACAATCAGTAGTTGATTAAATCTTATTGGCTCATTGGACATGATTCGGTCTGTGATACGTGTTTCATTATTAGCAGTGACTTGGAACAAATGACGGTGTGTCACATGAATTGACCTAATTGATTATCGAACGCTGCATGGAATATCAATGAAGTAGTAATTCCCGTCACACACTTATAATTTTGGGAAAAGTTAACCAACGAAACGGGGATTTTACGTGAAGTTTTTATTGTGAAAAATAAACAATAGAAAATAGGGTTCTTTCGAATAATAAATCGTATGTTTTACCTTTGGTATACGAGAGTAGAATAATTGATAAATTGGTTTTTACAATTTGTATTTTATTCTCAGAATTGTCAAGAAAACAATTTTATTATAATAACACATACATAACATATTAAATATGTACTTTGAATCTTAATCTTTCTAATTACTATGCAAAGTTCAATGCAAACCCTAATACTAAAAACTACTATTTTATATACTTAACTAAGTTTGATAATAATTTTTCCACGTCCGGGAGTAGAAGTCGATTTCTATGGCATCAAATTCGTGACAGAAGTAAAGCATTTACTCCCTAGGGACGAAATAAGACAACAATTTCCTTAGGGGAGTTTTTCTTATAACAAAGGTTTTTGTAAACAAATGTCTGTTGTCCTTGGTACATTGCATGGAAACATTCCCAAAGACTTCTAAATATTGTAATTTCGCTCCGATTTATTATAATTCTTTATTTGTGAACTTAAGTGTTTCTACTCCCGATCGTGGAAAAAAATTGTATATACACCTCGGGAGAGACCACCATTTTTCTCTCGATGTATTTGTAGCCTTTGGGCTTCAAATTACATCGAGGGAAAAATAACACGTTTCTCTCCTTTGGTGTATAATGAACTATTATATTAGATGAACAAGGATGTTACAGGTTACTATGGAAATTAGAATAGTTCTAAAGTTAGGAACGAGAGCTGAATTTGGCCCAATATTGCCTAAATACCGCTCTGTTCTGTATTGGTATTTACCGTGTAATGTGTAATACGAGTTTCAATCAAGGGAGTACACATGTCATATAGATATACATATCGATATTTATACCGACATATACTGTATCCAGCCAAACAATCAATTTACGACATCGCTTAGGGAAAACCTAATAAGCATAAATATCACTATATATTTGTAAATATATTTTTTAATCGACATTCTATTAGTTTTTATTATTATTAATATGCACGAAAAAATACCATTAATATAACTAATAATGTAAATAAACATTCCTATTAAATTATCATTTTTCATCAAATTATTTTTATTTTGTTTTTTACTTATGGCACCGCTGAAAACAAATATTACACATTTATAGTAGACGTTTCTTAGCCACTTATACTGTGTATGTGTTTTCGTGTAGTGGAACATTGTTTTAATCCGTTTTAGAACTCGTGTAAACGTAAACGAACATGACATTATAATTTCTAATGGTATTGTAATGATGCCGTCACTTGGTTGTCTGGCCGGATACAGTATACATACATACCGATTTTCATACATGGAGTAGAATGTAATAATCCAACATACGTTGGTTGATGAAATGAACTCGGCATTACTGATCCACATATAAAATATATACATGTAAAGTGAACAAATCACACACAAGGTGACGCGTCAATCTTCAGGCGTACGGATTGAAAATTACGGTACATAATTACAGCCGCATACACACATACCAGAGTGATGATGTTTTCAGTCTTGTCTGCAATTTGTTAAACGCGAGAAAAAAAAAACTCGTCGCAGACATATAATAACATACAATGAGCAAGACAGAGAGATAAAGAGAGAGATAAAGAGAGAGAGAAAGAGAGAGAGAGAGAGAGGAACATGCACCAAGAACGATACACAAAAACACGATATAGAAAAAATAAAATACTTATTGATTATAGACCACGCGAGAAATTTGATAAACATGTTGATTACATCGCGCTACATAGCATATATGTGTTGTAAATAGTTATTAATCGCTGGAAATTCTCAACGAAAATTACATAACAACATTGCAAATATTTAAAATTGATTCAGAGGCGATAACGACGGATCAAACGTGTTTCTGCATAACCAATCATTACGGTTATACATTGGTAACTAATTGGAAATTCATCGCAGAACACGTCATTGATTACAGAACATTTGTATAATTTGTAGCGAATAAATATGTACAAAATAATTTATATATATATATATATATATATATATATATATATATATATATATATATATATATATATATATATATGATATATATGATTTAAAATTGTCATTTTATTGAAAAAACAGACTGTTTAAAATGAAAGATTATTGTTAATACATAGTACATTTAGTAACAATATTTGGGCATCGTATTTTAAGTTATAAAAATGTACCTTAACTGCACTTTCGTCCCAATAACAATAACATTTTAGCGGTTCTTTTAAAATTACGAAAAAGGGTAAGAAAACACCAATAAATCGTACATTATCTGCGAGAAGACATACAACTTGGAATATAAGGTATGTTAGCACTTACGAGATAGTTTGAAATATGAGTTTTCCAACTAGTAATTGTTTTTTTACCAACTCAGCATTTCGTTGATAATGCAAATGTATGCCAGACACTATACGGAGTAAATATTTACACGTTTTAAATAACAGAAATCAGTGTCAATCATTTACCAAGTTAAATAAACGCAATTTAACAGAAATTTTAATGAATTATAAACTTCGCACTGTCACATCTGAGATTTAATTCGTGAATCAAATGATTCTAGATTTACTTCCACCTCTCTAGAATTAAACCGAGATTCAAGCAAATGCGGTCCAATTCTAGAATCATTGATTCTCGAATTAAAATTCGTCCGAGCAACTATAAATCACGTTATTTAACTGAATATGGATTTAAATAATTATTATTATGGAAGATCGATTTGCACATTTCAATGCTAGTCCTTATTTAGTATGAGTTCCAGGAACTTACTGTAAAGTGGAATTTGAAATATATACAGTGAATTTCGCTTATAACGAACCCGCTTATTGCGAACTTTCGCTTATAACGAACCAATCTGTAAAGTACGAACTAAAGTATCATTAAACGTGTGTTATTTTTTTCGCATATAACGAACCCGTTTATAACGAACTTTCGGGTATAAGGAACCTTAATTTTTGTTATAATCGCAAAAGTTTTCGGTTATAACGAACTTAAAACGGCATTTTACCAAATAATCAGGGGATTCCTCGAAATCTTTCAACTTCTCATATGTAAGGTCGCCGTAACAGTTTTTGCAGTTCTTGTGTATATGTGGTTAATTGTATGAAAAAAAAAATATCGGACCTTCCCGCGATTGGAACGGATCATGCGGAAATTTCAGCATGCTCCACATGTCCTGTCCGCCCCTGTTCACTGTATTTAATGTGTTAAAGAAGTACAATTATGAGTTACGCAATTTCGAAGAAAATACGTAAAGCTCTTACTTTAAATAAATAAAAATAATATAAAATAATAATAAGTATAAATAAAAGTAAAATAAACGATTTTTTCAAATAAGATTCATAAAAACTATTGTTAGTGTACAATGTATATGTATTACAAAACAATATCTAACTAAATTTTGAATCAATCTGGATTTGTTTAGTTTTGCAAAACAGTTCTTCATATTATGTACCTACTTGAAACATGTACCTATGCATTAATAAAAATAATGAATTTTTGATGTTTATCGTTTATTACGAACTTCGCTTATAGCGAACTATTTTCGTCGGTCCCTTGAGGTTCGTTATAAGCGAAGTTCACTGTATATATATATATATATATATATATATATATATATATATATATATATATATATATATATATATATATATGCTAATTTCACATTGAGTACATATTTTGCGAAACTTTTTGGTGTGTGCTTGATTCAGAATTGTAAAAATCGTGCTCTGAATAACAATACAAGGATTTCGTCATGATTTCAAGAATTCTAGAAAAAATTGTATTCTGAAAAATCCCAATAATAATTTTTTCATTCGCACTGTTATTAGTATTTCTCACGTATTTTTTTTATCTGAATACGTGCCAGTCTCTACTTTTACGAATAGCAAATAATATTCCGTATGTACACAGTGAACTTGAAAGGACCAGGATTTTGTTCACTATAAGCGAGTATACACTATAACGACAGTATTTAGTGTATTATGTATTTAGTTGGAACTCAGTGATGCGTCTATTATTAGCGAGGTTCCATCATATATGGGCTCATTATATGTAGATTTCACTGTATGGAACATTTCTAATATGTCAACACTATTGACATGACGATCTGTTATCGATAGTATTTTGAAGTTGTTAGTTTATGAACAGTAAAAAGCCAAGACCGCTTGACTTGTGATGAGAATCAACGCCGACAAGTTTGAGATAACCTCGGAGCGAACTTTGAAGATTCAATTAGACGCGGAGACTTTCATTGATTTATAATTACGCCTGCAATGGGCATTTTGTAAATTTACGACGATAACATTCTTCACATAGATCAGTGCAAAACACCAATATACATATTTATACATTTGCAAACATTGAAAATAATAAATTAAACCTTCGTTCAAAACGTACACCTTTTTAGATTTCAGAATGTTGAATTAGGATAAATTGACAATGAAGATACAAAAAATGTTGCAGATGACAAGAATGTGACAGCAAAAAAGGCCGAAATAAAGTCAAGGACAAAGCAATATGCAAATTCGGATTATATACCCAAAAAATCTACAATGTATGTGCTTAAGAATGTAAAAAAATCACAGAATTATTTCCGGTTTAAACAAGTTTGTTTTTACAAAAAAAAAAATTGTTTTTATTAAAACTTGTTGTTTTAATTTGTTTGGAAAAACATTTTTTTTTGTTTATTTAGATAAACATGATAAATGTCTGTATGAGCTAATAATCAGAGTTTACTGTAAATATTTTGATCAAGCAAAGAGTTTTTTTGTAAGATAATCTGTGTATGTTTAATGATTTGTATTAACATGAGATATAAGCCTGCTTTGTTATTTTATAATCCATTTTTTTACTTTCTTATACATAGTATAAAGAAAGTATAGGAATCATGCAAAAATTTCGATTGCGAGATTTTTTTTATAATACTTTGTATTTTTTGTCTTAATTGATAAACATTTTTTTTTCTTTTTGGTTTGTGATTCATTTAGTAATTTTAATTTGTCCGTTTCGTGTACAGATACATTTATCGTCGTCTACAACACGAAGTACCGATAATTGGTGACATTCGAATCCGCATATGAATATTTAACAGTGAGATACTGTGATACAGGTTTTGATGTTCTCTTTTTACTATTTTTTATGGTAGCAACAGTAACGTAGTGAAATTTTCCATTGAATTCCGTTTTAAACAAACGCGAGTATTGTCTGGCGGTCTGCTGTCATCGACAAACACGGAATTTACTCCCAGACTTTGACAGATTATCAACGACGATACAACGGCCACAAAGAGAGCTACACTATAGGCACGCACACGCAGCACAACAATACACAAACACGGGAAAATAAATCAATATTCACCAAATTACAAATCAACAGCTGACGTAACGATCTGCAGACTTACCTAAGATAATCATGATTCAGTTTAAGATTGACAATTGTCATGTTTAGTTCCTGAAAACTTCGATAGGGTAGATCATCGAGTTTAGAGTGCGTGATTGACAGCGAAATATGATCGGTGACCGGGAATCTATCCTGTAGTGCATCGACAATTTGCCCGAAGGATGTCATGCGTTCACAGGACACCAGGACGGTGTTCGAAGCATCTTGACGTCTGCAGGTACACGGTGAAATCTCTTTGCGAACCGCACAATGCAATGTTGAGCCCACGGTCAAGCCCAGAATGGTGTACAATAGTGTAGACATGACGACGTGATTGGATATTCGCATCACATTCGTTAAATCACCGCGCGATACTGTTCCCGGGTGAACTGTCAAATATCTCGTCAGATGGAGGTTATAATAAATGTTACACACTGTTTGCTATCATAATCACACAATAATACATGCACACACTGTATCACTGAACGAGAATTGTGTTTCACTGATTCACACTACAAATTATTGCGTGTTGTTCCACGGCACACTCATCTGCGGCGTTTGAATTGTTGTCGAGAGCGAGATCTGGCGACAACTAAACATATGTCAACTGCAAGCAGCGTTCCAACCGGCAGTCACAAGCCGACTGATCCGTCGTCGGTGGCGCCTAAATTTCTTGACGTGATTCGTTCGCGCCTAACTGTGTAGGGGACCTTGACAGGGACGGCAACAGTCGCAGTGGTAGCAGGCTGTGGATAGTTGGAGAAGTGGTGATGGTACGATCTCATTCAGAGAGAGAAAGAGACTGGTGCTGCTACACGCAGTGGTGGTGGTTAGTGTATGTGTGCGACTCGTAAATACAAGGGACAGGCGCCACCGTCACTGACAGCTCCTGATAAATTAGCACACGCGTCCCGAGGGAATGTGTAATTAACTCTGTGGCTCTGCTATCAGCCTTTAATCGACATTGGTCAGCAACGATACACACACACACATATGAACAGTGGCGTCCCGAAGGGGGGCAAGGGGGACGGGGGCAGGTGCGTTATACGAAATGAGCGTTATGTGGGGGGCTGACTGTATAAACATGGTTATGCAGTGGTATTGAATGTTTGTTAATTAACCGCTACATACCGGAGCAGATGGTATGACCAGATTCCGAACATAACCGAATACGTACTAGCCGACAGAATTGTACGCCAGCACATCTAGTAGCCTGTGCTACTGCTGATGCTGTCCGTCGTTCATTGTTGTCACTTATGTAACGGGTCAATGCGTCACGTTTTTCTGTCTAACCGATAACCTATAATTGACAAATATTATCGCAAAACGCGTCGATAAAAGCAAATTGAAATAAAATTAATATTTAACCAAAACTATTATGACATAACACGATGGTGATTGTATTTAGATCCGGAATGTTGGAAAAATGCTATTTTTTTTTAACGCGTAATTATGTTTTGTAAATACATGGTACAATGCGAACAATTTAGTAAATAAAGTAAAACTAGATCAAACTGAATCCGATTGATTTCCATATGCTAATGTCGATGATAACATTTGCGTATATTTGAATTCTTAATTACACAATTTTGTGTCGAAGCATAAATTTTCGAGGTACATTAAATTTAATGTACGTGGAAAATTTACATTTTGCGAGCGCAAATTCTGTTTCCTAAAATGTATAATTATACGTTGTTAATTATTTGTGGCAAAAAAAAATTAAATACAAAATACAATATTACGTTTAATAAACATATTAATAGTTACAATTTCAGTAACAGATCTATGTCTTGTGTTGCTCATGTGAGGTTTAATTCTAGAATCATTTGCTTATGGAATTAAACCTCGTCTTGTCACTGCTGAATGCCGAGAACAAGTGAAGACTGCTTTATATAAATGCCAAATAACTGGTGATATGTTAAATATATGTATGCATACGAGTCATATAATGCCAGCATACCAATTAGTGCCCGAGTTATTAGACAAATGAAATATGGCGACGGCCATCTATTTGAAATATTCATATTATTCCTGCAGATTTATAGTTACACTGGCGCCGTTACACTCAAATTCCAACAACCAGTGGAATGCCAACGCACACTATGATGTTTTATTCACGGTGAATAAATAATAAACTACAGTTTCATGAACCGTAACGCAATCCACAAACGAAATATAATCGTTTTGACGTTTGCGTTTTAATTGTGAATAAGATTTACGGCACGCAAAAAGTGACAGTAGTATTTATCATTTCGGAGAAATGTCATTTATAATATTATTTAGACGGATTTTTCTTGAATATCTTCACTGACACGTAATTATCATTGTATTCTTACGTAATTTATGATTCATACGTTAATAAACGTCGGCGATACAATGAGAATTAATTGAATTAAACGATGTACCATTTAATATTCTGTACACACAAATCTTGCATATTTGCATGTGACATTTCAAAACATTCATAAATTATCATTATTTCTGACGTATGAAGTTCATTCAGTTGGTAAATAAGTCTGAATTTCGTACAACTGGTATTAACTGGACTTGCTGATTTAGTACCACTGCGAAATACGGAGGTGGATGGTTCAGAGCTACACACACAATGACTGATGAACCAAGAAAAAATACCAGATGGTCTGCGTATAGAATTTTTCTCTCCGCTGAGCGGAAGTGAAAAGACCAATTATTAATTTGGCGCACGCCCACGAACAATTCTATTCCGTATGACACTTTACATATAAAACTACAACCTACACAGATATTCATATAAAAATACTCGTTCGAATGAAATAGAATTAAAAAAAGCATCATTTTATCCAACCTTTACACACAAATCAAATCAACACGGTATTATTTTACGAATCATTGCATGTTTTAAACATATATTATTGATTTCTATATACAAATGCAAATATATATATTTTGTTATCATAGCACAAAAATACATGTATATTTGTGACACTTTAAAATTAGCACACGCGAATGTAGTTCAAGTTATTCATATCAGTTATCAGTTGAAACGAAATAAATAAATCTGCGAAAAAATAAACTATAGTTGGAGCATGGGTTGTTGCAAAATATTCACGTGTTTTTATAACAATTAATGATTTAGATTTCGTAAGAAAATATTGTACAATGTAGAAGTTAGGTTAAATTACTCAAAATTTAATTTATTTTCTTATTTTATATTCGAATAGAATAGATATTTACTGTGAATATTCTGTATTTTAATCATTAATATAAACAGTATATCAACTGTATATGACAAGATGGTTTTGTTCGGAAAACAAAGCATGTTACCACATCCGTTATAAGCCTTGTTTACACTGTAATAAACCGAGATTAATTGCAGTACTCACCTGTGCAAACAACGAACATTATCGTCAATAACAGTGTGATCTCCAGTTTCGAAATCTGATTGAAGCGTTGTGAATATAATAATTAGATTTCGGATATTACTTCTGATAATATCCGTCGTCCGACCAATATACTAAATTCTTGTTTACTTGCATAGTTACAATGTGACCTCGTGTGCTTCGCATCTGATACACTCGCTGACCTTTTCTGTAAGGAAAGCAACATACACACACACACACACACACACACCGAAAAAATAACATTCACTAATCGTAAATTAAAATTTAAGGGCTTTTCTGGTGCCATATGTTATATTTTATTAGTCTGATTCATATCGTCATAATTAAGAGTGTATCACATACATATATATGCACAGTTAGCATGGACTGTTGACGGTGCGGTATAATTTTATAAATAATCAGTTGCGATAATTAAAATCAAACTATAAAAGCTTGTCGTAAAAATGTCGTAGCTGTGTCTTTAATTCCGTAACTGTCAAATGGATGTGTGCGTATGTGTGTGGAGTGATGAATGAAATGGACATTTTTCATTGGCCATTGCGGTGACTTAAGACTGATGAATTGGATTATATATGCGAATATTCTCTCTAATTCAATGCTGTATAATATGTATGCGCATATGTGTTTCATATGGTACAGAAAGGCGCGCGCTTAACACTAATTCGATTAAAGCTGATTCGTTACAACGCGGTTTTTTCATAAACCCCCCAAAGAGCGCTAAATTGACGATGATTCCGTGATAACGCGGTTCATGAAGACACAATCACGGAAATTATGGATCAATTTAGAGAAAATGACCCGCGTATAATGCTATTTTGTTTAACGCTCTGTCTTCAGGAGCGTATCTAAATCGCGCTAAACGATTACTGTATGTAAATATGTTATATGTAGGTGACAGTACAGTCAATTCCACGATTGTATTCCTGACTTCTTGATTTGTAATAATTAGTTTACTGGAGGCTGCTATATTCTAACAATACAAATTCTGTGAAAGATTCAATAAATAATAAGACAAATTGTAACCCGGTTCAGTACGGATATCAAGAATCAATCACAATAACCGTGCAATAATGCACTGTAAGCTGATCAGCATAGGTACCCCTTAATAAAGTCTAAAAGCCTAATATTAAATCGTATATTTTTATAGAACGTATTATCATGTAAAATATCTATTAAATTAAATAACAAAGCTTTGATAAATAATTTTTTATAGTAGTTTTAAATGGGAAATTACCGAAAATTACTATAATATATAAATAAGAAACATTGATAATTCTTAGAAATCCCACAATACCAAAATAATAAAAAAATTCAAACACAAAAACCTTGATTAATTTAAAATAATTACATAACCTTGAAATTATGTTATAATTCGGAACAAATTTATCACAAGAAAAAAAAAACAATTCGGAACATTGCATCTGTCAAAAGAAGAACAAGAAGAAGAAATACATGTGATTATACCTGCTCGTTCTGTTTACGCAGCAGCTCACTAGATCTGCATGTTCAAATGTGTTTCCTTTTCGTGTATATGTTTGCCTGTATAGTTACAATATATTTTATATAGTCGACGACGTTTTAATGAGATTATAGCACATAAACGTCAGTTTTTATCGTTGGTTCAAACACATTCTGGGCGCTAAATGCGAGTGCATCGTCAACTGTGACTAACTTGACTGTGTACAACAAGTATATTTGTATACATATATGCCGTATGACAGCGTGTATATGTGTTTGTATATATCTCATGCATACTCATCTGGTTTGTCACGATTTGCTCGTCGAAAATATTTCGAATATTCAAATGACGCACAGATATTTTCGTTACTTTTGATTTATATCAATGAAACAGATACTTCGTAGCACTACCTTTCCGATAACAGTGTAACTCTCTTGCAACGTACACTTTTAATAGAGAAGATCGTGCTTTTGAAGTGTTTGATTAATAAGATTTAACGAAATATTAGGTAAATTATGAGCAAATATAATGTGAAATTATATATTTTAGAGTACGAGTCTGTCAAATAGTTATTCAATGTTGGTATTTAGTTTCGTTTGCTGTTGGAAATGTCACTTTGACATTACGTACAAATATGCGCCTACATCTTATGCAATATGCAAAGCAATGCCTACAAACAGACCAAGAA
Organism: Carabus problematicus; assembly: GCA_963422195.1. Classification (NCBI taxonomy): domain Eukaryota; kingdom Metazoa; phylum Arthropoda; class Insecta; order Coleoptera; family Carabidae; genus Carabus; species Carabus problematicus. The sequence continues at coordinate 14,719,884 of OY728585.1, read as the reverse complement.
TCGCATATTCATATCTCGTTACATAATAAATCAACTGTCAACTATTTTATCCAAGTCTTGTATTTTATCATGTTCATTTATATATTTAGCGTATGCATGTTTTACAAATTAGACACTGACATACCTCGCATTCCATTGGTTCGTTTCCTTGCAATTGTTGGTAAATACATTTTTTAAATTAAACCATGATAAACAGAAATAGCGTCGCGTGTACCCACGCATTTTTATTACGGCCCGTGGAAATAGTACGAAAATGTGACATATTTTGCTCATCGCGCGTTGGCTGTGGAATGTGGACCGATTGGTATGCACGCGCGTAGGACGAATAATGTGTTTGTTCGCCTCTGCACACGGCAACAAAACTGATTTGTAGGGGTGAACTAATTTTGGGAATCACTGAAAGTTTCATGATAAACTTGTGATGCGTCACCCGGTGTGTGTGTTGTCGACGTCAACAACTATTTAACATGCCATATATGCACATACTTGCGTACAATAAACAAGAAGAAGAGACTCCGTAGTCCAAAGACATTTTATAAAGGTTGCTTTTCCTTCTTCGCAAGGAAATTATCCAAGTTGTTTGTTATTTAAATGTGCCCAGAAGGAAAGAAAAGGTAAATTCTGATGTAGATAAGGATAATACATTTGATAAATAAAATTACACAAGAATTTCTGGAATCATCACAAATAATTGAGGAAAAAGATATTTATGACTAGGTAAATATCCACCTGACTTACCTCAATCAATGAAGATAGATAGATATTATTTGGCATTTCCTTAATCATTGTTGACTGATATTTCATAATCTTCGGGAATTTCATTGCGTAATAAAAAAAAAAAATGGAATATTAAGTCATAATCTTTGTTGGATATATCATAGAGATAATGTTCTAGAATTTGGGATTCCCTCATCTAATATACATAAATATATGATGTATATGTTATGTTTGATTCGTTAATAGATCAAAATTGATACAAATTTGCTCTACAGGGAAACAATAAATATGTCAATTATGACGGTATTTCCAGTACAGCAAAGTAAATTCTGATTATGTTGATGATATTCAATCAATTGTCATTCGATATCGACAAGATTGGCAGCACATTACATACGTAATATTTAAATTTACAATGATTTTATCACCGTCATTTGCTCTTAATTCTTTAACAATTGAACTAATCACGATTTAAATTATTTCTAACTGTTTAAATAACAATTAATATCGTTTATAAGAGATCTTAAATCTTTAATTCTTAATTATTCTAACCTTTGCTTTCAATACGAATGAATCTATAGTAAATAATTTATATCAACAATTTTGAATATGCTGCTGGTGAATTCCGTTGAAGTCGCTCTTGGTGCGCAGATGTAAGATTGGTATTTTCCGATCACGATATCGGGAGAAGCGGGCGCCGCAAACAGGAACAATACAACGCAATATGTGACGCGTGGTCGGTAATTCGAGTCGATTGAAGTTTGATTGGCAAACGTACACGGTGGGTCAGAGGTCAGGGCGTGTGACCGCTACGGCTCTCACCCTGTACCTATGTCAAATCAGCATACATATATACATACAACAACATACGAACAAATCAATAACGACATACATGCCTACATACAGGATTAGTCAAATGTTCTCTGGAACACCTAAATAATTCTTCAACCGTAAACAAAATGTCAAAAATGTTTTCGTACAATATATACAATATACAAGCTGTTCATTTTAGGGCGGAAATTAGGTAAACTTTTCTTTTTCAAATGAATAATCCTATATTTTCAATAATTTTTTAGTTTTCACTTTTCGAGTTACGACCACTAAATTACATATTTTTTTTGTAAATGTATCAATTTTTTATAGTTTACGTTAAATATATAACATGTATCAAGGATTTTGTTAATATTAGTTAATATTGGTAGTTTTAGTTTTATTATTATTTCTAATTAGTTTCATTGTAATTGGCCTTACAGCTGTAATGAAACTGGATAAATAAATGTACTATTATTTATTATTTTTTTTTACTTATATGTAGTTAAACAAGTAAAAATCTATTAATTTTGATGTATATATAGTTGCGGAATCGAAACCCGTCGTAGAGAGATGTGACTGTATTGTGAATATAAATCATAGATGTTTAATATTACACTTAAATAAAACTATAATTGAAATATGCGTTTCTGAAAGTATATTCAGAATATTTCAAGGGGCAAAATAAAAATTGCGCGTGTTCATCTTGACTTTGTAAACGAGATTTATGGGCATGAAAAACCATATGCAAAAACAACCGTACCCTGTAAATAATCTGGCGACTGGCGCCCGACAATTACTTCTAGTGGAGCCCAATAGTCGCCTAACGATCAAATCTACACGTGCTTCCCATATCGGCTTCAAACGATAGAGTCAACAGAAACACTTTTTTTTTCAAACGCACGCATTTGCTTCGTAACATAATTCGCATACGCAATTGTAAAAACAATTTTCATTCAATTCAAATTCTGTTTCATTACATTGACGTTCCGTAACCGGTAATTTGCTATTTGATTATTGATATTTTGGAGTAGAATTTTCATTATATTTCAATTAGAAATAATAAATATGTCAGCAAATTTTAAAAACAACGTATGTTATATAATTTAGTAATAATTTCTATTTAAATATTATTAAATCAATAATTGTGATATTGAATTTAGTAGCATTCATGTTGTGGGGAAACATTCGTTATATAAATTGTTTTTCGAAATATATTCTTCAAATAATAAGTCAGATTTAACTTACCTTTGTTTGATAATAAACATTTCACTACAAAATGATTGAAATAAAACTACAAATTGTGGGTTTCAGTTTATATTTGTATATGCATTTCATGATAACGTGCCTACAGTAGTTCTAATATAAATTTACATATAAACAATGTGTGATTATTATCAAAACCAAAATATAATAATAACATATATATTGGAACTATGATGTACCAGGTTTAAACTGGTATCAGCGCGTTAAGATTCAACTAATTCACTGGTCACATAATATCCTGTTACCGCTAACACCCACGCGTAACCATTCTCGGTCACATGTCGTAGGTATTACGTGCAAACATTTTATCTGATCAGTAATTCTTTGATTATCAAATTGAATAAAATCATTAAATAGTATAAATATCAGCAATAAATTTAGTGACTATAATTTTATTTCTCTTATACTTATTTATATTCTATCAAGTATCGAAGTATATGTAAACAAAACGATTTAAACAGAAAAGCTGTAAAATGAAGAGCGAAAAAATTAATACACGCTAACCATTTTGTTTACACAGACTTCAGACACAAACTAACTGTTATATATGCTATAACAGAAACATTTCCAAATATGAAATCATTAAATTTTGTGAACAAAAACAGAGAACTGATAAAAATAATAATATCGGCAAAAATAACTGATAAAAATAATAATATCTGCGAAAAATTGTATTATTATTCTGTAATTAATAATCATAAACAATGCATTCTGTATACCATATGTGTGTGGAATATTGTCTTATTGACAGCGGAGAACCAAATGTTACAAGTATAATATCTTAATTTGCGTGAAGCCACATCACAAGCAGAACTTTCCTATGATGCGAATGCGGATAGGAGCTGTAAATCAAAATACTATTACAAACCGTGCGATAAATACATCGTATCGCTTCTTAAACTAACCTTATTTTACATTGAAATAATTTGCTGCATTCGGAAAGCGTTCGGCTGTAAAGTCCGCGTTGTCCCGCAGTCCTGACTGGACGCTGGTGCGTAACAGATCTCGGTACGCGGACTGTAACGTCAGGTCTGCGCTGGCCGCCTGAGCTACTACATCCAGTGGGACGGCCCCGGCCAAGCCTGTACTTGTTACAGCACGTCGTACACCGTCGGATATGACCTGCGAGAGGTTACCTTGCGGTTTGGCGGCTGCGACGATTTTTCTCCGTTTGCTCGGCATCCCGGACAGATACGCATCACTGAACGGTGCTTGTGGATTCTGGCGACGTTGTCTCTGTGTGTCACGCGTGATTATCGGTATCCATTCCTAGGTGAATGAGTACCATTTTACAGATGTCATGTGCAGCAAATCAGTACTTGGCTGAACTGTCTGTGTGCGATCAGTTTAATGATAGATAATTCTACTTACAGCTGATAATCCCCGATGCCAAGGTTCCGAGCCAATGACAACATTCGGCAAAGGTTCTTCCGTGTCTATGAGCGGTTCCGCGGCTACAGGGCTCGGGATTGGAGTGGAATCTTCCGGAGGTCGAACCAAAGGCACTTCTTCGTAGTCCATTGGCTATGGAAAACAACACGAATTATACTTCATTGGCGTTCTAGTATTTTATTTTATTTTCTGGATTCGTAAAACATTTAGACGTTCAACAAAACACTACGCATGTTCTGCGATGGACTAAGTTTCATCAGCAATGCAAATTTATTTGTGTGTTTACACAAATAAATAATAAGCAATGTGTATAAATGTAACTAAAGGAAGTTTCATACATCTGTTATACCCTCAGCTCTCATAATCTTAATGCTCATTGGCCAACTAACGGAGTGTGATGAGGTGAACAGTATTGATACTATCCACAGTTTAACGTTGAATAAAGCATCACAGTCTGTTCTTGCCTTGCGTTGTAAGTTTTCATCATTGGGCATGTTTAATAATCCGATTTGACAATATTAAGTTCTCTATTGTTGTAAAATAAAGTATTATAACCTCTGATTCACTAGTTGCTGTTTCCGTGGCTGTCGCTTGTCCGGCGGCTGGTGTTCGCACTATGAACTGCTGAATAGACGCATGTGGCACGTCCAACGACCGTAGAAAATGACGCAACTGAGCCAGACTTGTAGTGACGGTCCAGTTATGTATATCGGGCGACACACCCACTGTGTATCTGGCCTGTAGAGTGTACAAACCATACTGGATTAGAGGTAGAAATGTGCTATACTATTGTATATACTCTGAACTGCCCTCAGCTCTCAAAATCTTCAAGCTCACAGGCCCAACTCACAGACTGTGAACACATGGACAGCTTTTGATACTGTCCATAGTTTATGTTGAACAAAAGCATCACAGTCTATCGTTTGCCTTGCGTTTGTAAATACTCATCATTGGGCACTAACTAAATGAATGACATTCACAGCTCCAAACTACATTTTTCTTCTAAATTCAACGCTGTTACGGTTGGAAAGTTGTGTATTTTTATAGCAACAGAGTATTATTTAGTAGATTCGAGACTATAAATTAGCGGTGATAGTGTTGTTTACTTACAATCAAAGTACGGAATACTTCTTCCACGCCTTCCTGGCCGTCTGTGCAGCTGTGTAAAGCCAATGCACAGAGTTGTCGGATTGTCAGCAAGCACTGATCCACCAGGCTGCGCAATGAGCCAGTTGTTCGGGACATTACTTGGGTGATAATGTTTGGGAAGCGGCTGCGACACAATTGTGTAGCGGACTGTACCATGTCGATGTTATCACGCACTCGCATTGTATTCTATAATAAATTATATTTGTAATAATGAGAATATAAAGTCGCGTTAGTGTCGTTTACCATCAACTCTAAGATCGGACGTAGTTCTGTGATAAGTCGATTAGCACCTCTGTCGATGGCGGCCTGGGTAGGACATTCGCCTTCTAGTACTCTGTTACGGAAGAAGGTCCGTAAGGCTGGTCGGATACGGACCAGCGGATCGATACGGCCCGTGTTTAAGGCAACCACATCACTGGTAAACATACACAACATCACGCCTTTCCCATTACTGGGGTAGCACAATCACACGACGCATACTTTTGTTTGTAAAACATTTAGATGTTCAACAAAACACTACGCATGTTCTGCGATGGACTAAATTTTCGCCAGCAATACAAATTTATTTCCGTGTTTACAAATAAATAAATAACACGCAATATGTATAAATGTAACTAAAGGAAGTTCTATAAATCAGTTATACCCTCAGCTCTCATAATCTTAATGCTCATTGACCCAACTGACAGACTGTGAAGAGATGGCCAGTGTTGATACTAGCCACAGTTTAGTAATGGATAAAGCATCACAGTCTATCTTTGCCTTGCGTTATGAGTTTTCATCATTGGATAATTTCTAGCACTCAAAGAAAACAATAAATTGTCCTTTTTAATTTATAATATGAATGATTAAAAATGTTAAAAATACAATTAAGTGTGTTATTGGTTTTAGAACAACAGTTGTTATAGTATCTGTTCTTAGCAAATATTGAAATACGTATATTGTTTTATAAATTTCTACAGTTTAGTAAGAGAATACCTCGCTTTTTGTATTAGTTTTAATGAAATTTACCACATACCCAAATGTAAGTCCTCGAGCCAATGTCATCACCAAGTCTGTGAACAAACTCTCGCCTTCCGTGTACTGATGGTCGGGGAAGTTCTGTAAAAATGTCGCGAGCGTAGTTCCCTGAGCGGAGTTCCGCTCGTCGAAGATTATTTGCGATAAGTCTGCAAAGTCCTACAACCAAGACACATAAATCACACATAATAATTGGACTAAACGAAAGAAACAAAAGACGTAACTGTCCTCAGCTCTCATAATCTCAATGCTCATTGGCGCAACTGACAGACTGTGAAGAGATGTACAGTGTTGATACTGTTCATAGTTTACTGTTGAACAAAAGCATCACAGTCTATCGTGCCTTGCATGGTTAGAGTTCATCATTGGACTGGTATTTGAACAAAATGAGAAGAGTTTCGTACCATGTTGGGTCCTAAAAGCGTCGAGAACGGCGGCAATGGATCGTCCACAGCTGGTGGTGCTGAGGGAGCAGTTGAAGTGTTAGTCCCAGTCTCTTGGCGTGGAGCGCGTTGTGTTCTGGCTGATGTACTCAAGGATCGTAACAATCCCTAAAGTAATAACAATATATATACATACACACACACACATATACCGTGTGTCTCATGACGATCTACACATAGGAACGTTGCGCGCTCATTTGATTTTTAAATCAAAATATTAATCTGGTTGTTTTTGTTCTTTTTTTTTTTGTAATTGAAAGGTCAATTTGACTTTTAAATTCGTTGAAAATGTACTATTACATCGAATATGTTACAAAGTTACACAAGAATTTCAAAGGATATAAAATAGTAAGTATAAAATTAACAATTCTACTGTCTAGATTGTAAAAAACCATCGTCTTGCATTGCAAGTTGCTAAATCACTAGGCAATTCTTTCACCTAGAACTTTTCTAACGACCAGTATTTACCTGTAATACATTGTACAGCGGATTCGGCGTTTGATTGTTATTCTGCTGGTCGCCCGTTCCATCCGCATTAGGTGTCGCGGTGGCTGTCGTTGCTGTAGCCGTCGGCACGATACGTCTTCTGTGACGGATATGATGCGAGTTGCACGGCAAGAACGGATCGAATCCTTGCATAGTGTGCTGTGCCAGATGGACATGCGGCCGTGATGTTGACCGGGTTTGTGTAGATGTGGTCGGATGTGTTTGGGTGTTACCGCGCGCTTGTGAGTTCACATTGGTGCCGTTAGCAGCCGCGGCGCTCGCTGCGGTAGTCTGTGTTGCACCGGACTGACTTGTCTCGGTGGATTCCGCCGTGGTTGCGGTGGACGCAGGTTGAGCCGGCTGCTGCGTTGTAGCACCGCTCATCATTTGACCGGCCACAGCTTGCAAGATGGACTGGATGAATTCGGGTGGTGCTGATCCGAATGTACCGCGTAGTACTATCATAAGGAAATATCCTAATTACAGCACAACACATTGCTTTTACACTGAACGCACAAGAATAAAATCTTTGCGGAAAAAAGACAAAATTAAACGATATATGTTAAAAGATGACGAACGCGTAACATGGGATTCTTACCATTATCAGCCTGTGCACCCGATGTAACAACCGTAGTTTCTAACGAATCAATTGTGATGCTTTCCGGGGTGACTTCCATGAAGAACTCCATATTGGGATTGTTCATAAACGACGGGGGCACAACGAGTACTTCTGGATCACCGGGCGGGCGTTGGTTAGGCGTGCCCGTTGGCTCCGCCCCGCTGGTAGGCGGGGCTGTAGGTTCAGTGGGCGTGTCACTTGCCGGTGGTTGCGCGGTCGGTTGAGGTCGCTGTGCTTGTGTACCGTACGGCGGTGGTGTAGCGTACGGTGGCGGTAGATCTTCCGTGGTGATATTAAACACGGGTTGACGCGGAAAACCGCGGAACTCCAACGGAAATGAATCGATACGGATTTCGTGAACTCCTGGGCGTATCTGCGCGGTAGTTATTGTTGGATGCGGGGCCGTGGGAGTGGTAGTAGACGTGGTTGTACCTTCCGGAGTGGGTCCGGTCTGCTCGCCGGCAGCCGGAGTTGGCTGGGGCGTTGCATTTGCATCAGTCGGTCGCCGATCCGGTGCGAGATTGATCTGTGCCTATAGAATTATAAGTTACAAACTAACTATTTCCAAGCACGGTGGTTTATATTTGCCAATGCATTATGAGTCCTCAGCTCTCATAATCTCAATGCTCATTGGCCCAACTGACAGACTGTGAAGAGGTGTGCAGTGTTGATACTGCTCACAGTTTACCGTTGAATAAAGCTTCACAGTCTATCTTGCCTTGCGTTATAAGTTTTCATCATTGGACAAGTTTTTTTAAGACACTAATTTATTTCTACGTCAACAGATGAATATATAAGAGAATGTAGTTCAACATTTGCACTCAAATAAAATATACAGATAGATAGATCGTTGAATTCAGAAAGAGTAGATATTTGTACAATATCACACTCACTTCTACTTGGATGGGTATGCCAGCCTGCACGACCGCCGAATGCTGGATGAGTATCGGCCGACACAGCAGTGGTCTAGGTGGTGGTGTGCTCACTTGTACCATCACATCACTCAGTGAATGGTACGCGTGGCCGAGCAAATGCATGATCTCCGACACGCGGTTGATGATGGCCTGTGTTTGACGTGAATCTTGCACGTTCTCGCTGTTCGGTGTAGGGTCTTCGCGCATGAACGAATGATAACGGTCCATGAACGGACGTAGACGTTCATGGATTTTGTTTAAATCGTCCAACAGCCGGGCCATTTCAATCGTTCCAGAAGAATTTCTAATTAAACAAAAATACATCCTCAAGTTTCACACACACAACAATCTCTGCTCAGATAAGTTCACAGTAAATTAAACAGCAAATATAAAACAAAGCAGTGGTTTTTACCTGTAAAATAATAAATAAAACAAGCAGGTTTTAATTTTTACTTACTCTGGAAGACGTCCATTAGATTGATTCCCATTGCTAGCGGCTTCTGGCGCTGGTGTAGCACTAGAACTACTGCTACTACCAGCGGCAGCAGTAGCAGTTGGCGTTGGTGTACTGTCAGCTGTACTTTCAGCTGGTGGCGTCTGCTCGGCGGGAGCTGGTGTACTAGTAGCTGCTTCACCTTCAGCTGCAGCTGTCGGTCTTGTAACTCGTCGGACTGGTCGAGCCGCGGCCGGTGCATCAGCGCCATCTGTCGATGGTTGCGCTGATTGTTGTTCACCTTGTAATATGTCGTTCTCCACCGCTGACACCGCTGCCGAGATAGAGGCTAGCGGATCCTCACTATGCGAGTGTGGAACAAATACCTGAGCGGCAAACACCGGCGTCACCTCGTCCTGGGGCTCCTCCGGTGGAGATTCTCGAGTCCGGGTACCTTGCGGGTCCTCCAGGTGGTTCAGAATGTTTTCCGCGCGACGTATCATTCTGTAACGAGTAACTGAATCTAAAATCCCGCCAGGCAAATCATTTCGAGCGAAGTTTAATTCGTAAATAATGTAATTTTGTTCCATTGCTCTGATAATCTATTAATCTGCATTAGTCAGATTTCATCCTTGAGTAAATGAATACTTGTTTTGTTTGTAATGTAAATATAACACGTGCAATTGATGACTCACCGTCTGGCGACATTTAAACGACTGCCTGATAGGCTCTGTGTCGGTGGAGGGGGCACTATGCCTTGGGCTTCCATAAGGCCCGATGGAAAGGCCATGGAACCCAGGTACATGGCATTTGCAGATCCATTGAATCCACCAAACGGTCGCCGCATGGACGGGCCCGTTGGTTGAGGACTCCTGGCTCTTCGAGTTGCCGAAGGCGGAGCCCTCTGTACAAGATGGACAACTTTGCCGTTGACATCTATAAAAAATATTGTATAAAGAATTTAAAATATTGCCGTGATTGGAAAAACATTTCAAAACTGATTCACTACTTGTTTATTTCGTTAATGTAAACTTTTTTTTATTTGTAATAAAGTTAGGTTATTTTTAATACACAAAACATAATAACAACATTCCAATGTAATCAAATCCATGTTGTGACTCACCATATTCTTGAAGTTTTTTACTATCTTGTAACACTCTACCACAGTAAATTAAACGTTGAGAATCAACAGGAATGTTTATGACTTCAGCAATGCGTTCTTTAAATTGCGCAACTGTTATCTGAAATTATTATTGCAAGTAATTAAATATACGGTCAATGATTCGTTGGTATGTTACTCACATCATCGTCCACTGAAAATGCATGATTCTGCGAATCTAACGTTTTAATCGTCAAATCAATCATTCTGCATAAATCTGGAAACAACACAATCGATCGTTGCAATATTATTTAGTAGCTAATTAGCACAAATACAATGTGTACCCGGAATTTAAATTGAACTCAACAAACAATACGCCTACGTGAACTATTAATTGAATCAATGACTTTACAAAATGGAATTGTAATCTTCAATTATTTTTATCAGAAACAAAATGGAGTGCACCGAACGAAAAACACACAAATTACCTTGATTTACGATAGAGACGCGAAGAAAATATCACCATTCAAGAAGCGTTACATACGGAATACACTAAAGCACTTATATTTGTAAATATGGTTCTCTTAAAAACGAACGTTTCCACAAAATTCTAATCAAACGAATAAAATGGCGCATTAGCACACCTATCGACCAAAATGGCAAAGCGCATTGAAAAACATGAGTACCAACTTAGCAGGTGTTATGATGCAGGAATTAATATGTCCCTAGATACATTAATATTAGAAAATTCAATATTCCTACTTGCGGCTAACCACATACATGAGGAAATACATTTCAAAATGGGTTCGAAGAATAAATTGCTAGTGTTTGATCTAGGTAAGAGTATTATAAATAATTCTGATAATTAAATAAAATGTAATTTTTGTATTTTAGATTATACTTTATGGCCGTTTTGGGTTGATACACATGTCAATCCGCCGTTTCGGAAAAAGTAAGCATTCAAATATATCAAAACATCATGCGTTAATCCTTTGTATTCTAAGCTTTTTCACAACCTTAAATGTCAGCAACTTCAAGCGATTTTTATAGTTCTTTTAGAAAAAAATATTAATAAACGTTTATATGAAAAATGATAGAACTATGAGTAATTTAAAATTAGATTTTATTGTTTGTTTTTACATTTGTTTATTATACGTAATTCTTTAATTTCAGTGACAAAGGCGACATAGTTGATACTTCTGGTCGAAAAATTAAATATTACCCAGAGGTTCCCAAAATGTTACAAACTCTGCACGATGAAGGATACACATTGGGTGTAGCGTCGCGCACCAGTGAAATCAAGGGAGCAAATCAACTTTTACAATTGTTTGATTGGGATAAATATTTCAGTTACAAAGAAATTTTTCCAGGATGTAAAGTTACACATTTCAATAAGTAAATTTAATATTTTACTTTAATAAGTTAAATTATCTGACAGATTTTGTTATTTAGTTTCAGAAAAGACTCGAAAATGGATTATAAGGATATGATATTTTTCGACGATGAAAAACGTAATATTGTGGACATTTCTAAACTTGGTGTCACATCCATTCTTGTCAAGAATGGAATGACAATGACAGTGGCAAAAGAAGGATTGGAACAACACACCAAAGAGGAACATTAACGAATGTAGATGTTTATAGTATAAAAGAGAAACTAGTTTAATTTAAATATATTTTAATTTATGTAAACTAAATTCATGATTGGTTATTTGTTACATATTATTATACTTTCACGTGTTTTTTTTATTTTTCAATAAACATATAATGACGTTCTAATATAAAACAGTATAAAAGCAATTTATTAGAATTTATACATGCAACACAAAATACAATATACGTATATACCTACACTTATTCGCATTCATAAACCAAACTCTCAACTGTACATATAATTACAATCAATAACAAAACACACTGTAAGAAGAAAACAGAGAATTTGAAAGAAGAACACTTTCAGATATTTATTCGTAACTTCGGACTGTACTGAAATTAGTCTCAAAACGAAATATCCCTACTCGCCATCATAACCTCAACAAACCGTCAATAATTAAAAAGCTACATAATCATGAATACAATTAGTAAAAACACGATACAAAGGTTAGATAGAACTTCTGAAAAAAGTGAAAATAAAAGTATCAGAACTTGTATATAATAGCTAACACGAAAATAAATAATTTTACATGTCATCACATGACATTTGACGCACAGATAACACTAGATACTGAACATAATAAAATCCCTGTCAACTCTATAAACACATTTACAATGAAGCTGTATATTATATTAAAAAATGACGTTTAAAAATTAGCAGTCTATAAATTATTAAAATACATCATATTAGTGAATTTTTTTTTTGTTGCTTTACAATTAATTCTTTCATTATATTATAATTATACACGATTGTTTTCATCATTACCCCGTTATATCACTGCGCTTTTCTTCAATTATAACACACATCCTACCAGAATAAATTACAAGCAGTCAACATAAATATCAAAATTTTATGTAAATAGTGTACGTTAATTATTTTTTTAAAATAAACTTATCTCAATGATTTAAAAAGCACTGCAATCATCACAGTAAAATTTCAATACCAAGTTACCTTTTTCTTATGCATGTATGTGTACAAACACACGTATAGAACTACTTTCACACCATTATCGGATCATGACGGCTGACGTCACCAGTTCATAACCTCCAAATGTGACAAGACGTTAATTCTATCTGTTCTGCCGATGCAAACACGGCATCTAATTGGATAGACACTGTCCCACAAATTTCACTACTCTAAGACCAGTCTAAACTAGCATTTCATTTCCGAATTGCAAATAAACTGTCCGTATAATTTTGATATCGAACTGTGTTGTGACGTCACGTCAAATGCACCAATGAGCAGTGTGCGCGTAGTCTATTGATGTCATTTTGTTTAAATATATATATTATCTCACTGCACCGAATAGCATTATATTGTCGTAATAATGCAAAGGTCTACTAGCAAAAAGGTTACATCATTAAAATTTTAATTTTTAAACAGTGCGTAGTCTGAAAAAACTGTCCAATAAATGTAAGGTACCTTGGTTACTCATGGCCCGCGCTGATCAGCGCTACTAATCCGGTGTTTTCTTAATCGGTGTTAACCGAAGCCCTTTTGCCAACATCTGCGCTTCAAAATCCTTATCCTCTTCATGATACCTGAAATGAACGAACATATATTCAACTGTCAAACCGCGAGATCATACATGAAACTAGCGTAGTAGTAGTTTATCAAAATAAAACACTAGACATTAGCGAATTACTTAAAAGATCGTGCGGAATATGTAGTTATAAAATTAATGAAATACTAGTTTATGAAAAAGTACACCATCTTACCTAGAACTGATCTAGTGCTACACAAGCCATGCGTCGCTACTGACATCTATTTGCGGCAGTCTAAATTACATTTTATAATCTAGGGAACTATTATTATTATTATTACTACTTTGGATATTATACACAGACAGTATAAATGATTAATAATCATACGACGTATGAACTTGTTATACAGCGACCAACCAAGTGGTTAAACCAAAGCAATAATTCCGTACTATTTACAAACCTCTCAATAAATGTGTGTCACTGAAATTAGTTTTAGTTCGTAACAATTATGTTAGTATGAATGCTTACAAAAGTAAACACGAATAAATATATTTGAAACGTAAATAATCTTCAAGAAAAGTATGAATATATAAATAATTATAAGAGTAAATTATACAAAACCATGCAAAGAACAAAAAGTATGATTTGTATTTTATGAGCCGTCCAAGTTAAGAACATCTTTACTTAGTTTGACAGTTCGTCGACCAATCAGAATGCAACTGCACCAACGAGTGTCTTCTTATTGGCTGAATTCTGAACTTGGACGACCAATCACAGAGAAGTTCAGGAGAACATAGACGGCCAATCATAAAGCTTGGACAAAACATCAACCACAAACACCAGGACCACGTAAGCAAACAACATAACACAGGCCAGAAAAACAACAGAAAACAAGGTTAGAGCAGAAGAGTCGGGAGCAGCCGCATGACAGAACGAGACGGATGAAAGTTGAGGAGCGGATCTCCGCCTGGCTTTCAGACAGCACCTTTGTCGGTCCTCTTCGAGTACAGCGATTAACGAGTCCCGTTTAGAGACGATTTCTAGCATCTCATTCAAAATGGCACCTTCGGCGGCGACGTCATCTTGCGTTTTCCGCTCATCTGTTGCGCGGGAAATTCAAATAAGTTATTCGTTACACAATCGTATCGCTATGATTACGCATACCATCTCCGGCCAACCGTTCACGTAATTCTTGTTGTAACCTGGCGTGTCGATCTTCTAGTTCCAGTTCCTGTGCCCGAACTAACAGTTCTTTCTCGTACCGTCTGAGTTCGGTGCGGTCACGCATCAGATCGAACCATTCGCGCAGTAATTCGGAATCGTCGCGTCCTTCCAGGCCTTCAGTTGTGGCGGGCACTTCACCGCGTATTGCCTTCTCGACCATTACACCTCGTTGTTCAAGTTCTCGAGTTTTCACTTCAGTCTCTTCGAGTTTTCGTTGAATTTCTTGAGCAAGCCGATGCCTGAAATACAATTATAAATATATTTAAAAAAGAAACCAATAAAATACAATTGTCGAACTTTCGATAATATACATTTAAGTAACAGGATTCAAAAAACAATTGATTTATCATTGATTTAATCCGTGTTTCAAAACTGTAATGTAATTTGAAACTTGACATAACTTGCGAATCAATATATGCAACCTGTATTTAGGCAACCCGTAAAACGATAGAAGAAATTTATGTACTGTTGGATTGTTACCTTTTGATCTGTGCCTGTTTGGACGCCTTCCTCAGGGATCGACTGACACGGCGACGTCCAAGACTATTCGTTGAGCCTTCAATTGCACAGGATTGATCTAAGGTGTCAGTGCTGTGATTCAGTTTCTTCCAATCACAGTCCGCCTCAGAACCACTGTCATCTAACGGTAAAAACAAATACTACCAATTGTGCTAAATACGAATAAAAGCCGGTGAATTGTGACACATTCCAAGCAATTGTAAATATGTGTCCAACATCATATCTATCAGTTAAAAGCGGCGAAAACACAAACCAATTTGTGTAAAAAATGTAAAATATTTCTTGGTTTACAATTTGAATTAATGTGAAATAAAAGTGACATGTGGTCGTACCTCTAGTTGTACTGTTGGCATTGTAGTTTAGTGGCGGCGGTGGAATTGGCGGCGGGGATACATTTCCTGCATCTTTCACAGAAGTTTCTGACATACTTTTACTTCGAGCTGGTGGTTCAAGATTTCTTTCCTGTAATTATCGCTCATTAATACACGCGACATTACGAATGACAGTTGTTAGTGGTTAAAACAAATTTACTATAAACGGAAACACAAATTAACAACGATTATTTTTAGCACTAAAGAAAACTGCAGAACTTGGAAATTCTGTTTGTTTCTTTCAGCATTAAAAGATGAAGTGTACATCATCGTCCAGTATCCCACACTAATACAACTGAATTGTCAACAATTAATAAATAAATAAAGTTACAATAATAATCCTAAGATAATACACAAGTGACGCTCGATCTACGCCATCTTGATTAATGGAATTTCACAATGAACAGGTGAATATCGAACGTCCTTTGCAACAAAATATCAAGCATCAGAAATGCATTATACATTACCATAGATGGAAAGGAAAATCGTGCACAAATAATTCTAAAAATGATAGACCAAACACATGCACAGCTGACACAATGCAGAAAAATGTCAAGAATCTCAAACACAACCATGCAAAAATAGTTGAACACTCGCTTACAATGAATCTTTGATCCAAATTAAAGCAGGACTGTAAAAAAGAGATAATGTGTGATAACGTACATACTCATAACAGATGACATTGTATATATGTATAAATAATTGTTCACATAATGAAACTGTGATGTATGAGAATGATTGTACCATTAGTAAAACAGAGATAATGAACACTTACTTTAGATTTTTCCTTCGACTTTGGCGATATACGAAATCTTGAGAAACGTTCTTTTACACTTCCAGAACTGACGGACGAATTCGGCGGGGATTTCGGGTCTTTAGGATCTTTTTTCTTTTGGAAAAACTCCGTCACCGACTTGATAATACTCTTCCTGCGTTCACGGTCTTTCGTCTTCTTCTCTTTCTTGCCAGTGTCAGTTAGTAAATTTGGCTCGGACTTGTAAAACTGTTGTTTCTTTTGACTGTCGCTTCGGTGTATCATATTATTGGACAGTGACATATTCGCTTGTTCCTCGTCAAACGATTTGGCGTTAAACGTTTTACAAATCTCCGAAACCGACTTAGTTCGGCTTCGTTCTATACCGTCTTCGTTGTACAAACTCAGTTTGGTGGAAAGATCCGTGTTACTGAACGAATTCGTAAGTGTTCCATCTGATTTCTTGCTTGAACTGCCATTATGTTTCTTCTTCTTTAACGTATCGTTAAACAATATTGCGTTACGTTTCTCTGTGTTTATAACCAAGGCTTCAATGCTATCCTGTATGCAGTCTTGTATGTTAGTTTTCTTTGCCGATAATTTATTAGCTTTCTGTCGGAGTAAGTTTAGCTTATCTTCAGGGCTAAGGCCCAGATCTTCGTCGGACATTAAGCGTGCTCTGGCGCGTGCATCTTGCTTCAATTTCTCCGCCGTCCTCTTTGCTTCTTCGTGTTTTAGTCTTGGTGGAGCAACGGGCGTTCTAAATACATCTAGTGTTACCGATTGATGAATATCGGGCAGTGAAAATGCTTCCGAATTTCCAACATACATTGGTGACGGAGGTTTCAGTGGTATGGACGATACAATGAACGATCCATGCATACTTAACGGTCGGGCCAGTGTCCTTGGATTCAGATCTTTCAAGGACGTAACAGGAGTGTAAATCTCTGCAGAAGTAACGAGTTCAGTTCGTTTGATTGGCGTATAATTAGTTTCTTCGTTATATTTTTCAGGAACTCCACTCACTGTAGGCGATCGTTGCAATGCGATATGCGGTTTTGTTTCCGCATTCTTGGTTGCACTTGTCGACAGACTTGAAGTGAGTAACGGATGTTTTGGACTACTGACATTCGGACTTATATCAACTGTGGCGGACTTTTTCAATTCGAAATTTCTTCTCACTGGACTACAACTTGGACTGAACGAATCTCTTATTCGCCGTTTCTTCTCCGCGGACTTTTTCTGTTGTTTCACTTTGTCTAAAACTAATTCACGAATCAGATCGTGTTGTTTGCTGCGTTCCTTGTTGATTTCTTCAATTTTGCGCGACGTAGCGGGTGAACTGAATGTAGGCGACATGACTCGTTTTGGACTAGATTCCTCGGCCTCTTTGGCGTCAGGCAGTAACGGTGGCGAATCAGCTTTACTCTTTCGCTTGGATTTGCGCACATCAATCGAATCGCGTACATAACCGAATTCGGCGAACTTTGATTGAAGTCGTTTCACGTGTTCCTCATACTCGATCCCATTATGTTCTTCCGCCGTTGGAGTCTTTAAAATATCACCCGTTTCTTTTGATTCTAATTCTGATTGAGCATTTTCTTCGTCGTCTTCTTTCTCTTTGTGTTCGGGAATTTCCGTAATTTTTTCCTCTACAGGTTCGTTGATTAAATTCTTTACTGTCGAATCGCTTAGTGTATTTTCTTCCGTTGTTGTGCCTGCTTCTACCACGAGCAGCGAATCTTCATTATCACAGATTGTTTGCTTCTGTTTCAGTTCGTCCGCATCGGTTTGTGCCGCTTCTATTGCCTCGTTAGCGAATTTACCCTGATACTGTTCATTCTCGTTACCGTACACGCAGTAACCAGTATTCTGTTCCACGGACGATAACGGTAATATAATATTCTTATTAATCGCCTCAACTGTTTCATTGTTATTGATAATAATCTCTTGTGGCAGAACAGTTGCGTTACCACCCTCTACCGGGGTGTTAGTCTCTTCTTCATTGACAAAATGGACGTAGCCGCGATTTTTCAACAACCCTGTATTCGTAGTTTGCACCAAATTTTCCTCAAAACTCACCTCGGAACCCGTATCCATGTACTCGATGCTATCCAAGTCGGCTATGGGCGCGCCATTTTGAATCACCGGTATTATCAACTTTTCCGGTGACTGTGCATACCGATCTTTACCGCAAACATGTCCGGTATCTTCAAAGTCTTCGCCCATCGCGATACGTGCATTAGATCTCAAACTTTTCTTCTTCAATTTGAACTTTTTATATTTCGATTCGGGATTAATGTCGAATTCTACATCTAGGTTATCTGAGACTGCGCCATCTCTCGCCCAATCCGACAACTCTGTTTCTGTTAACGCAGCCGTTGTTGCATCATTGCAAGCTGATTCGGGATCGGAAATGGGTGTGTTTCGACCACTGGAAGTCTTCGATTCAAGTTTCGACTGATCGTCTTTCGATTCTGACGTTTCTTTCTGACTTTCCAGAATGGATTTCGTAATATCGCCGCATTCCAATCCGGGTTCCAGTGCAGGTAACATCTTGGGTTGATTCAGCGTTTTCTTCTCGCTTAATATAGACTTTGGCGCATCAGACAACGATGTTGGCTGAGATCTACTAATAGTAGGCTCTTCTTTTTGCTCAGGCACAACAGGTTCCGATACTATACACAAACTATCCATGGCAATGTCATCTTCCTGGAGCAATTCTCCGCTGGTATCGTGCACTTCAACTCTCGGTATATCACTAAACACTTTACCAACTACATTCTCTAGAATCTCTTCAGAACTGTCCGACGACAACGAGTCCGTGTCAATATCGGATTCGGATTTCTTCTCGGGTTTCTTAATCTCATCCCACGGGATTTCAGGCACAATAATAGACGTTTCATGCACCGGACTACGTGGTCTGCCTTCGGTATCGTTCGTGTAAATAATATCCGGCTGACACTCTTCGACAATCTTCGGCGATTCACACGTTTCGATTTTGACGTCTTCCGGTAGAAGATCTTTCGTGATATCTGGTTGCATGGCGAACTTGTCGTTCGGTGAATTTGTTAAGTCAATAATTTCGGGTGATTTGAGTTCTAGTTTTTTCGGCGTAACTTCTTGTTCGATTATTTTCGGTTTATCAGTCGTGCCGCATACATGTTCGAATTTGTTCTCGACAGTGGGGAACGTGGGTGATTTCGGTGCAACAGTGGTAGGAGAGAGGGGAGTGCGTATTTTAGATGTACCCTGCAAGAATGCCTGCATTGTCGGACTGATCTCCGGTGCAGGATTCAACAGTTTCTGATAATCAGAGATGGTACTGTTGACCGATTTCAACTTGGAATCCAGTGTCGTGGTCGACCCAGATTTCTGAATGTTTCCCGGCAACCCAGTGCTTCCCAACAAGTATTTCTTCTTGAGTTCAAGCGAAACTTTGGATGCAATACCACCCGTGCTCTGTGTGCGATTTAACAAATAGTCCCCTTTGCGTGGGTTAACCAAGGGTGTGAGTTTGGTGACATTGGTGATATCGGGTGACGAGATTTTTTGTGTGACAGGTGTAGCGGGAATGGGTGTGAACTTCAACTCGATATTGCCTGTTTTGTGACTGTTTATAGGTCTCTGTAGTTCGCCGGACTTCACCTGGACTTTCCTCGGGCCGCCGCTGTTGTAGTTGCCGGTACCCCGTGTTTTAGTTATGTTCATGTCGTTGAGCATGATGGCAGGAATGTCGCCTGTCGGTGTACGGTCATCATGATCGAATTCCGAATCCGTCGGGATATCAGTAGCCGAGTTCTCTTTGTCACTCGATGATTCGTTGCTTGATTCCTCGTCGGACGCCAACTATAAACAGGAAACACAATGATTGAATACCAACTCTTCCGATATGAATCAAATGACAGGTATATGTCCTGAGTAACCGCATGAATTAATAAATATATTTATAGAACTCACATCAACGAGAAGCACGGATTAATACAGCGAGATTTACTTTTGCCAATATGTAATACCAACCATGTCAGATTACTTGTATCTGGTTCGCAAGAAGCTTACTAAATACTATAGCTGTTGAGAATTAGTAATCGTTGTGTAGAAAATACTAATACTAACACCTGATATCAATACCCGTTGTAGTAAACATTACAAATTTGTTGTACCTACATTTGATATAACAGTGTTTGATTATAGAACAGTCAGACTCATTTAATATAATTTATAAATGATCGTTCTTGTTTTTGAGATTATTATTATATTAAGCGAGTTTGACAGTTGAGTTTGTAATGTTAGGCGTGTTTTTAAGGTTAGAAATAGCGTGGACACACAACACTCACGTTAGCAATGGACATGTTATAACAAAGATTAAAAACTTGCATATCAAATTATGTTTTGTAAGATGTAATTACCAAACAGAACGCTAACAGAACACCTCACGCTGTTATATTTACCTTGACGCGGCCATTGCATAACGAGAGATGGTGGACCAGAGCATCGGGAGTTTTCAACTTATCGAACATTCTACATCATTGACTTAACACAAGTATCTTGTCTAATACTATCATCACCAACAATATCGCTAACATTGGCATTTCATTAATTACTAATAATAACAACAACAACAACAACAGGAACAACAACTAACCTCTAAACTTTCAACTGACAACATCATTAATAAATATTTCATACAAGTTTAACAATGATTAACAAATGCACATTTAGATACACATATTATGTATCTCTTCGTTTATTTGCAACAAAAATATAAATATAGACCTAATACTTTTATTTTCAAAAAATTCACTACGAAAGCCCCCAATATGCACAGATTTGAAATAATTAAAAACGTACAAAATATTAGAAAACAAAAAGAAAAACAATCCGAATGTACTAATTCGTTGTATTTAGTACGATAAAGTGACTAGAAAATTGAGTATTTTAATGACTAGAATCAACGAGAATTGTTGTCCAAGTTAAATGTAAAGAATATTAAAATATATACGCAACATGTGTAAAAATAGATATACTTTTCAATCAAACTGTAAAAATTAACCGTTCTTAACTTGGACATTCTATAATAAATAGTTTCCGTAGCGTTTCACGTGTAATGCAGGAACTTTAAGTCACTTAAGAGTTTTACTGTATAATACAATCTTTATCCTTGTGTCGATGTGCTTTAGCCATTTTCTTCTCTTCTTTCTTGGACACTTCGTTGTTAACTGTCTGGATAGTATCGTTCAGTTCTTTGGAGCCGTGCGGTCTGACCGCATAACTTGACGTACGTTTTCTTGGCGGTAACTCTGGTCGCAGTTCAATATTGTCATCAATTTTCCGTACCAACACTGGCGAAGATGCAGAATTAATCGATTTTTTCCGCACCGGTAATTTAGGTTTCACAATTATTGGTTCAGCGATATTCGTTTGTGAATTTCCAGCAACTACACAACTGTCTTCAACTGATTCCAACAGATTACTCTCTGATTTTGTGACGGGCGATTGTAAGAAATTCATTTTCATATCATGGAGTTTAGCACGCGTAGGCGATACGTCACGTGATCGTGATGATTCCATTGGTGGACTTAGTGCGTCTTTCGTTTCGCATTTGTCATCAAAACCGTTAAGATATTCGGACGCAGTAGGCAATGGCGATAGTTTCTTTGCTCGTTGCGGTATAGGCGGAGCATCAATTGTTTTTACTTCTAGACGTCTGTTTTTCTTTAGTTCTTTGTTAACCGTTGCATACAGAGGTTCAGGTTTAATTGTATTTTCTGCAGAAGGAACTGTGTCTCTAATTTCCGCATCAATATCCGTTCCATTTACTTGCAAATTAGTCACCATATTACTTGTAGGTTTATTTATTTTTGGTTCGCTTTGAACTGTATTAGCTTTGGGTTTTTCTGGAGAAGGACTCTTTCTAATTCCACTTAGAACTCGTTTCTCTGGCGACTTCGATGCACGAGTGTTTGTACCACCAATCTTTAGAGATTTCGTTTCTTCTTTTAGAGATTCTTCTGATTTGCTTCTCAAATCATTAGTACTGTCATTAATAATATCTTCTATGATAAGTTTCAGATTAACGTAATCTTTCTCAGTACTTGCTTCTTTAGAAATAGTTTCATCTTTAGTAGTTGCCGCTTTGTTATCATTCTCTAATTTGTTTGATTCCATTTCGCAATTATTTTGCTCTTTATTATCTGAAGAATTAAGATCTGTTTTAGATTCAACAATTGGTAAGATTGTGTTAATTTTATTCTCTTCTATAATATTATTTGGAGATTCAAGTTCAGTATTCCCAGATCCAATAGTAGTAGATATATTATGTTTATCTATATTAGTAATATTATCTTCATTTTTATTACTTTCAGAAGTAGTATTAGTATCCTTAATCTCAGAACTATCGTTATTTACTTCAATTTCAACTGTGTCACATTTTAAATGTATATTATCTTCGTTAGTATTATGTGCCTCAACCGAAACTCCTTGGTTATCAGCGCCATCTATTGCGGGGACGGTGGAACTAACACTTTCACCATTCACCCCCTCCATTGGATAAATCTCAGGTATTTCGTTAGGAATAAAGTTATCATACGTTATTGTTTCCTGTACACAATTAACTTGAGCAGAGAAGTACATATTATTATCTTTACCGTGTCCCGCATGCATGTCATTGTTAAAAGTTTCAACGCAAAATAGGTTATCATCACTCAAATCATCCGAATTGTTACTCAGCTGCTTAACATACGACTTGGGATTAGCAAATGTCATCGCAGGATTAGTAGTAGCTTTCATCGACTGACTCTTACTAAGTTTTTTTAAAGGTGGCTTGTCATCCGGCTTTTCAAACATTGATAACTTTCCTTTAATATCGATTTTAATGCCGGACAAATCCACGGAAGCACGCGGAACATTACAATACACGTCCGTCTTCGATTTGGCCAACTTGAAAGCACGAAATTCAGTGTCAACATCTGCGGGTTCTTCGTAATCACGAACCAATCCCGACATGCGACGTTCAAAGAAGGTTATGTTGTCTTTGGGCAGCCTATTTACAACTGCATCTGCGCGATCCGGTGATTTCAACACACGTTCTAGATTTTTGTACTTGACATCGCTGTAAGACTTGTATAACTTTTGACCTGTAGGTTGATGTTCCAGCTCCGTGATCCAACTGAGTAAATCGTCTATTTTCTCAGTTTTAACCTCTTCCGGCTCGACTTCAATATCTTTAACACCTGTTTCTATCTCTAATGCTTTGAGCAAATCCTCCATACTATCCGTCAACGGTCCATCGCGTATTTCTTCTTCTTCTTCCTCGTCTGGTTGAACTTCAACAGCGGGTTCTTTCACTTTCGGCGCCACAATTGGTATTAAGAGTTCATCTTCTTTGGCGAGAAGATTCTCAATGTATTTATCCAGATCTTGCATGTCTTCATCTTGTGGTTCAAATTCGAAAGATGGTCGTTGAGTTGCACCTATTTTTTGTTTTTCTTTTTCCGTCTTTGTGGGTTCAAAGTTCACTAGTCCAATGGTGGTTTTCGGTCGTGCTGCTCGATTCACAACTGCTCGTTTTGGTAGCGGTTTTGAAACTGTATCTGTTCCGAAGAATTTCCTAGCATGTTCAATGCTAGCCAAAGATGCTATACGCGGTTTGGCCAAATGTGTTTGTTCTTTGGGTACGTTTATCTTGCTAGGAGTACGTTTGATAATCAACAAAGGTTGATCATCTGGTTTACTATACGTAGAAGATGCAGCTTGATCAAATGACTTTTGTTTAATGAAATGTTTGATGGAATTTATATTAGTATTACCGCTACTTGGCGTAGTTCGTCCTGAACTTGAAATACTCGATTTTCTACCGCTGTTTGGACTACCAGAACTAACAATACTGGACTTTCTGCCCGAATTTGGACTGCTTCCCTTACTACCAGAACTACCATTTGGACTTGCAGTTTTGCTACCGGCATTTGAGGTACTGGATTTACTACTGGCATTTGGACTATCCAATTTCTTGTCCAAGTTTGCATGACTATTTTTCCTGTGTGGACTTGGACTTCCAATTTTGCTGTCCAAGTTTGAGCGACTATTTTTCCTACGAGGACTTGAACTAGAGACCTTTTTATCCAAATTTGCATTGCTATTTTTCCGGCGCGGAATTGGACTTGTGCTTTCCGAATTTATAATCGACGCTTTTCTTGGCAAATGTGGACTGATCATTTTCTTACCCGAACTTGGACTACTACTTGGACTAGCACTGTTATTCTTATTATCTAAAGCTACATTAGTGGCATTTACAAAGTTATCAACAATGGTATTATCGACTATTGAACAATTGTGTTCTGTACCATTATTTACCGAAACACATTCAATGCCATTGTCCTTACAACTTTGAGAATCAGAAACAATATCGGGCAAGGTATTTTGTGCATTATCATTATTACAATTATCATTTTGCAGAACTGAATGTTCAGCATTTGATTCGGTATCGTTTTTATTCAAAATATCGAGAACATCTTCGGCGAAGGGTGGAGAACTACTGTTTATCGGTTCAGGGGTTAAGAAAAGTTCATTTTGTTCATTTAGCGTTTGTTCAAATGGTAATAAAACGGAAAAGTTTTTCACCTCAGTATCTGAGCCCGTGTCTGTCTGAACTATAGGCTGTTTCACTCGGACTTCTTGTTTGCGTAGTTCTCTAGCGCGTATCTCTTCTTCACCTTCCGTTGCTGTATCACTTTCGTCCTCTATAAACAAACACAAACATAATATTATAGTAGAAAACAAACTTATTATAACTTTAGATAATTTACCATCCGAACTATTCTCATAACTGAAATCCGAACCGGTATCATAATCTTCACCAGATGCTGAATCGTCATCCAATTCGCGATCCTTGCTGTAACGTTTCACCCATTCTTTAGCGAGTCGATGAGTGCCTTCCTTGGTCACAGGTTCATCCAAAGCCTCCTCAAACACCTCATCGTCGTCCGACTCAGAATCACTGCACAAAACAACGGTAAATAGAGGAAGAGAATGAGAAAATGTGTTTGCAAAAAAATGTTTAAAAGTGTCACTTACAGTCGAATCCACGGATGAGACCTCATGAATTATTAAAATGGGGTGTTACTTATTTACAGTAGACGTCATCAACTACTCTACATGTTCTAAACATGCAACTACATGAAATGATTGTCCCATTTACAAGTTTCTTACTTGGAAGTTTTTACAAATACTCTTTTACAATTAATATACGGATTTTTTCGAATACTAAACTCTTATGAAAAGTAAACAAGATTGTTGTAGTTGTACCTTTCAGATGAATCTTCATCGCTGGTCCCGATTTCCGCTGTCGATGCGCCAAAGTTTCTATCGGTCCATTCGTCTTCATCCATCTGACTGAAGGATTCTTCATGGTCGGAGATTCCTTGAGAAATGTTGGAAAATTCGACTCGTTCTGGAGTTGCCACTGTAACATATATTATTGCATGTTGTATAAGTATAAATTATTTAATACTTGTAGGGTTTGTGTACAGGTGTCATACCTCTGTCAATAAGGTCAACTCCCGTGACATCTCGGATGCCGGATAGTTTATCCGGCGTGCGTACATCGCGAATGTTTCTTGAAGGACTTTTACCGACAATTTTGTTGCCTTTGAGTTCACCGGACATGCCAAAATGTTGGGAACAGTAGAACTTGTGTCCATATTTGCCGTCTCTGTCGAATGCATACGAACCAAGACGCAACATTGTACTGCAATATTGGCACCGGAAGCATCCACGATGGAAGAAGCGACCCTCCGCTGAGAGCCTCTCCATCAAGTACACGCGTTTCGAACAGAAATGACAGTTCTCAGAACCACCAGACGCTGGTACAATAATCTTGGAGTTCTGCAAAAAGACACACCAAATATTTACGTCTAAATTCTTATTAGATCGATCAGTTCCAAAGTTTGTAGAATTTGGGACCATTCAATTACAGTTCCTTGTTTTTGTTGGTCAAATAATCTAATAGTGTACAGAAAATGTGTTTACCGATTTCTGTATTGGTTTAGAATCCGGTTGCGGTTGTTTCTTGAATTGTTCCGTAATTGCAGACACTTTATTCTGTTTCACATCCCTCATTGTGCCTTCTTTTAACTTCTGATCGAGTTGCTTCAACGATTTGTCGATGGCCGCGTACTTCTTGTCATCGGAATCTTGTCTGTCAAATCCACGTTTCTCCATTTTCGTACGTCGAGCTTGGAACTAAAATGCCCCCAGGAAAAATAAACATCACCTCTCATGATCAATAAGAAAATAGCTATTACCTGCTCCGAACTCCATTTGGGCACGCGTTCCTTCTCTTTATTAACTTTTCCCTGCTTATTTTCATTGATTTTCTTCTCGATTTCCTTCACATTCCAATCCGTGGTCTCAATCTTTCCTATTGCACGTAATAAGTCTTTTGGTTTCTTCTCTTGAGGCGCTTGTTCACGTAACTTGTCTTCGAAATCTTTAATACGGCCTGAAAAATCTTCATCTTTTTCTCCCCGCAGCAGACCTCCAGGGAATTTAAGATCTCGATCCTTGTGAACAAAAATCAATCATTTTTTTTGACAAGTCACAGAATTATAGGTTATGACAAACATTGTTAACAGTAATACAAAACAACAGTATTGTGTTATGTTTCATACTAACATCAAGTTAATATGTATCATGCTTTCTTTTCCAAGTTTGTTTTAAATGCAATGAGTAGGAATAGAATCATTGTCTGAGTAATTTAAGTTTAAATACACGCAACCTGTATAACAGGATAGGCATCACGCATAGCACTGGTTAAAATTACATAATTGTACAATTCTATATCCACTCACGGCTCTTGTAATTTGTTTGTTGACACAGATTGCAAAATATACGAAGAATTATACTTGTCGCAGCAAACACACAATTAATTTCAATATTGGTTAATATACAAAATTCACTTGATTTTCACAACAAAACTATATTATTTTTCAAGCTGTTACAATTTCAATTACACCGCCGAAATTGTCAAAAAACGTGAATTAATTTCGATAACCGTTAACGCAGTAAAGTTATTTGTTAAACACAAGAACAAGTTAAATGCAAAACAACACTTCAAACCACAAAACAACTTCTTTTTTTGTTTTCTTACAGGACACAGTAATTTTTTCTCTAAATCTTTAACTCTATCTTCGAAATTCGGAGCAGTCTGTCTGTACAAATAAATAGAGTAATCCTCGAATGGAACGCCTTCCTCGTACTTGGCGTTTGCATGGAGCATTTGCATGCTTTTAATAAACTGTTCCGTTTGCTTTTTGCGCTGTTGTTTACGTCGACTCATTCGCTCGTTGCGATTGGCAACAATGTCTTCTAACCGTTGCTGTCGTTCTTCCTATAGTTTCCACATACACACACATTTATCAAACGCACTGTTTCAAGTTGATAACAGCGTCCAAAGTTTATCAATCGAAAATATTCAGTGTGATTTATCACATAAATAATACTTGACATTTACAAATTGGTACAAATATGCATTTATCGTTTGTGCAATTTTAGATAATTGATAAATGTTACACAAAAACTTTGGATGCCCAGCAGATAAATAAAATAAAAACAAAAATGTCGCTTTACAAAAATATACCATTTATTTTTAGGAAAACAGAGGAATACAAAAATACACGTAAGGAATAAATTAGTACAAGGACCATTGAAGGATAACAAATGTTAGTACAGAATTAATTAAAAATTAAGAAGCCACCAGAAAACACGTATTTTCAGAAATATATCTCAATTTTATGTTTGTGAGTTCTGAAAATTCACGTTTTCTTATTTATACAATTAGGTTAAGTTTCGTTGAGCTACCTAATGTGTTACTTTATTTCATTTTAGCAGGATATAAAGAACAATTAGTAGTCATACGGATTCAGGTTCGGCATGGGATACTTTTTGCATAGGTAATCATTGATCAACACTAGAACCAGGATGGAAGCAACACGCAAGGACATATTCCAGGCTTGGATATACCAGGGTACACTCTACAACAAAATGCAAAGGACTAACAATATAATTCCCTCAAATTTTGTAACACATATTAACTAGAATTGCAATTGATTGCTATGCCAAATTGCATAGCAAGATTGCTACTGATATCTTTGTTAATATCCTCTCTTAATAACTTTTAATAAAACAGAAACCTAACCTCTTTTATTTAATAAATCAGCTCGTTGTTTTAATTTTAAACAACCCAAACCACTTCGAAATAAATTCTCAAAATAATAACAAACTTTATGATAAATCTTCCCGCTGTTTCAATTTGTATAAACCTTAGCAATTTTTTTGCTCCGATATACATTCTCATAGGTAGGAATAAAAAATATTCACGAACTGTCATCACTTACCAGTGTTGCGCCCACTTTATCCACACTTCTGCGCTTGCGCGTCTTGCGTTCCGCCGTGCTCATATTCACGTTGAGCTGACCCGGCAGTTCCATGTGACGTCTATGCCGAGCGGAGTTGCGGGGTGGCCCCAGATTAGTCGCAATATTAGCCTTAGGCACAACATGGAAAGCTCTAACAGCCAGAGGCCGTTCAACTTTCTTAACTTCAGGTATATCCTAAAACATTAAAAAAAGCACATGCTATAATTCTCGTACTAAGTCAACTATAACCTATATTTATTTATATTAGAATCAGGTTTTAATTGACAAGCAAAATTTACTTTAGGAAAGGATAAATATGGAAAAAAGGAATACCATGGATTTGGACGAATGTTCTTCCATTAAGAGGTCACACAAATCAGTTTCAGATTTCCGTTTGCGAGTTAACATTGCGGTATTTTCTGTTCCTTCAGTCGGACGTTTTGATTCCTCGCAAATATTACTTTCGGTCGGTTTTAATTTAGAGTATATAACGACAGTTTCTGATATGGAAATATTATATAACTGCGTTTCATATTCGATCACAAAATCGTTCCAAGTTTCTGTGTCCGTTAGCGTATGTTTACTGAGTAATTTCGGACGTTTTGATGAATATTGATCAGTGTCGTTGCAAATAGTTTCTAACGTTGCATCGCAATTATCAAATGTAAGACTGTTAATCACGCTTATAAAATCGGTAGGCGGTTCTTCCAGCTTGGGTTCAGAAACTGTATTTATTTCTGCTTCAGTTAAATCCTTGTCGTCTTCAGATGGCTAACAAATATTTCACGATTACATTGAACCAACATTTTCTTTACATTTATTTATTTTTTGACAGTATTACAGGATTAATTTTCGGAACATGGAATGGTTAAGTTACAGAATCATACATACCAGTTTGGGATGTTTAATGTGCGGTATTTCGCCACGGAACGTGTCGTATATTTGTGTTAGATATGACAACATCGTCAGCAAATCCGGTACGGGACAGTTCTCCATCTCCTGACCAGTCATGACAGGCGGAATACCAAGTTCTTTCTCCAGAATATCAAAAGCCATCTGATTATTGTGCGCAAAATCGTCTTTATTGAGCGCGTGGAAATCCAACAAGTCCGGCCGGTACCGGTGTATGATTGCACACAGCACCAGGCCATCTCTGAACGATAATGTGAGATCATCCACAGACAAGTCATCGTAATTCACTATTTGCCGCTTCAACCATTGCAACAATGTATCTGGATGTACTTGTGAATCTGAAATGAATCAGCTGCATTAATAGTGCAAGGTTTACTTTAAGAACTGTAGTTTTGAGGTTAGACTTCCGCCATTTTGAATTGAAACTAAACTAGTGACACTATGAAACACGATCATGCTCGATTAAAAGTGTAACACAAGTGTGACTACAATATAGATTGCGTATTATTTTTGTGTCAACGTTGAACTTGATTACCTCTTCGTCTGCGTTTCTTGTGCAACTCCTGTACGGCCGTTATAGCTACTGGTGGAGCAGTTATCATGGCTTGTATGCTACTCGGATCGTCTGTATCGTACAACGCGGTAACTTGCAAAGGCAGTAAGGAACTCTTGTTGAGGTTAGGATACCGTGTACTCGGATCGAGTGTGTACGACTTGCTGTCACGTTGCAGATTCTCCGGTGTAGTTTGACCCAGCAGCCGATAGATGGACTCGCGTTCTGCGAGCACTTCCAGCGGAGTCATAGTTCCAGAACCCCAGCCACGGATCGCCCAACAGGCGTCCATTGATGACAAAAAGCCACGCGCACATCCAGAACCCGTCGGCCAAAAAGGCTGTAACAATTGTTCCGTGAATATTTTATACAATCATACAAAAACTGTGCTTATTTATTAGCTAACAAAATTGTTGTATATTTACTGATCTATTTAAAGAATCATTTACTCAAAGTTATATTATTGTAAATAGGTAGTAATTTGTTGTACCTCTAGTAAACTATCTCCTACAAGACTCATCATCAATCTGTATCCATTTCGCTCCAGAACTTTGGAAGCATTTTCCGCCGCGTACATGGATGTAAAGTCGAACATATTCACATCGGGATTACCGTAATGATTCACCGCGAATTCCAAGTCGGGCATTTGGTATAACGTTGAGAAATCGGCCGCTTCCCTTGCGTAATTCTGCAACGCGTCTACATCTACGTTCTCTCTTCCTAACAATTTATAAGTATCGGCGATATCCTACAAAATACACAGTAAATACATTATTATATCGAGGAACAAGAGCGGTCAGCTTACATTTAATATAACACCCTTATCTAATAGACTTTGTTTCTTAGCAGTCATTACAAAATAGTGCGTATCATCTTTATAGTAGACTATATTCTCTAGATCGATGCCAGTCTCTTCGTACAAGTCTTTGAAGAATTTCTGATTGAATATAAAAGCCACACCGCTGATCTCTTCGACGCGAGCTTCCGCCTCCGTTCGTTTGTTTATAAAGTTCGCTGTAATTGCAATGGCGAGGCGTCCGCGGAACTCTTTGCGTTTGAATCCTTCCAGCGTGTTACGGCGTCCGTCAGCACCGATCAGGACGTCGAATTCATACTGAGATACCGGGTGATCGGACGGTGTAAATACACCGCGCCATCCCAATCCTACAAGTGAAAAATGTCAAAGAAATGATCGTCACTTGAAAGCAACGACAAGCACTTACTTTCTTCGGATTCTTCTTTGGACGGTGGTGGATTCAGTTTCATAAAACTAACCTCCGTGTGTACTTCTATACCAAGCAGCAAAGCTACCTTCATCAGTATACATTGCAACTGTCTAATACTAATGTGATCTATTGCACCGGCACAGAATTTGCCGAAAAATTTCTTCGCGCCCAGAGCTCGAAGATCTTCGATTACAAACGGCCAGAGATGTAGAACATTGTTGCGCGACATACGGTCACGTTTTTCAACAACAACCTGTACAAACAAATAATATTATTGTCGGATCCGTTGTGGAATTATCATGTTCATTTTCATCTGTGAACATTGTGAATTACAGGTGGTATTGGAATTGCGTTGATAGTGAAATTAACGTACCACTTTGGCTCCGAGCAACTGTGCTTCAATGGCGGTTCGCAACCCGCACGGCCCCGCTCCAACAATGAGCACCCTCGTGTTCGGACAAGCTTTGCCTCGGGCATAGCATTTATGACTAGCGCGAACATCGAATTTCTTCCACAGCGCTTTCGCCCTCCAAGAAGATACAATATGCTGAAAAATAATTATTATTTTTTAAATAAAAAAAGTAAAATCTTACCACGGATCGAACCCGCGACCTTCCAATTTACCGGTGCCTTGCTCTAGCAATCGATTTAAGTGCATAGGCTTACCTTTAACTTTGGATAGAAGGCGTTGATGTGGTTCGGTCTGAGATTGGTAGCATCGCATAGCTGTCGATGGTAACCGAGGATTGTTTTCATGGTAGTAGCACTGCAAAACTTGTCGAAGAGGTCCGAGGCCAGTGCACTGTCCGGGGACGAGACCTGCTTGCCCCGTGCATTCATCATGCTCAGTCGATCCATATTCGGTTGCTTAGTAGAACTTTACACTAGATATTTGGCAGTAGGTACCCTAGAAAAAAACCAAAAAGTCATTTACAAAATCCACATAGAAACTATTAAGCGTCCAAGCATACCACTAATATGAAATGAAACGTATAAAACTATAAATTTATTCACATATAGAAACAAACAAAGAAAAGTCAGATGACATTTCACTGAAACAAATGACAAAATAAAATGTGTCAGAAACATTGCACACTGTGATGTTTAAATTTATAGTAACTAAAACGGTTGTGTTCGTTTATTGCGATTGAAATATTCCGCCACAAATTGTTAATAATACATTCAACTTAGTACGCACATAGATTTAGTTTGACGAGGAAATGTAGTACCTACGTCATAAGAGTTATTTTCAAATTGCTGATTCGCAATTCACATGATTTGTAAAATTTGAATTGCCAAAAATGATTCACTACTGTTGCACTCCACATCCTTCTAAGCAAAATGGGGGGGTATTTATATTGTAATTTAGTACGTCGTTATTTTTAAACAACAATCTTTTTTATTTTTATTATGTAAGAAAGTAATTTATTTTTTAATTATCGCGTGAATACTTTCAGTGCGCATATTATGTAGTACAACAATTAGGTTTAATAATACAAATTACAGTGGTAGCAGAATAAATGACATCAGGCCTATTTTCATTTCTACAGAACATCCTGCATTTTATTATATATTGCCTTAATAAATTATTATTTAATAGAAACACACCATCAACAAACAATTTCTTTGCTTCATATAAAATAATTATGTTATTAATACAAATTGAGAGCAAATGAAAAAAAATTCTGTTTTTGTTCATACCGAAAAAATATCATCTAACTGTTGTTTTAAGATTAGCAGCTGTTGATTATTTTTAAATATCCAATTATCGTAATCCACTTATGAAATATCACAGCACATTTTTCAAAGTATATTATCCAACTATTTTTTTATAGTTCCCATTCTACTGCGGTTATTTTTATCTGACAAATAAAAAGATAATTTTATTTGTGTCAACATGGACTATATGCAGTTTCAGTAGTATAATTCCGTAGGAAATATTTCACATTGTAAGTTAGAGAATAAATGTACAGTCAGCGTTCGCTTAACATACACAATCCGTACACAAATTTCGGTACGGCAACCTGAACGTACGTTAAGCGGACGCTAATTTTTGGGGTTATTTGTGTCAGTTTGTGTGACGTGAGTACGTAGTACGGACAGAGACTCGTAATCATGTACGTATTAACGAACATAGGTACGTTAAGTGAGCGATGCCTGTATATTCTTAATCGCAGCGTTTGTTACACAACATTTAAAAAAAAAACTAATACACAAAATTTACTTTGTGATTGTATTATCACTATTCCCACATATCACATTTCTAGTTAACACATAAATATCACAATTGGCCAATATACAATTTTGACTTTATTGTTTCCGTTACTTTCTCACGGCCTGTCCGCTCACAAACTACATGTGTTTGTGTGTGTGTGTGTTAATTTTGTTGTTGATTAACAGCCTCGTAAATCTCGGGAGTCGCAACAGCGTCAACAACCCGTGTACAAGGAATAAACAAACAATAAGGAACACAAATGCATATAGTCTATCCATAGATATAAGAACTTGACATGATTCCTTAATAGGTAGGGTGGTACCCTTCACAGCAGGAGAGGCCATAAACTACTAGTAGTGGCGGTATTCAGGTACATTTGTAATGCTCTTAGCGGGAAAGACAAGAGACATTTTGTCTATAATTAAGACGTAATAATAATTTATTGAATATTACATTTATTTATGTTAATTTGTATTATTATTGTTAAGATGTATATCATATTTTTGTTGTTATTTTTCAAAATGTATTTATAAATTTCTGAATACAGCTCTGCTTTTTATTCATTTACTGTGTCGTATAATTTGGGATAATCCTCTGTTAATAGCATGCTGCGTTTAGTCAAGTTCTTATATCTATGGATACACTATAACGTCATGTCTTAGGTCAGGAGTAGGGGGCATAGCCTACTCTTATTGCATGGTCACGTAGCGAAATACGAGTGTGATATTAGTGAGTCATGATTCGTACCTGTCTTACACACACATACATACAAAGCAGAGAAGTGTACATATACATACAGAATTGAACGGAAACAAACCGAATAGATATTTTGTATACAGTAAATAAGACTGATATGACATTTAAAAAAAGTCTACATACTAAGCCACTTTTATAAGAAATGTCTATTTGAATAAAATTATTTAATATACATTTTTATACACTTTTATTTCAACATACACCAGTGTTACACTAATCAGAATAAATTATACCATTAAAGAGTATTTTTAGAAACATGACAAAGTAATCTAATTGAAAATTTCAATTTGAGTCATTACTGTACAATAGCATTAATTTTACAAAAGAAAGTACGAAACATAATTAACCAATTACCCATAATGAAAGTTTTATTTATGTAACAAAATATTTTCTCCACATTTTGGAAAGACCAAATGTTTCATATTAGTATCTATTGAAAGTTGATACTGTTAAGGTGATTGATTGAAAATTGAATACCATTATCAGGGTATCATTAGCCTTAACCCAGTTTCATTTTGAAGTAGGGGAGTGAAAAAAATCAATATTGTGTTAATATTCACTTCATAAAATATTTACAAACGGAACACTTCTGATTAATGACCAACAAGTTGAAGAATTCAGGACGTTGCACTAGTATTTTGACATATTTATTTGTGTTTTATTGTACTTGATCAATGTCCGTGCAATGCATTTAATCAGAAGACTTAAATGCCTCGATCAACACGTTTTAACATCATTCATGCACATACAAACATACGTACAAAGACAAAGCGAAATAAATCGCGAAAAACCTCAAGAGTTATAAAGAAACGTTTCAACAAACTTGCTTTCGTGAAAAGAATTCAAAAAGAAGTTCTACAAACAAAAGATTCTGTGATTACGGGTGCACAGACAAGCTTCCGGCCGTTCTAAATAAGATAAGAACACACTGTATTGATAAGAAGCGTGATTTCACACCCCCTAAATTGTAGATAAACGAAATGTGTTCCTTATCTTAGAATAATATTAGTTAATATTTAAGAATTTACCACAAAATATTCCATCAAAACAAATATGTACTTATTAGATATTGTACATGTAACTACATAAATGGAATGCATCCAGTATCCGGTTGGAGATATTACGAGTTTGGAAGCTCGTTCATTCTAGGGACATTCAACTGGAACCAAGGGTTGGTACGCTTGATCGATTAACTACAACTTCCTGTTGCCAGTAAGCTAAATAGCTTCACAAAACAAGGGTTACAATGTTGTTTAGTCCAACCCTGATTCTATTTTGTACCCTGGCCAAACTCGATGCCTTATCTTTACAAAGTTATCAGTATTCAGAAACTTTATGAATGATTGCCTTTTGTATGGTAATTTATTAGCCGTCGAGGGGAAAAGAGAAACATCGGATGTATGGAAAAAGATGAATTTTAAAAGAGCCAAGTCATAGTTTCAATAAAATTTAATAAAGGTCGAAAATATTCCACACACGATCAATGTTGAAATGAAGAAAACATTTACAATTCCTTTTCACTACTTGAAATTCTTCTCTACGATTTACCTATCAAAAGATCCTAAAAGAAAAACCGCATATATAATTGTTGATATCGGCATTTTGATTTCAAACTACACAATTTGACACCTAAGTTTTGAAACGGAAGTTTAGAATATATGTTAGGAATTTAAAACCACTTTGAGTTCCAATATGTAATAGAATATTTTCCGTAAGATATTAGAATATCGCTTGTACATTCTAGCCGTAAATTTCAATCAAATTTCGACACGTTTGAACCACGAACAGGTTACGTGATGTTTTGTTAGCTACTGTGATACAGTAGGAGTTGGCTTCATCAATTTTGTTCATCAGTATTCAGTAGCTAGTTTCAGAAACAAACAGAGAAATAAGAGCTCATTGCTCAGGTTCCCAATCGAACGGCCGCCAAGTCATTTCAGGTGAGCAAAAAAAAACCTCAGGCGAATGAATAGTAGCTACAAAATATCTTCTCTTCATGCACATGCTTGGGGTTAAGGGGTCGCGTGTTAAATAAGGTTTGGAATCACTGCTCTAGGACCCAGAGTCTAGATGAAGGTATCCTGGGTGTGGTCGGTGTTTAACCTCCTGGGGTATGGCCCAATGACCGACAACCAACCGGTCGAACAGAACAATGACCACGCCGTGCATGGAATCATAACAATGTGGATTATTGTCCGCCGATAGATAGCATACCGACATGCATGTGGTCATTGCAATATTGTTATTAAACTTTTATAGTGAGATCGTGCGAAGCATACACAAATGGATACTGTTTTTGAAGAAAGAAGGAATCTTTCTTCGATTTTGCGGCTTCAAAGTGTCCTATAAATGCAATGCTTACAAATACCATCATGGCTACGAAATCTGTGCAAGGTTCTTTGACTTCCGGTTCTGCTACAAGACGCAAGGAAATATGGAACGAGACTTGATGTTCATGGTAGTGTGACGAAACGTAGTAGGAAACAAAATATGTATGTTTGTATTCAGTCAATTGTTAAATAACAACTACAATTCCGTTAACTCTCTCTCTTGCGTCCCACCCCTCACAAGCAACGGTATGTCGAATTATAGAACACGCGCCTATGCCCTAATGACACTCCTTCCATAGCCTGCTAGGTAAATATCCTTACAATGTATACGTAACACAATAATTAGACGGAACTTTCGTAGTGGTTTTTCATTGGTTTGGAAACACAAAATTATCATTGTTGTTTGGTGTAACTGGTATTTTAAGGTGAAATTGTCTGGGAATCATTGCTTGTTCTATTGATTAGAGAAATTATTGAACAAGAAATTTATACCATATGTAGATTTTTCAGTCACAATAGCATTTAATAGTACAGCTACATTGCTTTAAATGAATATCCCAAATGTATTTCTTACCTGAAGCATGTAAAATAAGGAAACCAATTTTATTTAAGCTATTATCGAAGAAAAAATTAAATTTCAAGTATTTTTCGTTCAAATAATTACACAGATTTCAATTTTAAAGATTTTAGCACACTTATTTATTAGTTAAGAAATAAAATATTTCAAAAATAAACTATATTGGTTAATTTAATTATATCGTTATTATAACACGTGTAAAATAATTATAATTTTATTAGTGTATGTTTATTACTGTTGTCTTACAATATACACTGCATATTATAACTGTGAATAAATAAACAGCTCGTAAACCTGGTTTTAACCGCGGTATTCTGTAATAACCGGTGACATTACTTGTGACAACCAAGCTTTATGTGATAGCGACATTCACTTGTGCATTTTATAACATTTTTCTCGCGTTGGACCTTGCAATAGGATCTTGCATTTGCGTGTAATAGCAAGACTACAATTCTTTTCACTTACTGAAATTTTTTAATACTATATAACAGCACAAAATTTCGCTTTTATTTAGACATTCTCTTGTAAGATCTTCATATATTAATGCAGCAACTTTAAACTGAGTTCGAGAATGTTCCTTAGTCGTTTGTAATGTTCACGTAATATATTTTGAACACTTTGAGGCAAGACAGAATTTACTTTGTGAATCCTACGTTTACAAACAAGACTGCAACACAATTACAACACATTTTCACTTTAAAATGAACACATGATAAGCTCCAGCCACCTCGCTTGTGTTTACACGCTACAAAAAGGAAAATAAAATGAATTCTCTTATCTCTAATGCGCAGGAGAAAATATTCCACATTGCTGTCAAGTTTCAACTTGTTTGAAAACAGATTTGCAAGCACATGACTGAAATATTAAGGGAAATGTTCATAATTCATGGCTGTCAAAGACTAAAATAAACTCCAACATTCATCAGAAATAATCTGCTGCCATTTTAATTTGAAAACCAAACCCTATCATCAATTTTTGGTCGGTGGCATGCATATAAATCCTTTGATACTAAATTAGGCTTGAAATGATGGCTGGTGCAGTTGTCTGCGGGGAAAAAAAATGTTGATGAATCCACGACGCTTGGATGCTGACAGACCCTATCTCAGTCGACATGTGCATGTTGAGAAAACAGAGGGGCCCTTGGAAGCAGACAGTTTTTTTTCCTGCAAGTGTATCAAAAAATATCTTCTTTTTTCCGATATCATACATATTTCTGTAATAGATATTTTCTTGTGATAAATTTAGAAAGAAATTCACTTCTAATAGATCAATTTATAACTGTTACGGGTATTGATTTTCTTTCCAAATTTCGTCATCAGTTAGAATAGCGAATAATTTTGGAATGCGCTATGTTGAAATTCAGTTATACCTTCCACATCCGTATTAGGAGTTCAATGCGACAATTCTCATCAAGTTCAAAATACCAACAGAGGTAGGTGCATTTGGGATCAAGTCAAAACCTGTCGATTTCTCAAGCAAACCAACACAGAGACCTTCTAAGACCGTATAAGGAGTCCGTGAGTATTCGTCTGAATTCTCATGAATGTACACGACGATAGAATCGGACTAGAATCGGTTCTAGGAGGCATTTTTCCTTGTTACAATTATCCATTTGTACATCGTCCATGTACTAAATATATTGTACTTCGTATTTATATAAAATTACAAGTAATATAGCAGTGTAATAATGCGCATGCGCAAAAGCTATGATGACAAGTGCAAAGCACATAAATGTAATGATGCAGGTAACGTGCAAAGTAGTATAGGCCAAGCCGTTTTTTTTTTCTTCAGTATGAATATCGTCTAGCTGAAATAGTTGCCAAGTGT
This sequence comes from Carabus problematicus, assembly GCA_963422195.1. Lineage (NCBI taxonomy): Eukaryota > Metazoa > Arthropoda > Insecta > Coleoptera > Carabidae > Carabus > Carabus problematicus. The sequence goes on along the minus strand of OY728585.1, from coordinate 14,680,725 downwards.
TGGTTTGTTGCCAAAAGGTCACAAACCTATTAAACCAGGAAGAGCTATTCTATTTTTCCACCGACAGTCTTATTTTTAAATCTTTGGTCCATTCATCACAGCTTTTTTCTGACAATCAGAGGAAAATGAATTCAAACATTCGTAGTGTATTTATCAGAATAACTTACAAGAAATATAAATTTTTTATTCTAGTTAAGATTTCCTTATTGTTAAATGTAAAGAATTCCTCGATTAATAAAAAAACCTTTCGTAATCTACAATCATAATCTTCCGTGTTTGAATCAGCCGTTAATTACCAGGAAGGCCGTTTGTGTTTTGTCACTTGATCTGTGCTCGTCCTTGGTGTTGAATTTCAAACCCAGTTCGCTGTATTAATCGTTCGAGAAAATAAAAACACTGTCGTTTAGACCACAGCCTACATTTTTTACGTGCGGTCGTTGCCTTGAAGTCACAATTTCATAAAACAGAAACAGACATCACTTATTTGGCAGTTCAAGGTCGCAACAAACTGTTCTTAGTTTTGTAGTAGGCGGCGCTTCAGAAAATCACATGCGTTGGTCATTCGCCTTGCACATATGTACATATTTCTAGCCATGTCAGTCAACAGCTCGCATGTTCTTTTGTTTTGCCGGTTGACAATACACTTGTGCAGTACAGTTCTAACTTGCGTCTAGTGACGTCACAACAGACATTTCCGCCGAATGACATGACGTTTCGTTTCCTTAACTGTGCATATGTTTCAACTTTGCGCTTTTGTTTCATGTGGTTGTTCGTTTGTACGATGATAACATTACTGGTTTTAAATCATAGTAGGTCTATCTAGAATCTAGATCTTGTTGAGATTGCGAACTATTCTCAAAGTTATGGACAGTAAAACCAACAGAAATCACAAGCAGAGCATTGAATAATAATAGTCAGGTGCAACTAGCAAATAGTAATGCTACTGAATCACCCATTGGCTTGTGCAAGAGCTGGTCTGGAACATTGTATGCATGCCTTACGGGCAAACTATTTAGAAGTTAGTCACGCAATATTACGTTGCCGGGATACATGTAAAGCAGTAGCGAATATTCATTAGGCCACCTTTTCCTTGCCCACATTCAATGCCAATGTCAGTTAAAACTCGTCTAGAAAACTCCTCTCTCTTCTTCGTCTTCTCCCATGCTCTTCATCAGTGTTACGTGTGCAATTTTCTTTGTTGTTGTTCGTTACGCGTTGCTTTTTGCTGACGGATGCGGTTTCAGTGAAATAAGGATGAAAGAGGCCTTAGAAATTAATGAAGACTCGAGAGAATAGGCGAAAGGCTTCTCTTAGGTAGAGTGACTTGCACAATGAAGAGAGATCGGCACAATTACTTGAAGAGGAAACAACAAAACCACATGAAATAGTTCATGAAACCAGAAAGAAATTAGATTGGTTCTGATTCTTAAAGTTATTGATCTTGGAAAAAAAATGTGGAATATTGGCGTGCACTTACAAAACTACATTTATATAAATAAGTCCATAGGATTTAATATTGCAGTCGTAAACTTTACACTGTAGATTTTACAGTGTATAAAATAGTTACACTGTTGCTGATTGACAAGGCTAAAAGTTTGAGTTTCTGACAAGAATTTGATTCGTAAGGTCTGCCAAATTAGCAGTGGACGATGAGATGATTGATATAAATAAACTAGCACAACACACATACTATATGTTGGCCGGGTTTCAACATTCATAAATTTAGATAGTAATAATTAAAATTCATTTTAATGTCTGGAGCATTTAAATTAATCGTAGGCAGTAGACACTTCCGTTGACAGTTTCATGATAAAAAAATTATGATGGCGTTTTATTTATTACAAAGAAAAAAACCCAGAAGATAATAATGGAAAATGCGTATTGAGAAAAACATATTTATTCTAGAATTTTGAACAAACCTTATGTTTATTAATTTTAAATATAAAATATGCTCAATTCAGTGATGCAACATGTTTAATTTTTCCAAAAGAATTGTATTAAAGAATATATTTGTGGACGGTTTTTCTAAAGTGATTACAGACTAATGACACATGTAAAAAAAAGGCGAGTTGTCAAAATAATGCGACAAAATACATCCGTTTCGTTCAGGAAATTTTGTTTTAAAATCGTTTCCGTTTACTTAGTACATTACTAAAAATAACTACTGGCATACCGATCGTTCTCGACAGGCATAATATTCAGTAAGACACGGGTATCCAACCGATGGGTCACGACCCCCGCCTTAGGGGATCGCGAGGGCTTTTTAGGAGAGTCGCGTAAACATATTTGAAAACATCACCCGAGCTAAAAAAAAAAAACTCAGCTGCAAGAATAGCAGCTAAAAAAATTGTTTCTTTTTTCAAGAAGATTTTTGACCAAAGGTCGCGCGATACTTGGCCATTAAGAAAAGGAGTCGCGACTTAAAAAATCTGGTGTGGTCACCACACTACTTTCTTATACTCAATTGAAATTGGCACATATTTGACATTTCAAATGCGTATTTCTGTAAATATTTTGTCTTCGTTTTGTTTTCATAGCATATATGATATTTTAAATACATGCCAATATATAAATACATTTTACTCAAAATTGGATAAATATAGAACAAAAATGTATAGAACATTTTTTCTTACGCTTATTGTTTTCTATAACTTTTGTTTCAAAACTTTTTCCATATCCCTTTCAGTTTCTCTAATAATTCACAATGTTCGATTTTGATCTTCAGTAAACTTCCTCTTCCGGTTGTGCGATTATGCTAGAAATCTAATCAGCTCTTCATATAATCAAAAAACTTTTAAATACGAAGTTTCATTGTCCTGTCTTTGCTCGTTTTGAAGATAATGAACATACAGACACACATCCACACACACAGACGTCATGGCGAAAATAGTCAAAACGTGTTCAGGGGACCTCAAAACATGTATTTCCATCAAAATCTCGCAAGCGAAATTTTTCATGATTCCTATACTTTCTTTATACTATGTATAAGAAAGTAAAAAGGTTAGGAAACACTGCACTAAAGTATGAAATATGTAGTTTCTTCTTACAATGATGTAAGAACCATGTCGATTTGAAAATATAAAATAACATAGCCAAACAAAGTAATTTTTATTTATACATTTATTCACTAACATTATGTGCAAAAAGAGGCGATTCTAAATTAAAAGAAATACCATAAACTACATATTTTTACATGACTTTCAAAAATATTTTTACAAAAATACCACAATTCCATATTTCCTAGCAAATTGTCTTATTCATTAGCTAATATTTCGTAACAAAAATTAATTATAATTTCTTGGAAATCATAAAACAATTGCAGCTAAACAAACTTTCTAAATTATTACGATTTATTACGCGAAACCTCACCGTCTAAACATAACATATATCTGTCATACCGTGACACTTGTAAATTAGATTGTGAACATTCTATATGCGACTGATTCATCAACGTTTTATCTTATTTGAATAACGGAAAATATTTGCACTGATGCGCGTTATCTACTTATCACATGATCTAGGGTTGGCTGTGTATAAAACAATGGAAAGTGAAGTTGTTTTATTTAGTAAGAATTATTTTCGCATCTGAAGTTTTACAAAACTGAGTACATTTTATACGCCACTTTTCGGGTACCAACATGAAGTTGGTAGTACTGCTGTGTGCAGTGTTCACTGTTGTGAGCTGTCAATGGGTCAATATCACAACACACGTGATCAACACAACATCTATACAAGGACCCGGATATCCTCAATACGTCGCGCCTGCAAGAAATCAAACGCAGTTCGTAAACGTCTCAAGTGGTTCTCCTAATCAAACACGATTTTTTGGACCACATCCTGTACTTCTGTTCAGTCAGGTAACAAGCTTAGTAAATATTAACATAGTCATTTATTTTTCTAAACAGAAAACGAATGCCATGTTTCATTCCAAAGCAAATCGCAAATCAAATAGTACACACTAAAGGAGAGAAACGTCTTATTTTTCCTGCGGTGTAATTTGAAGCCCAAGGGCTACAAATACATCGAGGGAAAATAGTGTGTATATACTATTTTTATAATTTCTTCCTGAGAAATGTGGACCGTATTGGACACTCCTTAAAGCTTTAAAAAACCATTAATTTTCTACTCAAAATAAAGACCTGGTTTCATAGAAATTTGAGCACAGAAATAATAGCAAATTAATTCTTTTTTTTTACCATGGAATTTTACAGTGTAATTTGTTTATCAATTCCATGCAATGTACAGTTAGTATTTTCACAAGATTCCTGCTCGCTGATTAATAGGAAAATTATTGATTCGTACAGCTTTAATGGGTATAATTAATTTAAAAGATAAACGATATCGTTACTACGCGCATATTAATGAGCATGCATAGCAAATTACGATTTAATAGGTTAATTGAATTTTAAAAACGAGTCCCATTCCGCATGATTTATATTGTAATTAAGGTTTTCTCTACGTTAACACTAGATTTACGCAACGAATCTATTTTATTCACAGATTTCTACCTTTTTTCAAAACAAAAACTTATATTTCACTATTTATAGTTGACTCAATTCAGCAAAAATCAGTATATTCTAGTGTTGAGAGTGCTGATATAAATTCCTGTTATTGATCAAGTTTGTTTTTGCAATATATTCCAAAAGTCAAGCAAAATTTTTTTATATATACAAATAAAAAACGAAACAGATGACTACATATATATTATGAAAAGGAAAATGTGGTTTAAAAAAAGCTCGTCCTTGACATTGGCATGCGGGCTTTCGGGAAAACCGCGGATCGATTAGACTCTGACCTTGAGGACCGCAGGAATGGGGATTACGCAGGGAAGGCTCCTTGTATCCCGAGGGAACGGGGCTAGTCTCCCTAGTGTGCTGGCGGGCAATCAATAATACCAGAACAGCACGCACAGCAGAAAAAATCATGCATGACATGGAATATGATAACATAGAGCAGTAGTTCCCAAACTTTTCAGATCGCGGAACACTGTTTAAGTTCTAAAATGTTTAAGAAACACCTAGACTGAATTTGGGTTTTTAGTTGTTATTAATAAATGATAACACAGATATCTTAGATAATCAAAAAATAAACATTAATTTTCAGTTTAGTTATTTTTTGCGGAACACTTCGTGACTGTTTGAGGAACACTGGTGTTCCGTGGAACACCGTTTGGGAAACGCTGATCTACAGTAGCACCTTGCAATAACGGCTACTCACTTTACGGCGTTTCGCAATAACGGAAATCTCCGTCTACGATACTTAAAATTTTCTTTTTCAGTTGTAAATGTATGTACTGCATGTACTAAATATAAATTTAAAGGTAAATTTCCCTTTTTATATTAATAATAATCATTTAATATATTATAGTACGTAGTTTTGTTTGCGGGCACAAAAAGGCCTTAATTTATTTATCGGTGTTTTTTACTTAACGACGAGTTTCCATTCCCTATTATGCCGTTATTGCGAGGTTCTGCTGTACAAACAACCAACAAACTTTCGATAAACAAGTTCAAACAAGCTAAAATACATCGACAACTGCAACAATAATAATTCATGAAATCTCGGGCGAAAACAAAGATCTAGAAAATAGGATATATTTATTGCCAGTTGTCTGGCAAAATAAACGTGTTGACTAGAATTGATCGCAAAACCCGAGACCATACGTTGATGAAACTAACAAATAATCAATTTATCACCTGTAAATATCGCAGTTATACCGAATATGTATATTAAAATATTCACTGAAACTTCACGTAATTGTGTTTTCTTGTGGAAATGTTTAATTAACCAGCGGATGTTATAAATAAAGACGATGGAAAAATTAGTGAACCATTACCAGTCATCAATCAATGGTTGAATGAATCTCCCATATGAATGGTATCAAATGATACGGTGATTTTCTAGCTGATACAATTAACAAATTACACAGCAGTTCAATGGCCCCCCGGTTAACACTATTTCGCATAACGCTGAATATAACGCGGATTTTTAAAAAAAGCGTTAATTATGTAATGAATTGTTATAGAGCATTTTATGATGGCAATTCTTACAGATTAAATTGCGATTGTTTCAGGCGTTAGCTTGTAGAAAGGGCACTAACCGAAGATTTAATGTACAGTAAGGCTTCACATAACGCTATCTCATTTAACGCGGTTTTTTGTAAACCCCCCAAAAAGCGCTAAATTTGATTCGTTATAACGCGGTTCATGAAGACACAATTACGGAAATTATGGATCAATTTATAGAACATGAGCCAGTATTAAACTGACCTCATAATATGCTGTTTCATTTAACGCTCTAGAGCGCTAACCGAAATCTTACAGTACTATGTTAGGAGATATTGAAGTTAAATTCTAATTTTCTGTTTCAGTCTTACTACAAGCCGGCCCATTTTTTGAAAGTTCGTGAAATAGTAGTGCCGTACCGGCCGCAATGGGGTGGTATGATAACAACCATTACTACAAGGGACCTGCAGGGCCGAGGCAGTGCTAGAATCCTGCAAGGAGGCATAGGATTCAGGTTTGTGACCATCCAGCTACAGTCTCAGCGCGGAGCACCACTGAACTTCCAAGTCAGCATATACGGATTATAAATGTTGTTGATTGTATTTTATGTATACGAAATTATCAAATAATAAACAAATTAGGCACTAATAAAATTTATCTTACAAACCATATTTGTGACCTTTGAAATTTAATTGTAAATTAAAATAATTACGCCTGATAAGACAAGAGACTGTTTATTATTTATTTTGGTTTTAGAGAAATAAAGATTGGTAAAAGATCTCTGTGTGTGTGTGTGTGTGTGTGTATTTTAGATTAATTACGGTGCAAGTGAATTATGATTATTATAAATCTGTCCTTGTTTGAAGGTTATATAATTGTACAAAACATGCAATGTGCATCTTTGCGTAAATGACAAAAGGGCCTTGAAGTGTGATACAGCAAAACTTCCGGCACCAATGTACTTGATAAAACATTACTTGTCATATTTCAATACACCTTTAGAAATTGCCTGTGTTCATATTTATATCAATTGTGCAATTATTACTCGCCAATGGCAATCAAGATATCGTTTTTTATCTAAATGAATGTAAGTACATATATGAAATGGTATAATTCATTTGAGAATATTTTTTTATTTTTCTTTTATATCATTAATTGTGAAACAATCTGTATTCGTATTATTTTATATAATATTTTATGCAAAGTTTCCTAATTTTAAATTGAAAATGTTTTTAAGGGAATTACAAATTATTTGAACAACACACTGTAGCAGGGGTTGCGGGGGTGACCTTTACGAGATCAAAGGTTGCTTAGCATTGCAAATGTCAAAGGTACATATATCACAGCCCCCTATTGCCTTGCAGCTATTTATTTAACGCATGACAGAATTTAATTTCAAATTTTAACAAACAAAAAAAAATACAAATTTCATTTCAACGCAGGTATCTCAATACAGAGGAAAAGTAACGATTTTTTTTAAAATTCGATTTAGTTCATTAAACAATATTGTAATTAGAAATTAAAGCACTTACTTTAATAGTATGTACAAACGGTTCACCATACTACGTTCAACCTGTAAATAACAAAACAAAATTGTATTTAAATACACACAATGTAACGTGAAATTGACGTGCAATTGTTTCGGTTATGTTCGGCCAGTGCACCCGAAGTTTAACGAGCGCTGGACGACAGTTGACGGTGTAACCCGAAATAGAACCAGGAGACTGGGCGCAAGTTTTTCCACAATCTCCGAACTGGGATGGCCTAAATGTGCGCCATTTGCGCAAGAAGCACTGGATATCGCGTGTGCCAAGCGTCAAACATGCAACAAGAATGGAAAAGGCCTACCGTATGCGTGATCAAATGTCTCGTATGCTGAAAAAACTGTGTTATATTCACACATGTATATATTTATCGAATGTGTCTTAATTTTGTTGGACGCATAAAACAGTAGTTTTATTGCAGAACACGTAGTAAAGTTCTATTTTCGGAGGACAGAGGAAATCATTGAACTATTTTCATGTTTTTCCAGTGTGGAAAACCTGAGAATCATCATTTATCCTACACCTGGCACTCGTTCAATATTCAGACCCGGAAAACATACGAAAATATTTGCCTCGAAAATGTAAAATCATTGCATAGCTTTGCAGAGAAATTGACACACAAAAGAACCGAATCATATAATCTTTCGGCGTGATTTCCTAACATATTGGCGATAAAACCAGCAGGAGAATTTGTATTTTCTCTTCAATAAAAGCCCACTAATAAAGTGAAGAAATATCTTTTATTCGAAAATCAAATATGCGGACTTTTATCGCAAAAGTTGGAAGTTATTTAGAACCAAATAAATCAGCATGATCTTATGAACACAATCAAACTGATTCTTGAGAATGCGAACTCGTAGGAATATAGCAGTCAAAATTAGCAGAAATGAATCATACTGTTTGGACGTACAACACTTTAAATGTAACGGAAAATCTTGCAGACAAGGCCCATGTTACATGGGTCAAAACACTTGGCGACAAATTGGGAAGAGTCCAATATTTTTTTCACACATTTCTACTCAATTTTTTTTTGTGTCGCGACCAGAAATAGATACGGGTCGGGAAACTATTCCTTTGGGAAGAAATTGCACAAATTTTTATTTTCGTAACTGCGGATTGCTAAATCGCTTTTGCAATAGGCAACTTTCAGGCCGTTGGTTTTTACAGGTCCGGAATAAGTAATGATTATTTAAAGCGTAAATATAACCAGTGGAATCCGCTTATAATAAATTTGCAGAGACCAGAATAAAAATATAAAATAATAAAAATAAAATATTGTTTTGGCTCTTACTATTGAACTATATCGCTGTAAAATATAACACTTGCAATAAACGAATCAATATCTAGGAAGAGTTCAGGAAAATGAAACGGGAACAGACTATACCATTCACATATAAACTAAAGTTAGTTAAACTTAGTTTATCTGTGATTTAATCTTGGATACAATGCTTTTTTACCCACATGATTTTCAGCGACAAACTCAAATCAGAGCACTATTACTTAGACATGAAATGTTGCAGTGATTTTCTCACAAGACGGCTATGACTCATACGACATCTGTACACAGATATACACAATGTTTAATGAACACCATTACCGTGCAATTATATTGTTAATAGTGACGATTGCGGAAACATTTAAACTCGTACAGGCTTGCATACGTGTATGTAAGGAGTGTTGTCACATACACAGACAGTTCTCTCAATTAGTTGCAAACACTTGCATACTATAATGGAGATATCCTGTACCGTACAAGTGGGTCACAATAGCCTCTGTCACTTGCAAGAATATACGCCATAACAGAACACTACATGCTGTGAAATTAACATTGAAAAATCCATTCATAAACTAGGTAGAAAAATTGGAATTAAATGTTCCGTTTCCACATCAATGCATACGAAACGAATTATATTTAGCGACCGGTACAAAATGATAGTGGATTTGAGTGTTACCACACACAGGTTATGCAAAGAGTACTCAAGCGCGGAGAATTGTTTTGTAAAATCAATTGAACGAAATAAATTATTTCGTATTTGCATGAGTCATAGCCTGGAAGTAGGATATATGTAATTTCTCTTCCATTTAATGCATAGCAATAAATTAAATATTCAAGAAAGATTCTTAAAAGAAATAATAATGTTGAGAAAAATAATACAAATAAATAAATACCTATTTAACAGAAATTTTACAATGATGTCAGTTGATAGGTATTGACAAAATTCGAACTAAAGTTCGCGGTACCATAGTACCGCGGATATTTTTAGAAACGTATTAAATGTTTATTGATCGGAATTTTGTAAATATTTATAGGGGATATAGTAGGCTTGTTTGAACATTGCTTGCGGTAAATAACACTTATGTTGATTTAAAACTCTATTTTGTTTATTTTTCGTACAGTATTTACCAAGAGTTCAAATAGATATATTGTATGTTTTACATTATCAACATTTTTGTTTCTATTCTTGATATTTATTTTCTTAGGCGAAATTAAACTAGAATTTAATTAATAAAACACGAACTTTATTTAAGTTTTACTGGGTTTATTTCTATATATATTATTACAGACTGTTATCTGCAGTTTGTTTATGTAAAATCATAATGTAAATTGACAGAATATTGATTTTCCGGTAAGAAGAGCCCCAGTAATCGGGTGACTTGTAGTTCTGAGTGTTTGATCAATAAATGCACTGGTTTTGCATGATACATGTCACATACATATGTGGATACTGACAAGACAACGTTCTCAATAACAGTGTACACTTTTAATCCTGAGGTTCGTAATCGAATCCAATCTAAGAAGTCTTATTGGGCCAAATTCAGGACTCGTTTCTTACTTCAGGATCGACTCTAATTTTCATAGTAACGTAATATAATCATAGTGATATAAACGCATATGAGTTCATCTTTTTACAAGATTTTATTTAGTTTCTCTTGTTAGTCTGTTAGTCTGTCAGTCTGACAATATTTTCGTACAACATTTTATTCACTTATTTATTTCTTTTCAGTGCAATTTAATAAACGCATTGTTTAAAAAATTATTTTTCCACGGCCGGGAGTAGAAGGCGGTTTCTATGGCCGCAAAATCGTGACAAAAGCATTTACTCCCTAGAAACGGAATAAGACAACAATTTCCCTAGGGGAGTTTTTATTATAACAAAGATTTTTATAAACAAATATCTGTTGTTCATCTTGCAAACTTCACATAAATGACTTCTATTGTATTATGTAGTCTGAACTAGTTGATGAATGTAAACAATACACGTCAACATCATCGTTGATGATTACATTATGAAATGATCTGACACACAGCACTATGATGATAAATCAATAGATATGTGTGTGTGTGTGTGACGTTTATGACTATCGCCGTGACACGTGAGTGTAATTAATTTCAAAACGTTAATTAAAATATACAGAAGTGTAAAAAAAAACTGAAGCACGACACTGAGTTCATATATATATGTGTGTGTGTGTGTGTGTAGTTTTCGGTCTAATTCGTGCAAGATACATTCGAGCATCGTGCGCAACGAGCTAAAATTAAATCAAGATTTTGCATAGTAGAAACAGATGTAACAACTGTGATTCTCTCAAATCTTTGTAGGCATATATATATATATATATATATATATATATATATATATATATATATATATATATATATATATATAACATTAGCCACAGACGTTTAATATATAAAATCAGTTATTCCTTATGCAAAAATTTCCAAATTATTTTAGACAAAAATACTAAATAATAAATAAATGTTCTAAATTATTTAGTAATCAGATTGAATAAATGACGGAAGCATGTTATTTAATTGCAAGTTTAAAAAATGTATCATTGCATAATTATTATAATACAATGATGAATTATAAATGCACAACAGTGTTTTTATAATTTGTTCTACTTTAGCCGAGACTTTAGCTCATGTAATTAATAATAATTCTAATTAAGATCTACTAACGAAAGGAAATTATATAAATGTATGTTAAATAAGTTATTTATTATTATTTTTACATTATAAAATTAATGATGAAAGTGAAATTTTGGAAACGCAATTAACAAAAAAAAATAATTACAAAAATAGAATAGAGTACAATTACATTAAAATGAATTCCAATTATATGTATTTGCAAATAGATTGGTTTTTAGAAAACAACAATTACAGTATTAAATTTTAATCTAATTTCAAGTTTTTTTTTTATAAATATGTATATATAAATCACTTTTTATTATCAGTACATTATTTATATAGTTATACACCGACAGTGTGCAATTTAAACCGGGCTCCGATAATAGTCATGTGTGATGCGGGCTTCCTAGTGGGTAGTGAAAAATGCATGTGTTAATAGCCGGTTAAAAGCCCGTGTTAATCACCCTCGCTGCGCTTATGTTGCTGAGTGTTTATATAAAATTCAACACACTGGCATTTTCTTGTTGAAAAATTGGATAAATTGCTTCTAAACAACTTTATATTCTTAAGAGCAAGTTTCGTTATTCGATATTATTTATTTTAATCTAGAGATTTCAGTTTGAAGCGCAGAAACTTGGCACAGAACAATTGGACTATTTTAATCAAATGATAGAACTTTATAATAAATCCAGCGACGCAGGCGCACTAATCTAGGGGCATCAAAATGGCGAATATTAAGAAAAAAAAAAACTTCAGCTGGATGATTAGCTACAAAATTTGATATTTAAGCTCATGCGCGAGAATTACTGCGGCTTTGAATAAATCAGAAGCCCTGTAGGATACGCCACTGGGTACACACGATTGCCTGTGCTGTTTGCATTGAGAGCAACTGATCTCGTACGTTGGGGATAATTTGGTGAATCACAACAGTGTCCAGCAGCAACAGCAGACCCCGCCCACCCCTAAGCACGGTTCTGTACAAAACTATTAGCGAAATGAACACTTAAGGCTGATGATTAATACCCAACAAGAATAATTGTTTAGATCCAAAACTTTCATTAGTAAATCGCATTAAATAATGATTTACCGACTGTACAAATAAAATCAGTCGTTTTAAAACCCTAGAAATTGCATTGTTTAAAATGATTTTATTTTGAGTGAAATAAAATATTAAATTACTTTTATTTTAAGATCTAATATTTATTAACGTATTTTGCTATGAATGACTAAACAGCAAGAGAGAAAAAAATGATTACGTGTTACATATTTTTCAAGGTGGAATAAATCTTGCAACAAATACGTTTTTCATATACACGTATATATTCAATATTAATTATAATATACAGTGCCATCTATTAGCACGTTAGGTAACGACATACAAAAACATTATAATTACATAATGCCGTGTAGTAGATAATACATTTTATATTCCGTGTTTTGTAGAACAACAGAACAACGCATTGCTTGTTTTTGTGCAGGTTTGAACACGCACGGTACATCATATTTGCAAGATTCTTGTTGCTACCGTTATTACGGTACATGTGAACAAGATGCACACCGTCGCATTTGTTCATTAACATGCCTGCATCAAGTATGCCATGCATGTTTATTAAAGGTGAAATTAAATGTGAACTCGGGCGGATCTAGAGTGCGCTGTGGCAGAACAATCAGGGTTGAAATTAAACAAGCGAACGTGCCGGAACGCAGTTAATGAAACACAAATCAAAGGAGGCTGTGAATGTTGCTGTCTTAATCAAATAATTTGTCATACACAGTAAGGCCTCTCTTTAGGCTACTCCGATGAACGCTCAATTGATATAACGCGAACCCCCCAAAAAAGCGCTAATATTCATTATAACACGGTCCATGAAGACAGAATTATAGAAATTATGGATAAATTTATAGAAAATCATCTTAATGTAGAAGAAAAAATATAACTATAATGTAAAAACACACAATGCAAATATATGTTTAAAAGCATTTGAATTAAATACATTCATTCCAAATAGTAGATAGAATTGGAATTTAATTTCTTACAGAATGATTCAGAGCGATGATTCACGTAAAACTTCGACCAAAACCGAGCGATTTCAAACGAATTTGGTATTTTTGAATATTCTCGCAAGCATCTTTGGGGAAACTTTGACAATCGAATCAATTCTAGGTAATGCTAAATCGGAATACTTAAAACCGAGCTTAAAATTATTATTAGTTCCCGGTATAAAAGACAATAGAATATTGAAGGTCATTTGCATTTATAAACACAGTTTCTTTGTCTCGAAATTGCGACGTTCGTAAGAAGTAATTATAATTTAATTAAAAGTATTAGTTACCTGCATAGAATATAATCTTGCACTTTTAATAAATATTTATAAGAAAAACTACGAACTGCTTTCTACACCAGACATATTGTAACTGACAGTAGAATGTGAAATATCGTAGATACAAAAACTCTGATAAATTTTATCTTTATTATTATAAAGGCAAATGGAGTTCCTTATAAGGTGTATGAGTGATACTCTGATATGAATTTTTATAAACAAAGTTTATAATGGAATAAAAACAGGAATAAAATGGTATTGTATTTTGAAACAATTGCGATTAGATGATATTTAATGCAGGAATTTATCTATTAAAGAGAGCTTCGGCCGATATGTGGACAAGATTGGATGGTAATGCTAAATATTTTACAAAAGCTAGAATAACCAAGGATAAAATGCACTTCCGTGGGCCCCTTTCTCGCGTTGCCATGACGCCGTAATGCCTTGCAGTGTAGGGTCTGTACGAGGAGCGATCTTCTGGAGGGATCACAACGCAAACATCACTGCATAGGGAACTTAACCCTTAAAGCAAACCTTAGACTAGAAATTTAACGACAATCGCCAACACATTCCACCAATGTAATGAGTGGATTTCGCCATTATTTACGCCAGAATCTTCGGCGTAAGTCATTGAAATACACCACCGTACCTAGTAACAGTAAGACCGTATTTAGTGTTAAACAAAACAACTTTATACCAGACCATTTTAAGGCCGTGTTCGAATTCAAGATTTTAGTATTTTAGGCGAGATTTTAGGCAACGAAATTAGGGAGATTTTTGGATCTTGGTGGTCAATTTAGGGTATGCAATTCAGGGCGTAGTGTGCTTTTACAAATCCTAATGTCTATTTCTAAAATCCTAACGTTATTTAGTGCACAATTTAAGTTATAAAACGAGTCACGTGGTACATTAGTGCACTAAATAGTCCAATTCGAACGCAGCCTAAGACAGGATTATGTTCTAAAAATGTATCCATCATTTCCCTAATTGTGTCTTCAAGAACCGCATTATGACGAATCATAAATTCAGCGCTTTTTGGGTGTTTACGAAATAACCGCGTAATATTGAATTAGCCTTAAGCAAAGCCTTACTGTACATTTTATAGCGATCGTAGAAAATATTCGAAAAAAAAAAAACGTATACGATCTGAGCATTTAAAAAATAAATGCTTTCACTAAACTCTCCTTAAACCAGTCCTGGATATAACGCCCGTGTTTTTATGACTACTAAACCGAAGTATCAACTTACGATTTAATACATTTTCAAATTACATTTCCATCGTGTAAAAAACAACTAGCACAGAACGTGGAAAACGAAAAGAATTGCTGTGTAGGCTTTCGACAAACTTGTACAGACAGATAAACTCTTCAACGGATGAATTATTTGTGCGGGCGAAAAAGTAAAATAATGTCTGCCAGAAAGTCGCGTCAGATTGAGGTTACCTACCCCTGACGCATCGCAATACAAAAACAGACGACAATCACATAGGCAAAATCACGTTAGCACAAGCAAGACAACAGAAGAAGAGCGCGTTTCAATAGCAAATCGGACGAGTCCACATGAGCGAAAGTGAATGAGTGAGGGGGGAATGGGAGGGATAAGAGTGCAAATGGGGATGGTGTATGTCGCGACGGGCAACAACCAGTCATAGACCTGCAGCTAGTTCAAGCTATGGTGAAGGCATTACCCCACGCAACGATGACTCACAAGTCTCATGGGCTCTCCCACACGCATACACACACACATACACACAGACAGAGAGACACATACATAGATGCTTCTTGACAGAAGTAATGTTTCATTAATGTCCTCAAACATTGTGTATACGTATTCCAAAGAGAAAATTATATTTTAGAGTTTTACTATATTTTTTTCGTTACGTTATATGATCAAATTTGTTTTTTTTTTTAAAGATGATATACGGGAATAATAATTCTATTTTTGAGTTTTGCTTTTTTTTCGGATATGCTATTTGTTATCCCAGCGATTCCTTTTGTTTTATTGTCATAGTTTCGTGTTTTTTACGAGTTTTTTTTTGTTGTTGTGTCAGGTAAAATTTATTACAGTCTGTTTCACTGTTTTACTTTATTTGAAAATTGTTGGTACAATTGTAATGAACAAAACAGAGCACAATAATATGAATATAGAGTTTCAGTATTAATAATAATTTTTCGAAACTAGAAATCATATTTCAAGAATTCAGAACAATTAAACATATTTCGTTAAATAATGACCGAATTGCAATTAGCCAAATTGTACAGCTCTTAATTACACTACAAATGTGCTAATGAGTACAATTTAGTTAATTGTGAAATTTTGGGCGCCGATATATATTCAGGTTATACTAACTGTCTGTCAATCAGCATGTTCATTCTTGGGCAGTCATGGCTTAGGAACAGTTGCTTCCGTAATTCTTTAACAAAACTATTTCTGTACACTTACAAAGCTACGAAGGTTTCTCAGAATACACAAAAGATACACCGGCCCAGTTTTTCGTTTGCACATTGGTTTATTTACTTTGAAAAAACAGAGAGAATTCATTGCTCATTTGGCAGATACGAGAGAAACAAACAGAAGAAGAAGACGAGAAAGGAGAAATTTGAAAAACAGAGAGAATTCATTGCTCATTTGGCAGATACGAGAGAAACAAACAGAAGAAGAAGAAGAGGAAGGAGAAATTTGAAAAAACAGAGAGAATTCATTGATCATTTGGCAGATACGAATGAAACAAACAGAAGAAGAAGACGAGAAAGGAGAAATTTGAAAAACAGAGAGAATTCATTGATCATTTGGCAGATACGAAAGAAATAAACAGAAGAAGAAGAACGGGAAGAAGAAGAGAAATTCTAATTTAGTAAGTAGTATTCAAATGAGATTTGATTATCGGAAGCATTCGGATGTAATACAAGACATGATCAGGTGCGTACGAGAACTGAACTCGAAGAGATTTTTCAAATTAGCTGACCGCAAGGTGAAGCAAAAAGGCGATATCAGCTATAACACTTTGCTACCTACAGCCAAGGTCAACATACACACATACACACATACATATAGGTGTATGTATTTGTATGAATATATGAACATACACCTGCAAATACAACTTTCCAGTAGCACCTGAACATTTCATGTCAATATAAGTGCTAATTCTTAACATTCTTCAGTTTACGGATGTTGATAAAACAGTAAGGCCTTGCTTAAAGGTACTTCGATATAACGCGGTTTTTCCGCCAAAAGTTCTTGAACTACACACTGTATTGGAATAAACAATGATGAAGATATTTAAATAGAGACAAGAACAAAAATGTACATCAATAATTCTCTGATTTACTTTGATTGATGCCAGCCAAACTTTTGAAATGGCAGAAACTCTCTCTTTCGCAATGTACAGTTGGATTAATAAACTATGCACGATTACAAAATAAGGAATTAGTAATTCTGTGTAGGCAATATGCAAATACGGGTTTATTAAATACATATGGTGTTATATTAGTGCATTTGTTCTGAGACAAATTAGTTTACATTAAGTGGGCGCTGGTACTGTATTTAGCTTGATGATGTGCTTGGTGAAATCACAGTCGTAGGCGAGGATTCGATCCACCCAGTCGACGTATGAATGAATACATTACACCACTGTGCAACATTGCCCACATAGAAATTGTATACGAAAATTTACATCCAGAAATTTTTTTTTAAATTATTTTATTAAAAATTATCGCTTTGCCGGGTAAAATTTTTTAGCAAACAATTAATACAATGTGCACACGTATGACTCGTTTCATTTAATTAACATTAATTTACGTACGTGCTGATTCGGTTACAGAACGATAATTCTAATTAACAAGCTATTATAAACAAAGTAAATGAACGACTTATTACATTTATAATAACGGAACTAAACAATTTCATTTATAATTAAACTATTTTATATTTCCTTGTATGATTTACGTTGACATTGTTTGAAAATAAATAACTTGTATTCACTGACAGGTACATTCAAATCGAATTTAATATTTGGTTTGAGATCAAAAGAAAATTATGGAAAAACAGATAAAATAAATAGTATAATTATTCGATTTTATTTTTCTCGTAAAAATACACTGAAACTGACCTGACATCTAGCAGATAAAATTTCTAACACAACGTAAATAAGATAAGATAATAATTCTAGACGAATTTTTGTAGATAAAAGCCCAATTTTTGGTATTTACTAACAATCATAAATATTTATAAAAAATATATATTTTTCACTAGGTATAGTCTATTCCACGATCCTATTCCTAACTTTTTGATTTATAATAATTAGTTTACTGCCAGTGCTCTATCCTAACGTATATACATACTTTCTTTTCGTTTATAAACTTCATAAAGAATACTTAATTTATACGAATAAAATCAGTTTATTCTTCGAAAGTTTAACTGTATACACTAACAGGCAAATACAATGATGGTTATTGTAAAACACAAATGTTTATTGTCATAATAAAACACGACAAGGATATGGAATAATAATACTGTTGTAAGGAGCAGTGTACTTTTATCTCGGTACATTTTAACTGCAAGCGACCGTTGAACGTGTTGAACTCTGAGCTTTTAATTAAAGCAAGTGTTATAATTAGTCTAGCGTCGGTACATTGTTCCGCACGGACTACTATAGATATGAATTTAATACAACATACACACTCATAATTCATTAACACTAACTTCAACATCAGTTGCAGATGAAGAAGAACAAAAAACTAGTATTCAAAGAATGGGTTAGTCACCCATGCCTGCAGCTCATCGACGTATGTGCAAGTCTGAATATATCACAAATTATTATTTATCTAAATTCACTTTTAAAATCGTAGGTGCCTAGGTCGCAAATAAAACAACAAATTTAAAACAAGTGTGAATACATTTTCTTCTCTTGACAAAAGCAAAGCAAACTAAGCCGACTATAAATGCATTGATCTTCTTTTGTTCAATTTTTAATTAAAAAATATTTTTTTCTCCAATGGTCTTACATAATTTTTCAAAATAAAAAATATGGAAAAATATTGTTCCATTTCCTGCATATGCAAGAAAATTTTGAATACAATTGAGTGAAAAATAAAGGAGAAAAAAAATAAAAACTGAAAAAAAGTTGCAAAATATTTTTTTTCTCAAGTGCGAAGGAAAATTTTGAAAAATAAAATATACCTTGCACAACTAGACCATAACAAGTATCTGCAGAAAAAATTTCATAAAAATCCGTTGGGTAGTTTAGGAGATCTGGGTGGAACAAAAAAATCTCGTACGAGCGAGCGAGCGAGCGGACGAGCGACATACATACGGACATATGTTGTAATAGTCATTTCGTGGTCCAGGGGGTCTGTCCGGGATTTCTGTGCAAAAATTTTTGAAATCGGAAGATGCTACAGACATCGTACCGAACACTATAGCTCTTCGACAGGAGGTCGATGAGCTAAAAACATTCATAGGAATCCAAAGAAAGTATTCGCGATAAAAGAACGCTGTGTGTATTTGTTTAAAGAAACAAATAAATATTTAACATAATAATAATCAAGGACGAATATGCAACAACGCATTTTTACCGGAACTGATAACGTATTTGCCAATAATTCATCAGCATGATAAAAATAACGTACTAATTATTTCTTAACTTATTTAAATATATTTACAAGTTTTGGGTAATTTCCTTGAAATCGCTAATTGCAAAAAGTGAATTCTAACAGATTTCTTCATTTTATTTCGTCATTGTTAATTTTAAACTTTACGTTATGCATTCCGCTAATAACACTAGTTTACACGAAAAATGAACCAAGAAAAAAAAGTGTTTTTTAGACTAATTTGGGGTCAGGGAAAACGAAAATGACAGTCATTTATTTTTCCAAAGAATCGTTTTCGAGATATTTGCAAAAAACCTGTTTTTTTGCTCTTTCTTCATATACTGGCATAAAACTTGATAACGGTTGATCAAATTATTATAAAATGTATATCGTTCGGAAGGTATGTTCTTCCGCTGTCCGACGGTATCTTATTTTTGTAAATCGGATTAAAATTCTTTGGGTTACAGGCGATGAAAGTCGGAAAAACATGGATTTTTCGACATTTTTTTTAAATCACTCATTTTCAGTTGTTCCATTGAGATAGAAAAAAAATTATTTTACATACTTTTAAGATTTCATATGAAAGATAATTTTATAGCAAAAAAACGAAGCCTGAGTTTGCTCAAATCGGACAAAAAATACAGAAGTTATGACAGATTAAGTGATGTCAAACAACATTAGTTTTTCAGAAACAGGTTCATACTTTTGGTCGAAAATATGTTTTTTCATTTAAACTCCTTCGTTTATGTTGCATTGAATCGTCACGAAGTTGCATCCAGCAGTAGTCACTCATCATTCCTTCATCCCAAAAGCCTGTTTCGCCTGGTTCATCGCTCTCAGCTCCCAAATTCGGAGGAAAAGAGTACAAATGTCTGTGCAGGAATTGTATTTTACTTCATACACTTCATACTCACCAATGGCATGAAAATTTTTCATCATTTTTTGGAAAAATTTTGTCAGAGCATGTCCCAAAACTGTCAACGGGAAAAATTGAAGCGGGCATACTTCTTTTGTCCGCAGATCAAGAAATTATTCAATGACACCGAGTTCACAAAATGCTTGAACAGTACCGAGACGAAAGCTTGAAATGCTTTTCAGGACGTAGTTCTGGATTTTCTGGGAAACAACAGAAACCAGAACATCCGTCAATTAATCCAAAAAATGATGAAAAACTTTCATGCCATTGGTGAGTATGAAATGTATGAAATAAAATATAATTCCTGCACAGACATTTGGACTTTTCCTCTGAATTTGGGAGCTGAGAGCAATGAACAAAGCGAAACAGGCTTTTGGGATGAAGGAATGATGAGTGACTACTGCTGGATGCAACTTCGTGACGATTCAATGCAACATAAACGGAGAAGTTTAAATGAAAAAACATATTTTCGACCAAAAGTATGAACCTGTTTCTGAAAAACGAATATTGTTTGACATCACTTAATCTGTCATAACTTGTGTATTTTTTGTCCGATTTGAGCAAACTCAGGCTTTGTTTTTTTGCTATAAAATTATCTTTCATATGAAATCTTAAAAGTATGTAAAATAATTTTTTTTCTATCTCAATGAAACAACTGAAAATGAGTGATTTTAAAAAAATGTCGAAAAATCCATGTTTTTCCGACTTTCATCGCCTGTAACCCAAAGAATTTTAATCCGATTTACAAAAATAAGATACCGTCGGAAAGCGGAAGAACATACCTTTCGAACGATATACAGTTTATATTAATTTGATCAACCGTTATCAAGTTTTATGCCAGTATATGAAGAAAGAGCAAAAAAACAGGTTTTTTGCAAATATCTCGAAAACGATTCTTTGGAAAAATAAATGACTGTCATTTTCGTTTTCCCTGACCCCAAATTAGTCTAAAAAACACTTCTTCTTTTAGGTACTCGCCGGAAACCAAAAATTTGTAAACTAGTGTAATAGGTACATGTGAATTGCATTAGAATTTTTTGTGAATATTAAATTATATATTGAATGATCAACTTGTAATTGTTTGATTATATCAGCTTAGTTTTACAAGGTAATAGAGACAAATAGATTTAGATAATCTCAAAAGTATAATCTTATCTTGTCAATGCAATTATTTTGTGACAGGTGATTCACAACAAAAAGTATTCAATCGGTTATTGCTATTGTGAATGTCAGTAGTTTTTAAAATAATGTTATCAAACTTGCATGTTATATGAAATGGGGCTGGTTGTATGTTAATCAGTAATATCAATATTGATAAAACATTTGTACCTCAAGGCCGGGTTAACATATATTTCTATATACAATTCTCTAGATTTCTGAAGTGTTTTATTCACACTGAAAGTTCAAATATTTAGATTAACATGACTGTTACAAATTTTCGAATTATTTATAATGTCACAAGATTAACAGAGATTTGTTATAACAAAATGTTGCATTTATAACACGAAATAATAGTGTGAATAAATGACAAACATTTTCATATTTAAGATGATACATCACAACAGCAAAAAACAAAAGTATGAGAACACAAGAAGTACATTTCTATATTTATACAAAGGTATAAATAAAAAGTATTTAGGACTTACATGGACGCTGTATTTATTTGATACACTAATCCCACAGTGAGCAGACTGTTTAATTATATCACAGAACATTTATTTAGCAGAGATCATTTTGTATAACACAATTATTTATACAATTCAATTGCACCACATACAAATACCACCAAACCTCACAAATTACTGAACACAACTAACCTGACTAACCAACGTACAGTTCACTCGCTCACAGTTGGCATGGTATCCCTACTGACGGAAATAACAATTGTCCTGTTACACACGCGTTTCATTAACTTTTACTCATCACAAGAAATGGACACGCAACAAATACCTAATGTTATTGCAAATTATTAAAATGTATGTATTGTATACATTTAATTGCGTTCTCTGGATAAAATTTCACCTGCTTATAACTTAGAGATCGATTATATTATTATCAAAACTACTTTCTCTTGCTAAATGTCAAGCGATGAGGAACGTTTGAAATTCAATTTTGTAAATTTATTTAATCACATGTTACGGATTGAATGTAAGGTAAAATGTGAAAATATATATTACATTTAAAAAAGAAACGCGCAAAAGACACTACGAACACTGACAGCGTAATGTACTATTGTTCACTGGAAAGCAACTAAATTGTACACGAGTGACATCTATGCGGAGAAACTTGAAGTAGAAAAATTCAAATTGAAATACTTGTCATTCGAATTTATTTACCATACCACAATGTTATGTAAATATATGAAGATTGCTTTAATGGGTGTGAATGGTAAATAAACAAAGTGTAAATTAAAAAATTATATATATGTATATATATTATTTAACATATATGTTTACAATAAATCTTATTATGTACATACAATATATCGGTATCTGTTTAGAACAATTTAATTTTTTAGGTCTAAAATCAATAAATTTTATATTTATTAAAATTAATTCATAATTAAACGAATGATTGACAAAAAAACATGTATTTTAATGAATATTTACATGACAAAATCATTTTGACTGTTCAGGACAAATAGATATTTTGAAACCAAAAAACCTCCTCAGGCCGCGGAATTAAATATTATATAAATACCTACCTTGTATTTCAACTGAAGCTTATTTTAAGTAATATTATTTCGGCTGAGGAATATGTTACAGATGTTATGTAATTTTATTATATGATAAACTTGAGCATAGGCTCTCATAGAGGGAGATGTGGTCATAAGGGTAAAATGACCCGGGCGCACTAAATAATAAATAAAAAAAATTGATTGGGTACAGTCATGCCTGGAGCCCATCGACGTATATTCGTGTCTGGATAAATCACAACAAATTAATATTCACTGAAATACATTTTTACACATTTAAAATCCCAAGTAGTGTGTCGCAAATGAAACAACAAAGATAAAATATATAATTCACTGTCAAAACATCTGTTGTCTTTTGTAGCTAGATAATAACAAATGTAATAAGTTTATTCGTTAGGATAGTGTAGGGGCATAACCAGAGATGTGATTGTAAATTCAACAGAAGGTATACTGTTAAAAAGTGAGGTATACTCACTATATTCGTTAGGGTAGTTAGGAGGATAACTAATGAGAAAGGTATATTTGCTGGATGTAGGCAAACCCGCAATGCAGAAGTGTACTGCTGGTCACAAAGTGATTTACAAATCTGTACATCAAGGCTTCAACAATTCATAGTTAAATCATTGTCTTGGAAATAAAATGGTATATGTCAGCATTATTCTTGCAAAACTAGCGGATAAACTGCACGGTATACATTTCGTAATAAGCTTTTTTTGCACTTTTATGCCTTTTAGAAATAGTATTCTGTGACCAACATTACAATGTTGTATTGCGGGTTGCCAGCTCAAACAAATATATGTAATAATCCGATTGCATTTGTGATTTCCCTACACTACGTTAACGACAATATATTCATAATAAAAAATAATAATATATCGAATAATTTTTATATTCTAAAAATTCACCTTTTTGTCCCGAAAACGTTGAAGTGTCAAATAACTCTTATTGTAACAAATATTTCAAGAATTCGTTAAATTAAAAACAAGAAAAACTATTGATTTCGTGCCTAAAAACTCACTTAATTATGACTCATTTTAATAATTATAAAATTTATTGATTTTATACCTAAAAAATCAAGGTGTCCTGAACAGGTACATATAGTAATATTCTTCATAGTTGATTAGCTCTTAGTAATATTTTCTGCGTTCACAATACAATACAATATATGTAATAAACAAATGGAAAAAAAACCTGTATATTTAAAAAATAAATCGTTGATACATATTTATAAAACGACTTACAATTATTACAAACTATGTAGTCACATTCATAATATGTAGGTCCATCTAAATATGCATTTCATATATTAGATGTCAGGTCACTCAATAATACGTCATAGTTTATTGACGTTTCGTTTTGTAATTAGTGAATAGTTTCTGTAATTTAACCGCACAGTTTTTGCACCAATGAGGTAGATAAAATCATAGAAATGGATTCGATATTTCTGAAAACTGTTATTATTATTGTTAAGGTCAGAAATATGAAGATACATTAACAATTCTTTAACTGTAAACGTGCAAATAGAAGGAATAATATGGAGTAGACAATTTGATATTTGTAGGAATAAATATTCTATTTCTATTTTATTCATTCTAATCTGAGTTTCAAGTTAAGAATCGCTGATGTGATTCTAGAACCCCAAATACAAATATATTCCAGTTGTTTCATCGAATTAATCCGACCTTAACACTTTAGATAAATGGAAATTGTCATATATGAATGTGACTATTAATGTGACTAAAATGGAAACATACACAAATATTCATTATAATATTAATTTTGCCCGCATCTTAAAGCCATTTTATTACATTGTCCTAATAAATTTATATAAAATTTAATGTTAAATATAATCACGTGACGTCACACATCACATATTTTCTTCGTCATTGTCAGATAATAAAACAGCTTTAAATGCTTCTAATAACAATCGTTAATTATATGTTATTGCAAATTGTTAACAACTCAGTTCATATTATACATAGTACGTTGCGTCAGTTTTAGCCAATAATCCAGTTCATTGGCATCTTGACACTTGCATCTTTACGTAAAACGATTCGCTATATTATCATATGTTTAATATTAATAATAATTTGGAGTTTCTTCCTTAACATATGCTATATAAAAGTGTTAAATTTTTAGAATATATTACGACATGTGTTTTTTTATGTAAAATCATTGATTTCACACCACCGTCCAATCAATCAAACCATTTTGATTTGTTACCAATGACTAGCTTCTCTTCTATGTTAATTAAATTCAGTGTTACATGAATTGCAGTGTTAACGATAATTATTTGAAATAAATTATTTAAGGGTAAAATAAAATGTTTATTCCTGTGTAATTGAATCAGAGTAACATTATATAAGTTCTACATGATACGTACGTCACATAGGTATGTACAAGTAGCACCTTACATATTATTTAAATCTATACGGTAAGTTTACAAATAATTATTATAATGAAAACACACTTGATAATATGCACATACATTTATATAGAGATTTAAAAGTTTAATGTACATTCACAATGAGCAATAGTTGGTTCATTGTGAATTAACACTGCACTCTTATATCGCGAACATAACCTATTCTTCTTCACTTGACGTTTATAATCAAAGATGGCGGGGATTTTTCGTTATGTGTGCGTTAATTGTTGTACTTATTGCACCAGTAATTGCAAAGATTAATCTAGTCGTGCACCGCCGTCTCCGAAATATAACTGTCACAATCATGATGAATAAAATATAATTCATCTTTACAGAAAGAATACCAGTTCGACTTGTTGATGTAACGGACATCTTTAAGTGCGTTTTACATCCATCAAATTTTCATCAAACTAACATCAAATACATTCTCTTCAGTGAACATGAGTTTATGTGAAATATTTTATATTTATTTGTCCTTATTTTGATTTGCAAAGAGCACTGATGAAACGTTTGATGAATAGTTCGGCCAGCGCGGTCACTTTTAAAAGATTTGAAGTTACACAGATGTAAAACGCACTTTACCAACGTCCCTTTATGAAACACCCAGTAAATTATAATTATTTAATCCGAATATGTAACAAAATATCATTGTTAAAGCTAGCCAAATGTAACACGATTGCTGTACTCATGATCAGGATGATAATGTATCATACATTCTAAACCGTGGTTAGTCGAAGATGATTAACTTACATTTAATGTAATATATATATAATACTTTACTTTGTAATAATAAAATAATTATATAATTTGTAGAATATTAAAGAATGTTTGTGTGTCACAACATAAAAATTGAGATCTTTTTAGTTTTTTTTCTTTCTTTTAAATCAACACAATAATAGAAGTAATTCTACAATTCTATATATGGCAGTACACAAGTATGTATGTATTTTGTCTCCGAACCAATTCTGAATGAATGGATCACTTTGCACCATCATCTTTTGGTTTTATAACTGATCTATACTTGTGACAAATGCTTAATATCCTACAACGCGTAACATGTCAAATTAATGTTCGAATTAATTACGTTTACATAGAACATACGAATACACAGATACTTATAAACTATAACACGAAATGCACCCGTAGAAACTTAGCTTTACTTTCAATGCCAGTTTACTCCGGTTTTTCTCAGTTTAGAGGTTTTATTTTTTATTTTATTCTAAACAAAAACGTAATAACGTCTTACGGGTGCTTGAAATTTTGATAATTCAAAGCAACGGATGTGATTTTTAACAAATGCACTTAGTAATTCAAAATGGTAGACATTCAATTACGTTCAGGCAAGGGAATATGTACTCACTAAAAATTAATAATCAATCAAAATATAGATACACGCTTGACCATTTTCATATATAAATAATACTCCAATAAATATAAAATATTTGGTCAATATATATATATATATATATATATATATATATATATATATATATATATATATATATATATATATATATATACATACATGCTTATACGCTTCTGTGTATAACTCTTACGTTTCAGTCTGTTTCTCCAAATCATTGTAATTATTGTTTTGTACAAATTTCTATTTATATAATTAAATACAAATCAAATGTGCATAATTTTGTTCAAAACATCGCAATGCATTCTGGGTGCTGTGGTGAAAAACAATAGCAATGGTTTTAATATTTTAAACTGAAAAATGAATAGAAAAAACGTTAATACTGATTATAACGAATAATGTATTATTCCATAAATTGCGATAAAAAATATTGTCATTATTTTGCGTTGTAAATTTGACATTTCAGTCGACATAATTGAATTGACTGTTATTAAATAATATTATTATCGCTGTTTATGTAATGCCGGAGAGAGAAACAGATTGAAACCAGAGTTGAGATTCATGAATCAACACATTCAGTTTACAATAAAAAAAATATATATATATTAAAAGACTTGTCCGACTAGTGCAGTCCAGTCTGTACATATACGTATGTATACTGTATCCAGCTAAACAAACAATTCACGTCATCACCGCAGTATCACTAGACATTTTGACGTAATGTTCAACAACGTTTACATGAGTTCGAAATCGGATTAAAACAATGTTCTGCTACACGAAAACACATTTACAGTATAGGTCGCGAAGAAACATAAACTATAAACGTGTAATATTTGGTTTAAGCGTTGCCATTAGTAAAAAATAATAATAATTTGATGTAAAATGAGTGAAAAATAATTTAATAGAAATATTTATTAGTTATATTAATGATTTTTTCGTGCATATTAATATTAAAATAAAAAAAAAACTAATAAAATGTCGATTAAAAAAATATATTTACAAATATATAGTGACATTTATGCTTGTTAGGTTTTCCCTAGACGATGCCATACATTGTGTGTTTGGCCGGATACAGTGTATGTGTATACACAATATGGTATCGGCTTACTAGAGTATTGCTGCCACAACAAGTTTAAAACATCATATAAATACTCAAATAAATATTATTATTATATTCTCGAATATGTATTTCGATTATTTTTTTTCTGATTTTCCATTGTATTTTATGTAAAATACTTATATAAGTCTGTCATCATATTATATATCATATAATAATAATAATAATAATTAGTAATTTCCATTAGACGAACACATTTGTGTGTGTGTGTGTGTTTATTCAAATTGGCAGTTGATCTGTAGAAGACACCACAGTTTGATATGGTTACATGTAATTAGAATAGTCATATTGCTTTTTGTGTATATATTAAAATAAAAATCGTTAATCATATATAATTACAAATATAGTAGTCGTAATAGTAGGATGTATGTAGTTGTTTACAAAATAAATAATAAAGAAAATCAAACATCAGATGAGAACGCGCTCAGCAGTAACTTGTGTGGGCGTGTCCAAACACGAATCAGTTCAGTGGTGCAACCAAAACAACACCGACACACGCTCGAATCAGTCTGCGCATGCGTGCGCAACCATTGGAGAAGGAGGCAGAGTTGCGCATGCGCCGTTCATACACATTAGTCCACGCAACGTACACCGTTACGTACCGAGCAATAGTTTATTACGTAAATATCGAGATTATTTTACACAAATGAAAGAAATTTCATTCTTAGAAATCTTAAAAAAAAACATAATTTAAATTTTATATTAAAAAGAATTCATTTTAATGTTCCGATAGTTAAGTTATTGATTTGTTTGCGCGTTTCAAACGTCCCATAAATGGTATAAAAATGGTGTCTCGATTCCATAGTAGTATTAGTTGTAAATACGTATTATTTGATTGTTTTTAAAATTTTTCATAACTCTTTTGTGTTTTTCTTTTTTCTTCAAATCATTTATTTTGTATATAAACGTCATTTTTGGACCCAATCAATAAGATTGTGTATATTGGAATACTAGTCAGTTATCAACATACGAAAAATAAAATAATAATAAACAACTTGGCCGTTTGCAGACAGCGCAGCATTCCAGTATCGCGTACTGTCTGCAAATGTACAAAGTAACGTACAACAGTCTCTGTTAACCAATCAGAACCACCCCGTCAGTTCCTATTGGTCGGTGGGCGGGTACATATGTGCGCATGCGCAGTACGTATGTTTGCGCATCAAACATCAAGGAATGAAATAGACGGGTGGGGGATAATGATTATTTAGCACCAATTTACATAGTTGCTTCGCTGAACAAATAAAATTCTCACTCACAGTTGCAATTGCCGCACATTTTGTACATACGACGCTTTTAACATACGTAATTACGCATGCGCACAGCATAATACACACCGTATTGGATCCACGTTACGTTATATCATTCTACCGTCTAACTACTAGAGCTGATAATTATCAATAAATTAAAACAAACTATAGAGAGCATTCATTAATTATTAGCAACGATCTGAATTGGACTTATATGACAATTACTATTGCTGTTGTTGGTTGATAATTCAGATTTACCTACAACTAGATAGTCGCCTTTCTTGTACGTACTACTGCTTGTCGTATCTTTCTCGGCGCCCGGATTCGATGATTCATCGTAACCGGAATCCGAACTGCTGTCGCTGTACGTTTTCGAGGTGCTCTGTTCCACGGAAGAAGTTTTCTCGTGTTCGGGCGAGGCACCAGGATTTAGTTGCTTGCATTTGGCCAATCGGGCCTGGCAAGGTTTCAGGAATCTTGGGTCAATCAGAACCTCACCGTTTGGTCCCTTGAATATAGTACCGCAGCACACGATCTCACTGTGACACACAAACACAGACAGTAACGTTTGTAATTCAGAAAATGCGCGAGTTTTAACGGTCAAATGGCAGGGGAAAATATATATATACAAAAGCACTTACGGTTTCCAAAAGGCCAAATCCACAAACCCGCTGACTTCAGGCAGTGTCTCGCGTCGTTTCGCCTGTGGTTTATGCCGACGGCTAACGGTTGCAATACGGCCTACGTTGTCCTCGCAATCACTGCCGCCTGGACTAGCAGTACGGCTGGAACCGCCACTAGGAGCACCCTCCACTAGAAAGTCCATCATCTCCGTCTCTTCCTTGCTTTCGCTACGGTCCGACAGTGCAGGACTTGCTTCTCGTTCGAGTTTTCGTTTCTTTTTCTTCATGATCTTCTCGATTTTCTCGCACGTGTTGTCCTTCTCCTTTTCCGATGACGATTTCTTGTTCTTGGACTTGAATTTCGTCATGGACTTCATACCGGGACCGGCGCGAGCATCCACTACCTTCGTGCCAACATACCACAGAGACATTCTGAATATTTTCATCGTAATATAAATCAGTTTTCAACGCAATGATTCAATTATCGTATTCAAAATATTGAATATGAATAGTTTGTTTATAAACAATATTCTTGGGTGGTTGTCAAGAAAATATATCGCGACGTAAAAACATAAGAATTTCAGTGCATTATTTAATACACGACCTTCTCGATTAAGAGTGTACTATAAATCGTGATTTAATATTTTGCAATGAAACAAAAACACAAATGTTTACTAAAAATCAATGCATAGTTTCGGGTGAAATAATGTTACTTTCATGAAGAATGTAAGCGAAAATATTTCTTTTGTTGTATAACTGTTTATGAAACAGTATTGATTTGAATGCGAATGTTAATGATACGGTAATTAATGGTTGGTATAGACTTACATGTCGCCAGTTTCTATCGGACCCGGCCGGTAATTTCTTCCAGCGTTTTACGAGCAACACACATGCGTTACATATTTCACCTTGCCGGGGCGCGACCAGCTGAAAACACTCTAAAAAGTCCTCCTCGTACTTCTTACTGTCGGTAAAACGTGAACTGTAATAAACAAAAATACCTCATTTTACGACCTGCTCATCAAATCGACACAAACGTAATTGTGCACGACAGAGAAATATAAAGAAGCAGGCAGTTCTGTTTTATGATACAAAAATAATCGTGAAAGTAAATATCTATAGAATTTCATAGAAATTAGGCATAATAAATGTTTTTTTTGTACAAAATTATTGTCAAAACGGGCACTAACCTGCTGGATTTGGCCTTGCAAATGCAACACCCCGTTGAAGAACGGTATACTTTCGGTTTATGGAAGGAAAACATACTGATCAGGCACACTTAATAATCTTTAGTCACACCTGAAATCAAAAAACAAAATAATTATAACACGTGAAGTTAAATAAAACATAGTTATTTTGTAGAATAACTTTTAATTACTAAATTGTCATTTTATAAAATACAAATACTGTATGAGAATACATGAATTATTATCGGGAACTAATAATGCTATTTACATATTTTAATTATATACCGCGAAGAAAATAAATCATCAATAGGAATGTAATAAAACGTTATGTAATAATATAGGTAATATATCAAAGTTTCATTTACATTGTATACGAATGTCACGTTAACCGATTTCAAACATAGAATTTGTCCGTTTCACTTTGAATATCAAGTCGGTGTGTAACACACGAAATATCGGTATTAGTTCTAGAATATTCACTCGCACACAAACACGTACGCAAAGTGGAATAATTAGTTTAAAAAACTGGACAATCAAAGCCAGGTATTTGGCGCGTTTCACAATAACACAACAACAAGAGTTCATCATCCGATGCAACGACACCCGCGCACAAACACCATTGAAATCGTACACAACCTAACCCCACAAAAACCAGTCACTTTGACACTTCTTGTACTCTTTCTCAAGAACCGGCTTTGATGGGTGCGTTGTTCAGGTGCCGAAATTCAAATGGCGACAACGATGACAAACTTGAACATTTTTGTGACGAAGAAACAGGTCATCGACCCGTACATGTAAACAAAGTCACTGATTTTTAGTGTTGTGTCGTAGCAGGTGGCTTGTTCTTTAGTACGACTGGCGCTACTGGACGAGTCGTGTAGCTTGAAAAGACCGTTGTAACGTGAGGCGAATCACGTAGCGGGATGATATCTAGGACAAGGGGGAAAACTACAACGGCGGAGTGCGACGGGCGTATACAGATTTGAACGTGGATGGTTTACAATACATATACGAGACAGTTAAACGTAAACAAAACAATATTATACAGATAAGAGAAGGGTGAGATTTAAAATTAAAAGAATCAACTGTAGGAAATAAAGATATATTTGTTCTGAGGTAGAATTTATATATTAACATGGCACAGAAAAGAGGTTTCATTAGACAATTATATGCGGTAAAATGTGATTTGAACCATGTCGCACAGAGGTCACCAGTGAACAAGGTGAATGTATTTAAAACTTAAAACAGTTTGTAAAAAAAAACCTGGCTAATTAAATAGTATCTTAATGATATTCAACATGGAGTATTTAATAGCATATAAAAGAGAAATGAACAGAAAATAAAGAATTAAAACCAATTATTTACAATTTAATGCAATTGACATCAGGCTCGAAGATGATATTACGACGTAAATATGCATGATGTTGATTACTTTGCTACCAATGCGCTCTTCATTAATCTATAAATAGCACATTTATCTATTGTAATGTACTCTTTGTTTACACAATAGAGAAAATAAAAATCTACAAGCAAGCAACAAGACTCCATTGTATACAAACACTTCAACAGAACTGATAATATTTACTCGTAATCACAGAAATTACGCGTAATTCGTTTGACATATTAGTTGTTAATTACGACGTACTTTCTGGCCGCCATCTTTGCGATAGAACCGAAGCGCATTATGGGTAAAAAAACGTAAGTTTATAACCTAGGTGAAAGCTACTATACTCATATTTCTAGAACAAATTCTCCGACTGCATTTTCTTAATTTGACGTGAAAAAATAACCTTCAATTTTTCTTGTCAACATAAAAAAATACCGTATAATTTTCTCGCTGAAACAAACGACGACAAAAAAAGCAGATGACAATCAAAAACAAAACAGACCATTTGGCAATCGTCCCGCAATATCGAAATGTCACGTAAATGACAAAAAACAACTTGAAATAAAAACAAAAATGGAAAAAAAAAAAAAACTGTTGTAAATGTTGGCACATTTGAAACATTGCTGTGTGTTTATAAACATTGTAGGCAGATCATGTTTAAGTGCATTGCACGCAATCAGGCCAGCGCAAAGCTTGTTTTAATCTCTTCGTTTTATAAGTCGCAATAGTAGCTTCACAACATTACATCTAATTCTAGAATATATGCATACGTGTATCTAGATAACGCATCTAATTGTAAAATACAGTGTTATGAATTAAATATTTTAAAACTGTCATAGACAAAATATAAAATACAGCGGATGAAACAGAATTTTTACTAGCCGATATATTTTCATTACATCTAATTCTAGAATATATGCATATGTGTATCTAGAAAATACATCTAATTCTAAAATACAGTGCTGTGAATTAAATATTTTAAAACTGTCATAGACAAAATATAAAATACAGCGGATGAGACAGAATTTTTACTAGCCGATATATTTTAGTTTTGACGTAACGGAGTAGAGAATTTGGAACAAGCATTGTTGCAACAGTTTGGTGATGAAATAATTACCAATATTTAAAATCTTTCTGTTTATAAATTTATTAAAACTTAAATCATTTAACTACGAATATTTATCAATACTAAAGCCACTTTTACATTGTAGTATTGACGCCTATGGCCAATGTTAAATAAACTTCTCGAAAAATCCTCTTAATTGGTTAATTCTAAGACCTAAATTTAAAATTCCATATTATAGCATCCTCTGGGTAAGAATTCTCTTATTAACGGTCAATATTATAGTAACAACAAATAGGGACAACTGCATTTCGCGGTTTTGGAGATGTGGAACACATACTGTAGAAGAGCACAAGCTCAAGCAAGCCATGTGATCACGTGGTCTCCGGTTTAACCGGCCCGCGGATCACTTTCATTGCAACAGGCCAATGTTGCTATTATTAGCCACCAGACAATCCAGCAGACACAAGAATCAACAAGCCTTACTACAGTAGCAAGTAGCAAATGCTTGCACGGATGAACTCTTGCGGTTACAACTATTCCGTGTAAAAACAACCGATTAGCCAGTAAATTGTGCATTCGATACGCGAGTTTTTATAAACAAGTTTTTATCTATACCTTGTGTTTTTCTCCAAACATTCATTCAATATTTTAGTAGCAGATTTAGAGTTTTTTTTTTTTTTAGAGGGAAAATGCTACAACGATTTAACATACTTTAAACTATCATCGTTATAAGATTTAGCAGCACAGATGAAAAGAGCTTGGAATGTGCTGTTATGGTCTCGACAATGAATCAGCTGTTCTGGAATTCTTTTAAGAGGAAAAAGGTCGTTGCAACAAGCATACGAAGCTTCTTTCGAAATGAATAAAAAATTGCCGTGAAATTTTGTTTTATCCAATACATGCTTACCGAATTGACGGACAGAGCTCATTTGCAAACAAACAATAATAAAAATGCAGACACGAATTAAAATCAATTATGCAACACGTGCCATATATGTATGGTGATATACATGTGTGAACAAAACAACATATCGTTATTACACATAACAAATATTGCGACAAATATTATAGTATTAATTATTTGATGAAAAATTGTGTCGTATTTATTATATATTAAATATTTGACAACTGCACGGGCTTTCGGAAATTATTGATAACTATTTATAGATTTAAAAATATTCTCACTAGTTATCAGACAAATATGAGATCATATCCGGTTTAGAAACACATTTTGTAAATGAATACATATATGTAATATGTCAGCATATAGTCAATACGCATTACAAAGGTTTGTAACAATAGTTTAAGGCCTTAATTTTATTTTTACCAACTTGTGTATATGCAAGATTGTTATTGAAATATATATTGCAGAATTTCACAAGTTTCCAGGATTTTTCGTATCTTGGGTGTCTTGAATCATTCAAGAAATATTCTACACACATTTCTCTTAATGTTTTTTTCTTCGATATGTTGTGTTTTAATTCTATATGAGTATGTTTCCTGTTTTGCCATAAATTTATCAGTGAAAGTGTTATATTAAGTTTTGGCAAACTACTTGGCATTTTCTATGAAAATAGTACATAAAATTGTACAATATATGTATATATATATACAGTAAAGTCGCGATTTAGTGAACTCTCGATTAAATGAACAACCCGATAGAGTGAACACTTAAATTTTATCATTGCGTCCCGATATAGTGAACAACTGTAAACCCCGGTACAGTAAACTATGGTATTTGCGATACTTTTCTGGGGGATCTCACTAAATATGAATCTAGATGGCACGTAAACGAAAATACTTGAATTTAAAACAAAAAAAAATTAAATACTTAATGTCTGGGTAAAGGAGTGACCGTGTTTGCTAGTAGAATATTGCAGTTTGCTCGTGTTACATGATTTGCGACAAAAATTAGTACAAATTAACCTAAAAAAAGCGTAAACAATCCAATATTACTTAATTTTTTTCGCTTCTGCAATAAATAACCTTTTATATGTACATTTCCATTACATAATACACGTATACATAATATTATGTAATAGGTACATACATTTTTTGTTTTTTTTTTTTTTTGCTTGAAAATGACCAAAAACCATATGATCGAAACGTCGTATATCTGTTATCATCTTGAACTATAGTCATTTATTCCAATCATTTTGCATTCAATATTTCTCCTTCTCAAAATCTACAGTTGACTAAAGAAAATCTACAATAAAATAATAAAAAATCATCTTTATGATTAAGGTTTGAAACAAACAGTTCACATTGCCTTGAACTAACCATTTTGGATTCAATATTTTTCCTTCTCTTTTATTATTTTACATATACATACATAATTCTGTTGATTTAGGTATCTAGAATATAAGTTGTTTCTCAAAATATCTGAGTGAGCCCAGAACCCCGAAAATGTAAACACCCCTAAAAAGTGAACAGGCTTGGCCGGAATTAGTTCACTAAATCGCGACTCTACTGTATATATATATATATATATATATATATATATATATATATATATATATATATATATGTGTGTGTGTGTGTGTGTGTGTGTGTATATAATTTTGTGTATGTGTAAATAATTATCAACCAGTCAAGTTAGCATACCCGCATTGTAATTTATGTGTAAAATTGTAATTATATGTTTTAGCGAAAATAAACTCTAGTGTTTAGCATTATATTACCTTACAACAGTTAGACTTAAAAGCTCTGTAGATAACTACACTATTTCCACGTCAACCAACAACTAAATTAACAATTGATCAATGTTAACCGATTTTTATTCTAGCACAAAAGTATAAAATAAAAAATATGTTTAAAAATAACTACCGCGAACGTTAACACATGTGATAATTGAAAAATATTACCACATAATTTCGTTTGAGTAGAACAATCGGTGTATCGAATAGTGGGTTAATGATCAATATTTATTTAGTTGATAACGCATAGGTTTTTAAACGTACAAATACTTGTATTGTTTCAATATGAATATATTATATGTAATTATACAAGTCCTAGAATACATGATGTGTCAGAAAGAGTGCTGTGACCGCAGACAACAGCTATGACGGAAGTTGAGTGTAAAATCCCAAATCTGTCTTGTTCTAATAATAATTATAGTCTACAATTGTAAAATAAAATAATAGTTATTTTGTTTCGAATTTTTATTTGTTGTATGTATTTATAAAAGCATAAATACTAATACATCGCATTAATGTTACAGTAAAACTCGTTTAACGCCTTCAGCGCTAAACAAAATAGCGTTACATTGGGCCTTTTTTATAAATTGATCCATAATTTCCGTAACTGTGTCTTCATGAACCGCGTTAAAACGTATCATCGTAAATTTAGCGTTTATTTTATTTTAGTTCATGGAAAAACCGCGTTATAACGAATCAGCGTACTTCGAGGCTTTGCTCCTGTATTTGCTCTTATTCAACTTTGGAATCCCTAGGGGAATTTGTTTACAGCATATATATGCAATGACACACTGCTGGTTGTATCGATTCTGTTTGAAATCAGGTAAATAGAGTATTTTCTACACCCTTGAACCGCACGAATGAAACTAAAATATGTCAGGATCACGATACGCTGTTTGAGTGACGGCGGCACGCACGTGCAACAGATGTTACACACGCCCTTACAGTCACAAGAAAACTAACCTAACTTCGTGTCGCCCGAGATAACGGACAAGCAGTTGACAAGTACATAGTAGATACTATAAACAAACAAATTTTAGTCAAATTGAGCCTCAGAATGAACGATAATTTTACCTATCTTCGATGGTATCAACCATGAAAGCATGTTTTTTTTTGCCAATGTCAACCATGAAAGTAATATGAAGGTTCTAGTACGAATTAAAGGTCGACACATTGATCCTGAAGATAATTATTAGATATTAGCAACACCGTAATATGACAGCTTCGGGCATATGTAAAGAAATGTTGAATGAAATTACTAAATGACGGTTATAAATATCCAGTTTTAGATCGCAAAAAAAACGCATATTAATTCTACAGATTGTTGCAGACAATTCTTAAAATAAACTGTTTTTTTATGTGTCTTTGATTTGTTTTGAATTATTCAGAAGTAGAACAATAACTGATAAAAAGCTAGGGACACGCCCTATTTCTTGAATTTAAAAACAATCGCACATGTCAAATAGAAAAATAAGCATTTTAGGTATACTTATGTTTATTATACAAAGACATTTTGTTATTGTGTTCTTTTTTGATAAAATCGTATCACTGTAAATATAAATTCAATAATACAACTTATGCACTTATCAAGCTTATCTTGGAAATAGTTTTAAATGTATATAAATAGTGCAAGTAAAGTTGTTTACAAAAACCACTTTATATATAAAATAAGAAACTCGACAACATTCTCCGATGACAGAAATAGTGAAAACAAAAACACTTCTTCCAGAGCCAACTTGCCTTGCACTGTATCCATTTAATGCAGAAAATAACCTATAAAACAAAACACAAAAGTGTTCGCCAGTGCTGACCTACGCAATAACAATTAGCTACGGGCACTTTCAAAAAATAAAACAAAAGTCAATGGAGGAAGAAAAAAAAAATGGTTGTCAAACGCGACGAAACATGCGTAAGTGTGACGTAATGAAATTGTCAAGCGTAGAACATTGTGAAAAGAAGGGTGACATTTTAACCGACATGTGGCAATTGCATAGACAAGGGGGTGAATGTTGGCTGAGGGGTATGAAGGGGTCGTTGAACTGTACATGTGTGTGAGGATGCTGGTCTAAAGACACGCGCGAAGCATGAGTTGTTAGCAGATCGATGTTCGTCGCCATGATAGATAAATACAAACCGCCTTACGCCTGGTTAACCGGCCCGCCAAGGTAACTAGATCTATTTAACCGGTGTCACCGGCATTCAACACATTCGAACGACAACTAAACGTACTTTTACATAAAGAAAAAAATAAGTATTACACATGTGTACAAAACAATTATATATCATCGAACCTTAGATTTCTAATTGTAATCACTCAAAACTAACTTTCACAGTTATGATAAATGAAACGTCACACACCGGAGAGATAGATTTATCACCAAAACAATTCTGTCCGTATCTATAAACTACCTATAACTGTTTTCAAATCACCTTTGCTCATTAGCTATTCCTGGGAAATAGATAAAACATTTTTCAAACTGAATTATCACCGATGCGAGATTTGTGAATACCATTTCACAATGCATGTTGCATTGAACAGTAATATCGGAAAGTAATACACGTAAAATGTTTACGCAGTTAATCTACAAACAAAGTATTAATCACTGGGCATACATTGATTGCTAACTATCTGGGTACAATATGTATATTGTGGTCTAACGGAATAGAATAGAAAAGAATTCACTTGCACAAAGAAATGAGAGTACTTTCTAATTTACATCATCATCATCATCAACGCATATACCTTGCTAACGATGTCAAGATCATTTGAACATCGTGTTTAACGAAGAATGAATAATCAGAATATTACTATGACGAATAACAATCTGACATGTATAGAGAAATTCTAGCTAGCTGTATGATAAGTAAACGAAACATTAGTGAACTTGACACTGTGTATGGAATAATTTATTCATGTAAACTGTTGAATTATACAAAGAATTATCGAATGTGATGCAAGTTTTTAAATACCGCCAAATACCCGGTACAAATTCGTTTGTGTCGCGGTAAAGTATCGGGAAAACACGTGTACGAAAGAACAGAAGAAAGCGGATTGCGAAAGCAGGGCTACGTGATGCTTCCCTCGTTGCCTAACATCCAAAACGATAAATTCACCAACAGCACGTTTGATTTTGGAAAATCGTATTGAAATACACCGATAAAATGTCACTAATGAGAATGTCATGCCAATAAAAAATACGTATACCACCCTGACCTGGTTTTCTTTTACTTTTGTATAAGTTCGTGTTACAACGATAACAGCAGCCGCGATGAGACGCCAAAGTTTAACATTAAATTTCTAAATTAACTACAGTGTAACTCTCGATGACAATCACACAGAACGAAAGGCCTGATCGTTATTCACGTTTCACATACGGTATCATGTTTAAATAATACGTATTTATACGATAAAATTGGAAAATAATGCAGAATTGTCACTTACCTTTACAACACAGGTGACTGCTGTAACAGAGATAAAACTACTGCGCACCGCCTTTGCGCAGGCTTCGTTAATACTTCTTATTTGTATTAGTTTAGAAAATTTTGAAGCGATATCATTACACAGTTTCTGGCTAGAAATTTTTAATAAAATACACAAACTATTGTAGAAAAATTATACCCTTGAACAATCATGTATATTCAAATTAAATTCAATTTGACAATCAAACGTCAACTTGACGTTTAATATAGGCTTCCGGTAAAATCCAAATTTAAGCGGGAGATTAGTAGAATAATATTATATAAAATGATACAAGGAAATTAATATTTATTATGATTTACTGTAATATTAATAATATTAAAATATATGTTCAATATATGAGGAGCAGAAAATCATTCCATATATGTAGTTTAAACTCAATTAAATATCGTAATAATTACGGAACGTCCAAATTTTGAATTAATATTCCGACAACATACTATAAATTTAGTTATTACAGTGCGATTGTACATTGAAAATATTTAATTTAATAGTAAATTTATTTTAATATTGAAATCTAATATTAGGGAAATTTAAACTGTCATGTTGAACAAACTTGATACATGAGTTTGACAGTCCTGACGTGAGAGTTTTTGTGGTATCAGCTGATAACAAAAAATGCCATTTATTGTCTGTCAAAGATTAGATATACTAGAAAAATATAATGCTTGATCTGAGTATATAAACTGTTACAGATATTTTTAAAACAATTTTAAACATTTTCGGTTAAAAATGACTACCAATGCACATAATTTTAAAGTGGTGTTATTAGGCGAAGGTTGTGTTGGGAAGACAAGTTTAGTTTTAAGATACGTCGAGAATAAATTTAACGATAAACATCTAATTACAACACAGGTAGATATGAACAATTAGTACGCCGTTACGAAATGTTTTGTTTCGTAATCATTTAGATTCATAACAGCAGCAGTGTTTATTGCGTCGAATCACGTAGTCGGTTCATGTCAAAACAATGATAATAGATTAGTTACGTATACTAAAACCTATCTTTATTCCCCGTGCAGGCTTCATTTCTGAATAAGAAGTTGAATATTGGAGGTAAACGTATCAACTTGTCCATCTGGGACACTGCCGGTCAGGAGAAGTTCCATGCACTGGGGCCCATATATTACAGGGGCTCCAATGGTGCGATACTCGTGTACGATATCACGGATGAGGATTCGTTTCAGAAAGTCAAAAGTTGGGTGAAGGAATTACGTAAAATACTGGGTACTGAAATATGTTTAGTGATTGCCGGTAATAAGACTGACTTAGAAAAAGATAGGCATGTCACTGTTGAAGAGGCCGAAACGTAAGTGTTCTTTATTATGTATTGCGTTTTAGAAACTTGCAATGTTATGCTTGTAGATATGCGAGCCAAGTTGGCGCTACGCATTATCATACATCGGCTAAACAGAATCAAGGAATCGAGGACATGTTCCTAACGCTTACGCAGAAGATGATTGAACATGCAACGGAACAAGAATTACAGAATTCCACGGTGTTGAATAGACAGAATTCTACACGAAGGAATGTTCTAGTTGTGGACGATGATCCCGTAGAGGCTCCTAGCAGACAATGCTGCGGTAGTTCGTAGTCTGTGTATATATACATATATCTCCAGTGTGTTGATTATTGCAACTATATACACATGTATCATGAATTCACACACGGATCCACACATACACACTCTGAACTGAAGCTGAATTTAAACACTCGTAATAGTGTTTAATCTATTTTTATTGTTAATAAATTAATACTTGTTACTTTCATGATACATATTGTTTCTCGCATTATATAATTATAATACATAAAGTAGAAAAAAAAAAACAATAAATGAGTATTCTTTTACGATGGAATAGTACATTTTAATGAGAAAATATGCAATTAAGTTATTTAGATTTTAAAAAAGCTAATTTTATATTGCTCAAAGTTTAATTGTAGTATTAAAAAGATCAAAAATGGTTTCTAATTTATAATCTTGCCATTGCTGTGCTAATGTATATTGTATTTTAAATATTACACTAAATGGAAACTTAAGATTTAAAATAAATATATGTCTATTCCATCGGTATAATATATACGTAGATTTTTATCTAATTATAAGCTGCATTTAATTATAACGAAACTATGTTAATGCTTACTATATTACTAGGGTCTCATTAGTAAGTTTTTATTTTACATACCGTCTCCAGAATCCGGATAAAAATAATGAAATTATCTTCATTTACTATTGGTTGAGCCATGGCTAACTAACTTACCGGCTAATCAGCTGTGATTGGTCGTAGAACAAAAAAATAAATAAAACATTAGGTACTGCTAACAAGCGACATAAGAAAATCATATATTTTTAATGGCTTCTGCCCGTGGTCGCTATATATAATGTAAAAAGATAATTGTATTTTATGTACTGTAGTAAATTTTATTCACCATCTTCAATTTATTTATAACTTATATAAAAATAAAGCTGTTATTATATATACACAAACACACACACACACACACATTTATGTTTAAATGAGTGATTAAAAAAATAAATAAAAAATGAAAATTAGAAAATATGCTGCTTGTTTCTTGGGTGGGTTATGCTTTTAATTGTGACGTAACACTTCAAATTGATTACATGAATTATTATTTTCGTTTAAATACATAGGAATATTTGTTGATTATATACAAATGAGCTGAGGTGGTATAAATATGTTTCCACTTTTGAAAAATCGTTGAATCGACATGAATATCTTTGAAAATTGCACCATTTCATCAAACCACTTTGTAGGTATTTCGAATATTTTTTATACGAAATCGAATTACGGATAAAAAACAAGGCACATTATGTATGAAGAAGAAATGATGGACAAAAACGTTGCGTGATGATCAAATCTGAATTGCAATACAAGAAAAAATGTCTTAGAACGAAATTTGTTTAATGGAATTCTGAAATCTATTACAAGATGTAAACAATATTCTTTGTGATGCCATTGACACAAAGTTCGAAGGCGATATGATATTACATCTTATAATACATTTCACAATGTATAGAACTCTCTAGAAATTCTTAATAAATATATTTACATACAAAATGTACACACACCTAAATCTACTTATGAACATTAATAGTGTAAGAAGAGAGTCATTACGTCATGTAAAATACTATTCTGTATACATAACAAATCATCATCAATAATCAATCGATAATACACATTGCTAAACGTACTACTAACCTCCAATAATTAGGTATTGTAAAATGTAGGGTATTAGTAATAATTTCAGAGCTTTCAAACCAGGAAATACACAAAAAAATATCACCGTTTGCACTAATGAAAAAATTAAATCAATTTATATATATATAAACTGTACTTTATGCAAGTTAATAATTCACCAAATTCAATGAATATACTTCTTCAAAAGAAGACATGTCACACTGACAGGTTCCAAAGCATACTGCGATAGTTACGACAGAAATTACGATTGGATAATCAGCTGACAGCAGTCTGACCAATCAGAATACTTGCGTAAGTTGAATAAAGAACGGCAAATCAATCTACGATACAGTTATATCGATTTTTTAAGTCAGTTTATCGCTTGTGTTTTACTAAAATTGCAAATATAAGATTCTAAAATAACAATAGCACCACTGTTTATGCATTTTTACCCGAGCAAAATCCGCTTCGGAATCTTTACGATGAACTCGGAATATGTATGTATGTACAAAGCATATTTGAAACACAACAATAATAATAATTAATTATGAATAATAAATAATTCGCTCAATGTTTTTTTTTCTCTCGGTTAACGTGCATTCGTTTCTAATGTACAACAATAATTGATTAAATGCAAAGAAATCAACGAAAAATCAGATTAATATTCACGGGTACCACTACTAAGAATAATATGCTCTTAATAACAAGCAAGCTATACTTTGTTTATAACGTTTTGTTTTTGTTTTTTCTTTTCTCTTTCTTTCGTTCGCTCACTCTGTCGTAAATAACAAATACTATAATTTAAAATTTCCATTCATAAAAGTGTAAAAACAACTGGTATATTTATAACATTTTGTTTATGCAGTTTTTTGTAAGATTTTTCAACAATTATAACATGTTACACGATACAATTTTGGTCCAGCATTTTTTTTTATCCCGAAAGTGATAAAATAAAATCCAGTTGCCAATAAAAGTCGTCGTCGAATAATAATAAAATAACAATGATCATATTTGTATAGTGTAAACAGTGCTTAACATATGTTCACACTTCCATACGCGTGCATGTGTACATGTCACCACCAGTAAATACAATTTTACTATATTTGAGATTTCGTGATTGCGGGAATGAAAATGAAAAAGACGTTCGAATAATATTGTAAAATGTAACATGTTTCCATTTTCTTTTAAACGCACACAACGCTGGACCAAAACAATCACAATTTTCACAATAATAAAACTAAATAGAAAGAAATTAATACAATAAATTAAATTAGATAATATGTATATATGTATGTATAGGATAAACATCTTACAAGTTAAAATATTTTATGCTGTACGCAGTTTCAGAATTCTTAATAATACTACTTCACTTGGCGCGCTTGTCTATCTAC
The DNA here is from genome assembly GCA_963422195.1 of Carabus problematicus. Taxonomy (NCBI): domain Eukaryota; kingdom Metazoa; phylum Arthropoda; class Insecta; order Coleoptera; family Carabidae; genus Carabus; species Carabus problematicus. Next base: position 14,636,566 of record OY728585.1, on the reverse strand, counting down.
GCATTTGACAGATGGACATTTCTAACCTAATATGCGCGTGTAAATGGCGGCCATTACACGCGCATGCGCACATCCGTTTCGTTTTGATTTCAGTACGAAAGTGGATACAGCATAAAAGAGATGACGTGAGACAAAGTTTAAAATAGGATGATAAAAATTTCTAATGTCACTACAATAAAATTCACTTTGATAACTTGCTGATTACTCGTATCAACGCCCCGTTCTCATCTTTTAGCCTCTGATTTTCAGTCTTCAGTGCTTCCAATTGCTAAAAACAAATAAAACAACTAACATTAACCAGTGTTGCCACACGGAGAACATGGAAAATTACTAGAGAACCACAGTGGTATATACGTGCATAAAGAACACCATTATTCACAGTAATTATCGGGAAACGTCGGATGTGAGACAAACATTTACAATAACGTGAAGAACAACATGTACGGTGATGATTTATATAAGCTTCACATGCTTCAGATGTTCCATAATCGCAATCAATCAGAAATCATAAACATTGATACGTTCATCAACTTGTATCTATCAATATAATTACGTGTAAACTACTAGTCCATTTGTTTGCCGGTGTTTTGGGAGAAAAAAATACATATATTTGTGAGAAAAATCTAGAAATTGTGTGAAAAATATAGCAAAAAAAAAATGCTGCATCTGTAAAAAAGAAAAAAAACGTGTATATTACACACAAGAAAGAATCGTGAATCAATCAGCAAGCCAAGCTAAAAATCAAAAACTGTTATATGATTAAGTGAGTGTCGATTAAAATAAAAGTATCCAAACAAGAACCAACTTCACACTCGTATGGCTGCATTCAATGTGTATTAGCACAGATGAACTAATAGAGATTCAGTTAGTAAAGGATCGTCAAAATTCCCTACAAGCTAAATGCAAACAAAATAATCTATATAAGAGCAAGAGACTTGCGATGAATATCATCGGGGAGAATAAATAAATTTCGAACAACTTTAATCAAAACAATTTAATTCTAAAATTTACTCTCGACAGCTCAATGTCATTGGCCGTATTTTTCTGCCAATCACGTAACTCCTATCCCCACTATCGTTCTCGCCGGCAAATGCCAGTACGACGAACCAGAGTGGTGGGGGACAGTGACCTTGAGCTGCCGCATTCCGCTTCAGATTTAAAGCATGACAACCAATTTAATAATGCATTATTATTCGTTCTGAGCTGAATAACAGACAAGACACTCGAATTGCAGGCATTGACAGGTAGGTAGAGTAGTAAACACATAAGTAGGTGATGAGAAAGAGATAATTATGTGAGACAGAATGAGAGACAGGCAGGCCATCTCTGTGCGCTTGCCATTATTTGTTATTACGATTGAGAGAGAGAGCGGCGGCGGCGGTGGGCGGGGCGATAATGACTAGTACAAGTAGTGGGAGGAGCTAGTGGTATATGCGGGGTTTATGGGTGTTGCTAACGCACACGATCTATCTCTGATTGGGTAGGTAACGGTGGCAGGGGTAGAGTAGCTCTCATTTGGGTTTACCTATTTGCCTGTTGAGTTGGTGAGCTTGCTGACGACTCTTGTCAGAGCCCTGTTCTCTGCCCGAAGCCGTTCATTCTCGGCTTTCAGTTTTTGCAATTGCTAAAACAACAATCACCCACTGTCATCAACGCTAACCAAATGTGTTACAACACCGCAATCAATGTTATGATGTGGTGTATATGCGTGTTACTGTGTACAAGTGTTGTGTATGTTTGCAAAAGCAAATTATAGAGTGCGCTGGCGTTATGTAGTACGTGTCATTTGTTAAATAGTATTTCAGCTTTGTATAGAACATATATTCAAGCATGAATGAAGAGTATTTCTTGGAAATGTTTGGCAAGAATGTATTTTCTATATATATATATATATATATATATATATATATATATATATATATATATATATATATATATATATATATATATATATATATATTTGTGTATGTGCGTGTTAAATCTGTACGACAATAATGCAATGTAACGGTGGATGAATGATTAGCGATGATCATATCAGTGTATATGTTATGATGCTGCTGCGCGATGAAGTTGATAATATCTAGTGACCTGTAGTAAACAAAAAACTGATCATTCCACAGAGGGAATAATTGCTTGATGAAATGCTGATCACACCGGTTCGTTTAGTGTATTAGTGGTGGTCCAAGAGAGATATGCGTTGTGGGACATTCATTTGTTAAAGAAAGCAAAAAAGAGAAATAGAACAATCACATTGTATATGGTCAACTACATTGGACGGGAAGTATGTGCATCAATAATAATATGCAACAAAAACCATCATCGTTCCAATAAAAAAATCAAAAAACCTCCTATACAACAACAAAAATATTGTAGTCGACACAAAAAAAAGCAAAAATTATATAAAGAACTGTTCACATCATCGATTGGCCGTAACGCATTAGTGTACCGTGTATACTGACCTTTAGTTCTTCTTCCATTTCAGATAATTTACGTTCCATTGCTCTTCGTTCCCGTTTCTCCAATTCAGAGAGTGAATTTTTGCTCGTCTGTTGGAAAAGATAAAAAGTGAGAAACATAAAATTAGATTGTTGTGGGCAAACAAATTAATAAAGATTAATTTGGAAAGCCATAAATTTGACTGCAAGGTCGCGGTTATTTATCATTTTCGTGGATTATAATGTCGCCATTTTTGTTTGTTTTGACGTTACCAAACAAATTCAGCACTGTTACTTTTAAGGATTAATCCTGATTATTATAACCAAGTGTTCTATTTTTAAACGTATTTATTTAATAAGCATTATACAATATTTATTTTGCGATGTAAACTTTCAGAGAATAGTAGAATTGTTTTCGTAAAATGTTGTAACCGTATTAGTTAGAAATGAACTTACCACTGTGTTGATTTTTTCCAACGTCTGTTTCGTCTCGCGGAGTTCCTCATCAGATTTACGCAATTTATCTTTGAGTCTGTCATTGTCTGTGACGGCCTGTTCATACATTTTTTTGTAATCCAATTCACCATTCTCACCGCGAAGGGCGGCCAAGTCGCTCGCCGAACCCAGACGAGATCGACTGGATTTTTCGGATCCGCTCTGCAAAATAAAACACACCCATATACATCTCTTCCAAAACGCCCGGAGATTTCAAGACATTTCTTACAACATAACCTTCCGAGTTTAGCGACGTTAAGCTAACACTCCTCGAGCCCATTCCCGAGTCTCTTACACCACTGGCCGATCGGGATCTATTGAAACTACCATTTCTGTTCATTGATCTAGCTTTTCTACTGCGTTCCCGGTCGTTGTTGTTCGTCGTTAGACTTGCGTTCGTCGGACTCGATGATTTCAAATAGTCTCGACTAGAACTATCGTAAGGTTTCGTTGACCCATACGTTGTTGGCATAATGTTCAGTGCACTCAAAGTTTTTGATGGCAACGATATGCCACCGTAACCACTGGTTGTACCGCCGTAATTGGTGTGCAATTGGTTAACCGGTGCGTAACCGTTAAGGGAATATTTCGAGTACGGGTTGTATGCATTATAGTTGTAGGTGTTAAGGAATGGTGTAGAAGTAGTGTTGTTTAAGGTCGAATGAAAATTCGTTGGACTTGACGTGTAACTACCGTAACCCGAAGTGATGCTTGGTGTACTTGTACTGAAAAAACTGAGGCTTCTTGGTCGGTTATAAGACGCAAGACCGGGTACCGTATTGTTCGAACTGTTTCTTAAACTCGACGACCGACGCGAAGATGGTTTGCCACTTCTAAAGGACATCTTAATTTATTTACGCACTAGTAATTCAAATAATGTTTCATTACTTAGAATTGAAGACAAACAAAAATTCACACGGTACGAAAATCTTTTACTGGAAGAAAATTGTGTAGTAAAGGGTTTTGCAAAATTCTGACAGTTTATCACTATTTTCAACACCACAATAACAAACTTCGATCAGTATGTGTATCTCTGTATATGTGCGTGTTGACAAGTCAATGGTTCGCACGATACTGACTGGTGGATGCAGCCAAAATATAAAACTTGCGTTGAAAACGTGTAAGCTTTTGATGACGTCCGCTGTCCTGCTCGAAGCGCACGATATAACCTCACTCTCTCACACACGAAAAGAGCGCTAGTTGCTCTTGATTATTTGTTTCGTGTCATACTACGAAAATAAATCTCGTGCATCGGCAAGTGTTTATTTATAATTTTTGCCTGTGATGATAATAACAACGTGTAATAATTTGTACAATTTTACGAGGCTACAAATGATGCTGATGATGATGGCAAATAAATAGGAAATCATGTAGAACACAGCTGAGCTGACAGATTATTCAAATTCAAGGTGAGTAAATATTTCGGGCAAAATCAAGTTTATATTTAATGGTTAGCGAATATATTACGTCGGGTTATGTGTGATATCAAGGTTTGTAAGTAGCATATATCATGTCTACCTTTTTGTTTGTAGTAGTGTTAAATATATCGTACACAGATACCTACGCTTTTTTCATCTGTCTGCTTTAGAATCCAATTATACTTGAGTCTGGTGCAAAACAGAAACTAGGTTTTTGGAACTCAAGACAATATTTTATTTTGAGAAAACGTCATTGAAAAACTGCATTTGTTTACGCATGTGTTCAAATGTACTAGGCGTATTTAGTAAGGCCGTGTTCGAATTCAAGATTCTAGTATTTTAGGCAACGCAATTAGGGATATTTTAGGATCTTCGCGGTCAATTTAGGGTATACAATTCAGGGCGTAGTGTGCTTTTACAAATCCTAGTGTTTATTTCTAAAATCCTAACGTCATGTAGTGCACAATTTAGGGTTTAAAACCGGTCACGTGGTACATTAGTGCACTAAATTGTCCAATTCCAACGCAGCCTGAGGCCGTGTTCGAATTCAAGATTTTTAGTATTTTAGGCAACGAAATTAGGGAGATTTTTTGTTCTTGGCGGTCAATTTAGGGTATGCAATTCAGGGCGTAGTGTGCTTTTACAAATCCTAATGTCTATTTCTAAAATCCTAACGTTATTTAGTGCACAATTTAAGTTATAAAACCAGTCACGTGGTACATTAGTGCACTAAATTGTCCAATTCGAACGCAGCCTGAAGAATTGCAATGTTAAGTTGGTTATATTATCAAGTAAGTTTTAAGATATTACTGAATATGAGAAATAAAATGGACGAAAGATATCTTTTGACAGATTCTAAAATAACACATTTTATTCACCGACCATCTGTTTCAAATTCTTCACAGGTATACGACAGTGTCACATAAATTACAATATGCCAACAAACGTTTTGAGTGTCTTCATAATAATTGAAACATGGCTATTTTAAATCGAAATTCAGTAAACTAAATATACTCACGCCTACATGCACATGTCGACTACGCAATGATCATCGTCAAATACGGCACGTAAATCAACAGGGAAAATGAAACAGACTATGTACCCCAAACACTACTGATTATGTATAGAACGACGGTGATTACGGTGCTATGAGGACAGTGTCATCCATGTATGCAGAGCAATGGCTATCTGGTGTTTCATTCGAACTGGCCTGGAGCCAAGTGTGTCATCCTAAGAAACGATTCGCAGGTATATCAGGACACCTGCATTACATATCTAATTGGATAGACTTACGACGACCTACACCAATAGCAATTCAAGGACACACGGCTTGGAATAGTTCATAAATTGGGGTGCAGTGCATTTTTTTATATTTCGAAACAAGTACCAAGATATCATTGAACTAGTTCTAAATTCTACAGAAGAAAAATAGAACAGAGAACGGAGAAAACAAATCAATGAATTTCTGGTACATGGAAATCAACAAGTCGGATAAAAATAGTACTTGAAAAAATAAAAATACTACGTGCTTTTTGGAAAAAAATTACCAAACATCAATACCAGATGTACGTGCGCTGGTTTAAAAACAAAAACTTCTTCGAGAAAAAATAAACATTTTACGTAATGATATAAATTAAGTGGTGAGTGACAAATCATAATATCGTGTATTTTTAGCAAGAACCATAACCTTCAAAATATACACACAAAGAAGATATTTTTGATACACAAACGTGCTACTATTTATTTATCTGAGTGGTAAATTTAGCCAAAAGTAAATTTAAAAATTTAATTATACACGTACGTCAAGATAATTTTGCAATACAACATTTATGCGTCGCTGTATGTTGCAACAAGGAAATGTCAGGTTAGAATACCTTATGTAGTTCGTTACACGGATCCAAGTAGGTAGTCAATCTGCCAAACTATGTGTCAAAACACAGATGTACAATTCACGGGTTATAAATAGACCAAACCATCAACTACTGCTCGATGTAAATGTTCATTTCGGTATTTATAGATTTTTTTTTTTTGACACCGATCATTGTACAGTTAATTTAATACGAGCCGTTTGTGAAAATTAACACAAATGCCAGTAAACAATTACTAAAGAGGTATTTGTACTCACATTATGTAAATCTTGTGTTAGTTTCATTTTTCCAATTTTGAAATCACAGCAAATTTACGAAATATAGAAGCATTATCGATGATTACTTAAAAATATTTTCGAGCATTACAAGATAAGATAAAAAATATTGCTTAATTTTATCGAGTGTTCGAATTTCAAAATCTTGACGATCTTTGATAAGAAATACAGCTGTAAGTAAAATAATGCAGAATTTTGCTTAAATTGTATCATTTACGAATCTGATATCAATTTCTATTAACAAATGGGAACTTTTTCATTGTCAGAAATAATTTAAATTCGCTTGCACATGATCCAATAAATTCTTTACAAAATCACGCTCTTTCTGAAAGTTGTCAAACACAAATAAATTCAATTCTCTTGCAAATGTACAGATAAATTAATGCAAAATTAGGTTTTTGTGGTCCAAAGTGATTTTCATCATTTGTCTTTCTTGTGCAAGACAGCGTGACATATTTCTTGTGTACAAACACTGCAATAAACTTGCAGCAAGAAAGATAAATTGTACATTCTATTCGAGTTGCCTCATCGCCAAATTAAAATAAGCTCATTGCATACAAAACGTCACAAGCATACATGAAGCAAAGTCATAAATCTAAAGTCAATTTCTAGCATTGTCCTTGTGTGACTTTCAAACGCTTTGCTTCAGAAATTAATTATGGACTCTTCCGCGTAGTGCACGCATGCGCCCAACACAATTGTGCTTTATCATTGGTCGATTCGTATACGCTTCGAACTTTTAGATGTAAATTATCCGGGACATGAAGCAGGCAATGTTTTGCAAACAGCGGGATGTACGTTTACATTACGGCGTCTATTTTAGACGTCGATCGCTTAACGTAAAATAACAACGGTAATGATATTTGTTATTATTCAAAATAAATAAATACAATGTTAAAATTAGCAAATACTCCTTTATCAACATACGAAATATGTGTTCAGCACTGAATATTGTATACTATGCTAAGAAAAATCAGTGAGCTTTAGTTAAAAATGTAAGGTTAACTAGGACAGTAATGTCTATTCTCAGATCCAAGTTACCTGCGGTAAAATAAGACTAACGGCCAGTAATTAAAAACACACGACGTAATTTTAAAAATGAGCACGCCACAGATCAATTGACCATTGCGGGTTTTTTAAAAATATAAAGCGGAAGAAAATTACTTCCTCAATTCCTACATTTCACGAGTGTCATTTTTAACTGATATTTTTCTACAAAGTGTACCTGTCACTGGTTCAAGAATGGTCTAAGAGGTAAATAGTCTATGTAAAGTTCACAAAACATTAATAATAATTTGAAAATATACAATTTATTCAGGTAGCGTGTCAGAAATAGATCAAAGCGACTCTGTTTCCTGTTACGCCCTGTCTTGTAGTTGTAACAAATAAAACAAAAGATGAACGTCCGCGTATTGTGAGGTTAGGGTCCCACAGTCTCCGTATACCAAGGCCCACTAGATACTATATGTATGATTGCAGTCAATGAGGGCATTTCTATATATAACCACCATTATAAACACAGTGCATGTTATTTATAGTGACACACACGAACACATACAGGTTCATACAAGACTGCGTAACTACTGTCAATGTGACATGAGAACAAAATACGTAAATATAATGTACTTATTGTAAATAGTGATATCAACGTGTTCAAAGCAAGTAGAAGCCGTAATAACGGTCTTAAATAGTTCTACTAGTGATAAATATGTGATGCTGACAACTTTTTAGGTTAATTTCTGTTACAAAGGCTCTGAAGTGGTTTGAAAATAGAGAATGTTTCTGACAGGCATATATATTATAGATCTTATGTAACTCGCGGTGGTTAGCGATGACTAAGAATTCATTTGGTCGATTTCAGCACGCCATGTGGACCTTTGGCTTCACAATAGATTTTGATAAAAATAAATTCACCACCTCAAGATAGTTTAGACAATATGACGACTAGCATTAAAACAAAGAAATCCCGGCTTCCAAATTGGTTTAAGAATAAGTTTGTATTGTATTTTGTACACTAGTTTCTTATAATTTATAAGAAATTCTAAATAACATTTCTCAGAAACTGAAAGCAGAACTTCATTTCCGTATTTCTTTTTTTTGGTAGAATAGATGTAAGTTTATTTTTGCTTTGCATTCCCCGCATCTCGAAACGGTATAAAACATGGAATTTTAACTGTTTTTATATTAAAAATAACCGCGGCGAGAGAATGTAATTTGGTCGCGTGTGATATTTTCGGAATGTGCATATCATAGTTTTTCGTCATTAATAGCGCCGTATGGTTCTATTTTTACCCGTATTCACCACAACACCATTCCGGGTGCATTACTGCGAATAATAAACTATTCTAGGAAGACACACAAAACAAATTAAAAGCCACCGAAACCAACAAATATTCTAAAAACAGCTGACATTTTACAGAGTAATTAGTTCATAGATCTCACGATCTTTTCGATTTATACACTTTTAATCGAGAAGGTCGTGATAGAAATATAATATTCAGACTGTTCTCTTTACGAAACATTTGTGGAATCTCGAGTTAATAAACTTGAATATTTTATGCTAAACTTATAATTACAAGAAGTGGTATATTTAGATCATCTGCAGTTCTCAAAATATGTACGTAACTTTGTAGTGTAGAGCAGCGTTCCGCAACCTTTTTTTATCTGGCGACCCATAAAATATGAATTCAAATGTAAGGAGACCCATATGAGACTGTATGGTAGGAGAGCGGGCTTTAGTCTCTTAAAATGACAGGACCATACAAAAAATATAGGCGTAAGATTTAGGATTAAAAAAAAAATGTATACCAGCGCAATGTATAACAGCACCTCTACCGTCTACCTCATCCTAATAGACACTAAAATTACTAACCTCCAATATTTAAATGAAGTATTCTGATTTAGCAAGTATATAAATCGTTGGCTTCCACATCCGTTGTATTTATCCTAAATCATCAAATAAATATGTATGCGACCCGTTTTTTATCTTTTGCGACCCAGAATTGGGTCGCGACCCAATGGTTGCGATCGGCTGGTGTAGAGCATCTTAAAACGATACACATTTGGTACGTCAGCTATGTGATTGTACAGATTATTATTTCTCCGCTAAAACCTATATTCATCTTTTCAGAGAAGCATGGCAAGCCGAATTATCCAAAGCGTAAACACAAGTATAAATTTACAAATGTCAAGTCGCACGTTATGCCAAGTGCAAGGGCGGTTATAAAACGTTTCGTTTGAAATATACGCGCATTTTACGGCGTAATATGTTTAGAAATGGTAGTTTCAATAACGCACACGAGTTGCAATAAAACGAACAGAAATAGCACAAGATTGTGTACATACCTCTTGGTGATTGACTTTGACAGAATCATCGTAGTCGCCACCGGCACCTGGATCTTGCTTGTCAGGGTCAATCTCCTGCAAGAACAAAATAAAATGATTGTAAGTTTTAGTTAAACGTACAAAAACAGACGCTCTGTTTTGAAGTCTCGGCTGTAGATTTTACTCACATCCATGTCCACATGTACGACGCCGGTTGAGCGTCGTTTTGGTCGACGCCTTCGCTGTATGGCTGCCTGTGTAGCAAGCGTTGCTTGCGCATTCCTTGCATCATTCTCCTTGTCTTGATCTAACAGGATAACAGGAGAATATAAACATCAGTGTGCACTTTTAGTATCAAGACGATTAATGTTTACCTTTATCTTCTTGCGATTTGGGCCGACGCAACGCAATGGTGACGGTAGCGTCGGCCGAGGCCGCTACGCTCTCAACGGGCGCAGACGACGGACGTGGCCCCGCGTTGCCAGCTGAGCCACCAGGAGGTCGTCGCACGTACACGGTAGACGACGGTTGCTCCGGTGCTTTGGTTGCGTCCTCCAACTTAAACTAACAATAAAATATATAGTTTGAACAAAATGTTCACTTCTTAAAGTACATTACATGCAAGACTAGCTTGTAAGTGCTACCTGTAACTGAAATGTTATTGCAAAGTATATTATTCAGTACAATTCTGCAACGTGCATTTCTCAATTGCTTGATTTACGCATTCCGTAATCTTACAGAATTGAATGACAACAAGATTAAGTTGTTATACGAATATATTATACAAAAAATAGTATTGTTAACTTGATGATACGGGAATGGGATTTCGCTTCTAACACGTGTTGTTTGTATGAATGTATGTGTGTGCAACCGTTACCTTGCTGCCATTGTCAACGCGCAGTCTCCAAGATGGCCGCCGTTCGTGCGAGACGGCCGGTTCGTCAACGTCTCTGTGTGTTGGTATTGTGGGTACACCCGTGGTTATTGTAGCGGTTACGCTTGCACCGTTAGCCGAGTCTCCGTTAGCACCTGGCTGTTAGGTTAACCGAGGGATACACAACAGACAAGACAGACAGAGATTAGTCAGGAATACATGAGTATACCGTAGCTTCGCAACAAATTAGGGACATATGAAATGTGTTATTACCATGAGCTTCTCGATTAACAGTGTACTCTTGTAAGAATCTAGAAGGTCGTGGTTATTATCAATTATAATGAACATTTTGTTACGAAATGATGACGAGAAGTAGAACTAAACGGGCGGTAGATTTAGAACAATTTAGGCGGAGTCATGACTAAGGAGGCGGTGTCAACACTAAAGAGGCGGAGCCAATAAGGAGGCGGAGCCAAATAAAGGGGCGGGAACCACGACAGGAACTTGTACAATCGAGAAGAAAAATTTTGTAACTTGTTAGAGAATTAAATGATTTCATAAATTTAGTCGGAAAGGCGATTGTTTTATTAGGCGTTTTAGTATTACATTTGTCATAGTGTATGGAAACTGAAGAAGGACTTACTTGCTCATTGTTATTGTTGTTGACAGTTGGTGTTTGATTCTTCTTCTTGACCAATTGTTCAGCCGACTTGATCTCGTCCAGGGTGACACCTTGCGTTGAACGTCGCGTCTCGCGGACGCGTTTCGCGTGCGCTTTTCGTTGTGTTTCACTCTCTTCATCTCGTACGGGTGGCACGAATGACCTGCAAGTGACAGATTCACAGGTTAACCTACAAATTCATCGCAACAAATCGTTGTTAATGCGCGCACACACACGAAAACAGATGTAATGAGCACGACCTTCTAGATTCATACGCTGTTAATCGAGAAGGTCCGTGCTAGTGATGATTAGTACTGAGTGAAAATGATTATAAGTACATTCTGAGGACACACACACAGATGTAAAGCAAGGTTAACAGAATTCTTCTAGGTTTTACACCGCTGGCGTTTGCTTCACATAAGGGAAAATACATAAGCCTATAAAAAACACACACAGAGAACACTACTGGTGTATATATGGAGATAATTACTTGAAGAAATTTTTGAATATGTTGCTAGCACTAATTCTGGTGCCGCCTGGTGTAGTCGGTGTGGTTGGCGACGGTTGATTAGCACCTACTGGTGGCTTCTGGGCACTAAAGGTATACAATAACATAACGCTAGATGCCAACGACATAACTAAATAATACTAGGATTGAAATCAAATTAATAATTCACATAACCTTACATCAGTGATGCACAACCCGCTTTCGCATTTTTTACAATCAAATGAGCTAAAAAACGAAGAATTTCTGCAAAAAGCGTAAAAAATAGGGCGAATAAAAACTTTTGCGACCTCCGACTCAAAAACGAAATCATATCCGGTCCTTTATATACAGGTGGTTAAAAAAAGGGTAAAAAATTGCATGGTATATACATTTCAATGTGCTGATTCACAATCAAAAAGAATTTTTTCAAAATTCGCAAAATTATGGACATGCTTCTAGAAGAGTACATTTCTAGTGAAAAAATTCTTTTCAATTATGAATCAGCACATCGAAATGTATATACCATGAAATTTTTGTACCCTTATTTTTAACACCCTGTATAAAAGATTGTGCATCACTGCGTTTTATAATATCTCCAAACCACGACCTTCTCGATTAAAAGTAAATAAATAATAAATCTAGAAGGTCGTGGTGGTCCACATAATAATAAAGATGACAAACTAAATAAAACTATTGTGACATTTTGATTAGTCTGAATGAACGATAAGTGTGCGTTGGACTGTACCTTCTAATATGGTTATTCGGCTGTGGACTGGAAGCGGGTGAAACTGTAGTTTTTGTCGGCGAGTTGGCACCACTGGTTGTGACAGATGGCGCCACCGGATTCGTCGTAGCACTGTTGTTCACAGTGACGTCACTTTCGGCAACATTCTCCGTCGTGTCTTTGGTTACATTCCTGCACAATTATGTCAAATGTGAATATGAAATCATATGCGGTGAATGTATATATACGTTATAATAAAAATATGAAAGCAATGTATGATAAATGGCTTCATGCTGAAGAATACTGACTGATTCTGATTCAAGGAATAACTTTGGCTAAACTAACAAGTACATGGGAGTCGAACCTGTGTTTCATCATTCAAAAAATATTGTTTCTAAACGCACAAACAATACATTTATGAATAAAAACATTTTCATCCATTGTTTGTAAGTAAAGGAACCATTTTGAATGTAGCAACTGATTGTATTAATGAATGTTTATTTCTAAACTGTGCTAATATGTACACATGTGATGGTTTACTACGGAATTTTGTAATAATTATAATAAATGATCTTTGATTTAAGCTTCTGTAACTAATAGAATATAAAGAAAATATAGGGGAAGAACCAGAATCTAATAGAAAAAGAATACAAACAATACAAGAGAGAATATATAGAGATAGTTAAGGTTAGTAAAATAACGAGTATAGTTATAGATTAGAATAATGCAATGGGGGATGAAGTGAAGAGATAGACAAGCAAGCTTTTTGTTAACGTGCATACCTGCTAGATTGTAAACGCGGTGAGCTGTTATCGTATTGCGATGGACGATCGGATGGGAGTGATATGCTCTCGAGGGATGAATGCAATGTGGACGCGGTGCCGGTTGTGAGATTGATCAAGGACATGGGCTGAGGTGACTGGGGTACGGGGGTGATAGAGCTCGCTTTGATACGTTCACGGAGCTGCACATACCGCGCGTAGAACCTAAGACATGCAGAATGTCAATTGTGAGAGCAGGCACAGCCGAAACAACACAAGGCCAATACTACTTTCCAGAACTAATATCATCAAAATCAACACATACTAGAGAGTTGGACGACACAACAACAAAGTTATAGGTAGAGTAGAGAAAACTGAAGAACCGAAATATGTTTAGCTGCCAATTAACTAGAAACTCATTTCAAATATAGTATTTGTAATAACTGAGTAAGAAATCAATATATTAAACAAAATAGAACGCTTGTGTCTGTTTGAATCGATCTAAAAGTTACTTGAAAATGTTGTTATTAATAAGTATAAAAATGAAAATGATAAAATTGAGGTTATGTGTAATTTAGAAAGAACAAAATTTGTAATTGGCAGATAAAAATAACAATTTCTACCAAACATTAGATTCTAGTAAGAGATTTCCAAGAGTAATAAGTAGTATTCACCTTACAATTATTCCAATAAAAATAATATAATAAATTACAGAAAATACTATGAAAGATACGTTGTAAAAATGTCAATGAAAAGTTAAATTAATGACTTTGAAGTGTGGAATATCAGATAAAAATAAATAAATAGTAATAATGTAGGTGCAAAATTTGTTAATAACGTAAGCAACAAAATCAGAGTTAACTAAGCAACCACAGCTAATGATTTGTCTAATTATTAAATTAATATGTAAGAAAAAATTAGAACAAAGTAATCAGAATGTAAAACTGGTGGATATGAAACATACTTGGGGTCGGATTGGAAGCTTTGGGTTCTTCTCAATGTCACTTCGGTGTCAGGGGCATTGGCAGTCGTGGGGCTCTTGTCCTTGTTGTCAACTATACCTGGTGGAATAACAAATAATATTGCATCTCCTAAATACATAAATATATATATATATATATATATATATATATATATATATATATATATATATATATATCCATCTATAGTTATACATAATTTCCGGTCATAAAATGCAATTAATTATTGCACCGTTTAATTATAAAATAACCAATAATTCTGGGAATTAACACGTAAATATAGAAATATTGTGATTACTTCCACACAATACATTTTAGAGCAAAAGTGTAAATAAAAAAGTTGTTCAGACTTGTGAACTATTTTATAATGAATACATGCTTACGTAAATTAAGATTCTTATTGTCACTGTTTGCTCTGGTACTTCGGAATGAGCCGGGCCGTCTCCAAGACGGTGTATTGTCGTCCGAATTCTGCTCGGAGATCTGTCGCGGTGGTAACGCTGGTGCTGCAGGTGTTGGAGTGGTGTTAGTGGGTGTCGTAGTGGCCGGTTTCACAGTGGGTACATGCACCGAGTTCTGTTCTTTCGTCGGGATACGTTGTGCGTCAGACGACAGTGAATTTGCACGGTTTTTCTTCTCTGCAAAACGCACGACGCCACATCAACCAATATAAAATCCACACAATCAGTCCGCAGGTTATTGATAAGTATAAAACGAGTCGAATTCATGATTATATTCCAAGATATACTTATGGTTATAAATTTGTTTTTTTTTTCATAAATTCGAAATAAAAAATACATATTCAAGGGCAACTATTATCTTAAGAGCACCGTTCTAAATTGTGCACTTTCACGTCCTATTTTGTTACTTTTTATATGTCTAGTAAAAAAAAAAATACTGTTTTGAAAAATTTCAAAATACAAAAAGAATTAATGTATAAAATGGAATGGTATATTGACTTTGTTACAACCTGGTTATTGTAGTGCAGTGATGTACAACCTTTTATGCATAAAGGGCCGCATATACCATCGATTTTGAGTCGGAGGCCGCAAAAGATTTATTTTACCTTATTATTTTCGTTTTTGACTGATATTTTTCTTGTTTTAGTTTATTCTATTGTAATAAAAATGCCCAATCGGGCCGCAAATATTTGAAAAAAGGTCGTAGGTTGTGCATCAGTGCTCAGGGGAATTATAAGTACGGTTTTTTGTTAATTGCATCCGTGAAAGCACAGCCTTACCGTCGTCTGTGCTATTAGCACAACTCGTCTCAGTCTCACTAGAGCTGCTATCGCTTTCTGTTTCACTGTCACCAGATGACAGATCGGTATCACCTTTTTTTGTTTGCATGAGCAGCGTACGCAGAAAAGAACTCAATTAATAACATTTCTGATTGAACATTTATTAGCATCAGTATAGTGTGCAGTTTGAAAACTAAAATCATTGGTGCAAGTATCTACGCGAAATTAAAACTATTACTATGCAAGCAAACAGAGAAATAATAATATGTTATAAGTAAATTGTGCGTGATGAATATGTCTATAGAATGTAATACAGGATTCAATTTAAATTACAATATATTTTATTACCGGTGAATTGAGCAATCTAGTTGTGATTCTATATCGGTCATTTTGCAGTGCGAATTTAAATTGAATCAAGTGAATATCATTTGATGAAAATTGCTTAAACAAACTGTCTTCCAGCGAGAGAACTCTAACTTACCGACTGTATTTTCTGTCATCGAGGTACACGTTGTATTTTGCGGTTGTTTCTCATTATTCTCGCGGCCTTCTATCTCTACTTCGACCCGTTTAACCTTGCTTGGTGTTTCCGGCTCCGGTTTCGGTTCCGGTTCTGGGTGTCGTCCCTTCGCTTCCGCTCTTTTCCGGTTCTGTTTCTTCTGTAACAGTTCTTCCTTGTTCTGTCGTTTCTTCAGATCCTCCAGATGACGAAACATGTCCGTGTCGGCTACATCGAATGCCGTTTGTCCCTAGATACAACAGAACAAGATGTTAAACACAATTAAATATAAATCACCGTGCACATGAACCAGTGTAGCAAATTTAATAAAACACATTGAATTTCTATACAGTGCAATAAATATTTCCCGATGAAATTTCGAAATTATTTTCGTTCCAACTTGTAGAACCAAATTTTATGTTGAACTTTAGTTGTAATATATAGAAAAATAACATAGGAATATCTTTAAATACTTGAAACTACAAAATGCATAAGCTTAATAATTTTTTTTACTAGATTTTTAACTCATGATTTAAATAAATTCTATGTAACACTAATGAACATCACAATGGATATACTATCCACTACAAAAATAACATCAAACACAGTATTCTCATTCTATGACGTCACACTAAAGTCTAATGTATGTGAAACGGATAATACATACCTGAAAATTCGTTCAGTACACTACGAAATAAACAAACCAAAATGTTATACAAAACACAAGCTTATGAGTAAATTTGCTACACTGGTTTCTTAGCTGTATGAGATGCGTGCAAGTTGAACACTATAACTGAGTCAGTTTGAATTGTTTTCCTGTCTATGTAATCAAGTTATAATGTCAAATGATGGTAAATATTTGTAATGATATGAGTAACTGCTACGATGCATTCATCATAAGACTAAACTAGTATTTATAATTAGAAAGAAGTGTTTCTTCACTTACAACGACTGTATTCCATAAATATATGGAATTGTGTGTATGTATGTACAAAATATACGTAATTAATTTGAGGTTAAACCTTAGATATTTACAGTTATGTTATGATGTTACGGAGAATGATGTGTGTATTTGCAAATAAGGGACATACCACAATATTCTTCATGTCCATGTCGGCCAAATTGTCCGCCAATAATTTAGCTGCATCGAACTGACCCCAATGTGCAGCCGCGTGCATGGGGGTCCATCCGTCATTGTCCTGTTTGTCAACATCTGATTTCCCCTGCAATAGCAGGCTGTAAAAGAAAAGTAACATTCATGCTTAATCGCACTATACTTACAAATACAAATAATTACTAAATGCTAGGTTTTATAAAAACGATATTTTAATCTAGAATCAAATGTATAGAAACTCAATTGCTGTTTAACATCGTCATACAAACTACTATACGTCATTTGACAGTATGTTATAGGTTATGAGAATGCATCTGCGGAAATTAACGTTGCTTACTTCATAACTTTAATGTAGCCTTTGGCCGCTGCAACGTGCAGCGCTGTTGCGCCTGTTTTCGGGTGTTGAGTATCCACCAGTTCACTGGCGTTGTTTAACCATTCGCGGGCATCTCTTAACATCAACCGTTCTTCCTGTGACCTGGCTTCATCACAATTTACACCTGCAACACAACAATCACGTACGTGTGATACAAATGTACACATAAAGTTATACAAATGAGTATTTTACAAAAGCACAAGGCATTTATCTTCATGCATGAGTGTGTTGATTTTCTGCACAGTATAAAAAAAGAAAATTCTCGCACATTTACCATGTCATTCACTCGTGTAATAAACATTTTATAGTTTTACAAATTAAATACATAATTACTATGTGACGCTGTACATGTTTTTAACATGTAATAAAACATAATGAAACAAAAACAAATGTATAATATTGCACGTGACTCATAAAATAATACATTATAGTGAGAAGTTTCTAGAATATAAATTGTGAGCTTTGTAAATATTTAAACTAGTAGAATTTTACCTTTGTCTTGGATCTCCTGCTGTAGCAAATCCTCCATTGATTGTTCCTCTGCAATGTCTAGTGCCAGTTCCCCGTCATTATTGACAGCTGCTACATCGGCAGCGTGCTCTAGGAGATACTTGGCGATGGATTGGAAGCCGCACGAGGCTGTCGCATGCAACGGGGTCCATCCCTCGTTATCACCCCGGTTCACGTCGGCACCGTGCTCCACCAGGAACTCCACCATGTCCAGGTTGTCGTCGATACATGCCTAGTACATACGATAGTATTTTATTAACATTCCAAGTCCAATAGTACATTATACACCAAGCAAGAGAAACGTCTTATTTTTCCCTCGATGTAATTTGAAGCCCAAAGGCTACAAATACATCGAGAGAAAATGGTGGTTTCTCCCGAGGTGTATATAGTATTTTTTCCACGATCGGGAATAGAAACACTTAATTTCATCAATAAAGAATTATAATAAATCGGAGCGAAATTACAATATGCAGAAGCCTTTGGGAATGTTTCCATGCAACGCGTATCACGGACAACAGACATTTGTATAATAAAAACTGTTCTAGGAAAATTGTTGTTTTATTTCGTCCCTAGGGAGTAAATGCTTTAGTTCTGTCACGATTTTGACGCCATAGATATCGACTTCTACTCCCGGACGTGTAAAAAATATAATAAAATGTCTAACCTATGTTATACGTATTATAAATAAGTAATATGTACGGACTTGCTTGACCCTGACCCGAATAACGCTGATTCGATTTAACGCGGTTTTTATGTGAACTTAAAAAGCGCTAAATTTACAAGGATTTTTTATAACGCGCTTCATGAAGACATGAATTACGGAAATTATGGATCAATTTATAGAAAATGATCCAGTAATAAAATAAACTCGTATAACGCGGTTTCGTATAACGCTCAGGAACACATCTAAAGCGCTGAGGTATTACGACATTCGTTCTTCAAGGACGTAGATTATATTTTCTAAGAATGATAATATTTAAATGTGGGTGATATAGATAGCACCAATTCGTAAGTTAAAAGGAAAAAGTGTACCTTGAAAATTATAAATATTCATACGCGATATATTTTGTCATTGTAATTTATTCCTATAACAATAAACTATATAAATTATTACAGTTTCTTTTTTTTTCTATTTACATTATTCTAATTAAATCCATGCAAATTTCCATGTACAATATTAATTACCAATTAATTACGTTTTAGGAAGGCATTAACAGTTTACAACTGTCTTATAAAATGAACAGCTAGTGATAATTTATAACTAGAGCCACAAATCGTGCAGCTAAAAATAGTACAAATAATAAATAGAACATAACCTATAATTTATATATCGATATGTTTATAATACGCATGTGCAGTAACCTTTAGGCACAAAATACACTGCTGTGTATACTTATTAAACCCGAACGATGAAATGTAATTCTAAAAATAATATTTTCAAGTTCTCATCTGCAGGTCTAATAACCTAATTTTTTTCATTTCAGCCGTCAGTATTACAATTCGGAGCATACGAGTTATTTTTAACAGTGATCACGGTACTATTTTTAACCCTACTTACAATTCATATTGTACACCAGTTTGCATATTGATGTTTCTACAAAATAAAACCATGAATAACATGAATGACATTAGTAGAAATTTTGCTCATCCTTTTTATAATTAATATATTAATGGTTTTTCACAAAATCCATGACACTTAAATATTATTACTGAATGAAATCAATATTTCGTGCGTTTACTTCGGATTATCGAATTGATGTGCATGTTAATCATGTTACCCACGCTTTTAACAGATTGAAATTAGATCCTGAAGTCCGACTAACGTTAATGTCAATCCAGACTACTATGTCAGAAATTCAAATGAGTGTGTTTTATTTTTATAAATACATGTTTGAATTTTACGATGTGACGACCACTCAGCAGCAATAAATTCTTTCGCGTTCGCTCGTCTCAACGTTTTAATACATTTGTTGAAACTAATTTTAGGCCTAATCGACTAGTTAGTTAACAGAAAAGCTAAATCATTTGTGTGAGTGACGACAGCGGAACAGCATAGTGATGTCCAGTGAACAATTAGAGGTTAGGTATTGAGGAAAATGTACATATACGAATGAATATTTTGACATTATATAAACTATAATTCCATGAAATGATTCACAAGTGTATGGAGATAATTGTACAAATTGTGAATTATATAAAGTAATAAGTAAATTTAATAAACATATTTAGTTTTAAAAACGAATACGAGAAACTTCTGTTATGAGAAAATATTACGTGATGTTAAAAATTATAGAAGGAATAGGAATTAAAGACATATTTAACTGGTCACTTCTTGGAAAGATTATAATTTGTCTTTGAGTAATTCCGCAGTACCAAGTCTATGGCATTTAACCTACAAAATCTTCACTTGTCGGCTGATATCATGAGCTCTTCAATGAATGACATTAGCACGTAATTATGTGTAGGATGGACGCCCATATACAATTAGTAAAAGATTCAACGTGCAATTCGACACATTTAAGAATCAATTTAAAATGTTCATACTTATTTTTCAAAACTACGCACTGTTCAAATAATGTTATGTATGTTAAAATAATTGCGTAATTTGTATTTACGTGATCATGTACATTTAAAAATGTTGAGCACGTTTATATAGACTAGACCTTGGAATATATTTGTCAAAATATCGTAGATTCTTCAAATAAAATCTTTATTCTAAAATATAAACCGGCTTTTTTGGTTCTCCACAATCACAAAAATAAGACTACAAGTTTATATTTTTTTTTGCAAAAATATTTATAATACGCATTATAATTTAATCGACCAACATAACCACAAAACTCAATGACACATTTTGTAGTTTGGTATATAATAGTATCAACTGTAATCACATGTAGGTACAGTCAAGTGTAAAAATATACCATGAATCATAAACACAATGCATAAGTCATACATATTTACGGAAACACTACAAATTGTACCAAACAAAAAATCATATTGTTATACCTACGCGGAAATAATATCCATTGTATGATATTTGAATAAATAATTGTTTTTGTAAAAATATTACAGCAAAAATACAAAGAACATGTAAAAATCTCTCTTTGCAATTATTTTTTTTACAATCAAAACAATAATTACGTCAGAATAATAGTGAAAGTAATAATTTACACATTTTGACCTTTTCATAATTATTAATGAACATGTATATGATTATAGCGGCAATAAGAAAGAATAAAAACACAAAGAAACATGATTGGTGCTGTTAGCGATGCTAATAAGAATATGGCGATGATTATTGCTAAAAATAAACTATTACATCAAACAAATAAATACCGCTGTCCTCGATTTAAATATTGATTGCTGTGAAAATAAATATGACCTGCTATCTTTTGTTTCTTATCTTTAAAAATGTTTATCTTATAATTGTAGACAAATATGTGGTAATCGATGTAAAAGTAAAAATTACAAATATTGTGTATTAATGAGTATATTTGCAAAAAAAAATTGTAGCTAATTTTAATAACTATAAAATATTCGATGAATTCTATTTTTACTGAATATAAGTTATAAAATAAGTTAAACAGAATAGTTAATTCCATTTACTTTATAATTCTAAACTCTGTGGATTCAACGAATCACAACAATAATGACAATATCACGATCGGCCATTATGTATAATTAACGTAGTTTATTATGGTGTGAAAGATAACGGTACACATATATTGGAACTGACCAAATGCTTATTAATAACCATTACATGTGCTTGATTTTTTAATTGTCCACAATAATCTTACAAAGCATTGTTTAACATTCTAGTTGACAGTTAAAACATTGAGTGCATAACTGATTGTAACATTGGCTGTAAAAATGTATCTCACGTCATCCTGTAATTTCGAGTGTATTTTGTACTAGATTTGTTTGTTTTTATATTCAACAACTCTCTATCGAATCAAAATGCATTACATACTATTTAACGTTTTTTAATAAATTTGTTCCGTTCTTACTTAAATTATTACATGCGTAGATATACTATATTTGCGTTATTAATTTCAAATAATAAAATAATTCGTTAATTTCAAGCATATTTGTACATATTACAATACGCAATTTTATTGTTAAATAATTGACATTATTTTCTTAGTATATGATTCATTGCCAATACTATTAAAATAATTAACATCTATAGTACAATTGTCTATATTTGTCTATCCATTACTGTTTTATATTCAACGACAAATACAATATAATTTCACTTTGTAAACTATTCGCATAACTTCACGTACGAATTAAAATGTGAATATGTATGTTGCCTTATCCATGTACATGTAGTTGAAGTTGTGTGAATGAAATGCACGGGCCAACCCAGACATTTTAATTCCGGGTTATGTGTTACGTGAACCAGGACAACAGATATGAGGTAACAGACGTCGTCTTCACAGCGTCGTCGGCCAGCATCCAAAACCAGTGACGTACAAGGCGCCGAGTATTTTTTTTTAAGTAATTAGTTTTGCAAAAAACATCCATTAAAAAAAATGTTGGCATACAATCAATACATAGTATTTCTGGTTCACGAAAATACCTTCTCTTTGCTCTTAATATCGTAACAAAGTATTATTAATGAAGTTTGAAATTAAGAATACTTATCACTATATTTAGTAGTTTAATATTATAATTACAATATACATACTAATATTATATATTTTTTTTACATTCATTATTTAGTTTAGCAAGACAAAACTATTGTAATTTACATTTTTAGATTAATTATTCGGTCTGATTAACAAGTTAATTAACGCAAGATACAAATAGTGAACAATTAGTATGAACAAAAAAATAATTGTAGATACATTTCATAAGTTCCAGTGTTAACCAAAAAGGCATTAAACGAATTCATTTTAATACTGTCATTTTCTATAAATTAATCCATAATTTCCGTAATTGTGTCTTCATGAACCGCGTTATAACGAATCATTGTAGATTTAGCGCTATTTGGGGAGTCACGGAACACCGCGTTATAACGAATCAGCGTTATTCGAATTAGCGTTAAGCGAGACCGTACTGTTTTCCCCTATTTTCGAATCATTACGAACATGTTCTACATATTTTACATTCGCTTAAAAGTTTCGACAGATATTTGGCACCCAATTAAGTTTTCTCGATATTATCTCTGACATATAAATAGTCTTCGTTAATCCTAAAACAGTGGTTCTCAAACCTGTGGATTCAAACAAATTTTACTGTGCACTAATTTTAATTATATCATTTCTTTACAAGAAAGTTTTCATTTAAAATTCATTAATAGTAAAGAAAATTATTTGTGTAACAGTTATAATATTTTAGGAAGTACTGTTGATGCAAAAAAAATGTAATGTCAAATGATACTTGCCAAAGGGCACTTCGTACAAATCGATAAAAAAAAGGAACACTTATGCCCGGTTGCTAGGACGTGGATTAATTCTCGGATTCAATAATTCTCGGATTTTTTGGATCCGAGAATTAATCCACGATGCGTTGCTAGAACGAGGATTATTTGAATCTCGGATTAATCGCGCGACAATTGTAACGCGCTCTCTGATTGGTTGAAATAATTGACTAGTTACTTGAGTGTGTAAACCACAAGTTCCACAGCTGTCAAGTAATAGTGAGTTTCGTAAAGTAATAAATTGTGTTTTAAGGTAATAAATAGCGTATTCAAAGTATTAAAATGTTATATATTGTATTCATGATTAATATTTCTGTTGTTTATAATATATATTAATTAAATTTCATGCATTATTTCGTTAAAAATTAAGAAAATATGTTATAACCTTTAAAATCTGTAATGTTTTGTAACTTATTTTATGCAAATAATTATTATTATTATTATTATAAATTTCACATGTTTGTCTTGATAATTTTAGATCCTAATCAAACTCCCATCCTTTCCCAAAAATTTAAATAATTCGGCGAGAAATCGAAAATTGGTAAGTACTTTGTACAAATAATTATTATCTTTTGCTTATTTATTCTGGTATTTCTAGATAATAAAATGGAAGTAAAACATAAACATTTTTCGGAAAGGGAAAAGCATGAATTGCTCAATATTATAGAAGATTATAAGAATGTAATAGAAAATAAAAAAACCGATGGGACTACAACAAAGGCGAAGAAAGAAACATGGGATAGAATAACCGCAGAATATAACGCCTTGACACATTCTGCAAGAAATCCAACCCAGTTGCAAACGCTTTACAAAAATATGAAAGCAAAAACGAGACAGCAACTGCATAATGATAGAGTACATTTTTATTATTTCAGCTATTAAATTATGGTTTTATTTCGTTTTACCTATTTATCCATAATCAATAACCATTAATTGCTGTTTAGGTGGAATTGTACAAAACAGGTGGGGGTGTATATAAAACATCGATCACGCAAAACAGCGAGCAAATTGTAGGAATGCTGTCCCATCAATTTGAGCCCCTCGAAAATGAGTTCGACAGCTCAGCTGGTTATTTTACACCGACTATGCCAGGTACTAATATCAACTAATTATTCGATTATGTAGTTTTCATTAGCGAAAATAAAATATAGTTGGAATATCAAGTATATTCAAAAAGAGGTAATTATCATTCTTATATTTCCCATATAGATCCAATACCACCTACCGATCCTACAGCTGTTGTTGAGCCTTCATCTCCTCCTCCCACACAATCAAGAACTACCACTAGTCGTAAACGCAAGTTATCCGACAAGTTTACTGTAGAAAAACAGGAATTGATATTAGAAAATTTGAGACTAGATGCAATTATCAAAAGAAAAAAAATAGAGCTACTAGAACTAGAAATTAAAAAAAAGAAATTAGAATAAAAAAACTATTTCTTTAAAATATTTATTTTATTTTATTGTTTAATTAAATGCTTGCGCAATTATTGTGTTTCTCATTGCCGTATTTTGTTGAAAATCTCTGTTGACCGGCATATCAATCTCTTCGTTTATAGGTTCCTCTTCTGTGATTGCATCTGCTGTTTTTGCAATATTGTGTAGAACCGCTGTAGCCACAATAATTTTCAGTGTAGTACTTAATTTAGTACGCAAACCGTACATTAAAGCTGGAAATCGTCGTTTCCAGACTCCGAAGCACCTTTCAACAACATTCCTTGTACGAATATGTGCTCTGTTGTACCTAACTTCAGCCTGATTCTGTGGTGCACGGATTGGTGTTAAAAGATATCGCCGGCAAGGGTAAGCACTATCGCCAAGAAGCACACAATTCGGATATTCACCCGATTCAAATTGCGCGCGTAAACGGCTCGCATTAAAAATTGTGCTATCGTGCACGGAACCTTGCCATCTGGCGACAACGTCCCTTATCTTCAGTTCCGCGTCACACACTACTTGCACGTTGATAGAAAAATAACCTTTTCTATTTCTAAATAGTTCAGCATTATCACCTCCAACAGACTGAATTTTTACGTGTGTACAATCAATAGCTCCGCACACCAATGGAAAATTGCCCAATTTATGAAAGTGATATTTGACATGGTTCATTTCTGCTACTGTTGGCATGTGTATATATTGTGGTGCAAGTGATGCTATTGCTGTTGACACCTCGGCAATTGATCGGCACACAGTTGTTTTGTGTACATTTATGTGATCACCTATAACAGCTTGAAACGAAGCAGTTGCATAAAAGCGAAGTGCTATCATTAATTTAATTTCGTTGTTCAACGGTAGTCCACGGTTGTCAATACGGTTGTTCAGGTGAGGATGAATTAAGTTCAAAATTTCTATGAAGGTTGCTTTGCCAAATCGAAACCGACTTTTGAATTCTATTTCGTTGTAGTATTCCAGAGGATTGTTCCGGGAACGAATAATACGTTTGGGTACCACAGGTTCTTCAGAGGAATTTGAGGTTGATGAGTCAGTATCAGAGGTGTCATAATAGTTGGAGGAAGATGAAGATGAGGAATCCATGCTGCGAATATTAAATATCAAACGTGATAATATTACTTACGACAAGTAATGTAAGAAAAATTAATGTTAAAACCTTGTTCGACATTGTGGTTATGTACTCAAGAAATGCAATGTAAATAAATAATATTTGTAATTAAATTGAAATTATATTGATCACAAATATGTATAAATACATAGTGTGATTAATCAATATATGAATGTGCATCGAAATTGTAAAAATACTTCATGAATTATGGCAAAGTGACATTCATTATTAACTAATTACTACTAGTATAATCCACTATAAAAATCAATTAAAAATATATTGACGTATTAATCAATTAATGATCTGAATTTAGTTCTTGTGTAGTAAGTATATTTGAATAAAAAAATTATTCATAAAAGTGAAGTGATAGTATTAAATTTACGGAACAGTGCAGTAGAATGACATTCATATTTGCTATTGAATAAACGTAATATCGATTATAAAAATTACTTAAAACTAAAATTGTACATATTACTATTTATTTTCAAATGATAACTCTCGTTATATCGTTCTTTTTTCAATAAAAATGCAATTTGCATATGTTCAGCAATATCGTTTGATTCCCGGTTCATTACGAAAAATTGACATTTGCTCATAATTATTGAAATATACCATATTTTATTTGAAAAAATACTTTAAAATGTACTTACTTTTATCTATTTTCGTTTAATGACTGTTAAACGATACACAAATTTGTATTTCTAAAAAAAATAGAGTTTATATTTGTGATGTGTAGCGCTCGAATCTCGGATTAATCCGCCGTCAATCTCGGATTGTTTGGAACCGAGGATTAATCCTCGATTCGCGGATTTTTCTGTCCAAGCAACGGATTAATCCGAGATTCAACGATTCTCGGATTAATCCACGTCTTAGAAACCGGGCATAGTGAATTAATACTGTTCGAATATGCCACTAGCAAAATATGTAGTTATTTTCGTATTTTTCAGTTGGCAAACGAGAAGGAACTATGTCAAATCGATAAGTTCTTCTGGCAACAATACGAGATCCTCTTTGGGCTGTAACACATATGGGCCGCGCAGGGGTTACCAAAAACACAAAAATAACCGGCATTGGCAGCGTGCGTAATTTTTTATTGGCCGTAACTGGGCGTTAAGTTCCTGTTTGAACCGCGCACCATACATCTCGGGACATGGCATCAGTATATTGCACAATACTAGTTTGCACCTTTAAATTTAGCGAGATCGACATGCTCGATAAACATCACAAGACATAAGTTGACTTTAGCTTATTCAACATTATACATTCATCAGATACATACAGAGATTAAACGAGTATGAACACGAATAATTAAATAGAATTTTAGATATTTATTTTACATATTACAGAGTTTGTAAATCTTGTAATATAACAAGCAAAGTAAGATATCTCGCTTCACACTATTCCGCTATACGCTCACTACCTATAACGCTTTTTTCTTGCACGCCAAAAAGCCCTAAATTCGTAATAACGCTCTTCATGAAGATAGTAATTCTGATAATGAAAACTTTTTAGTGATTTCCTAATACGACCTTGTCTAACACGATTTCGTCCAGCGCTTGTCTATTGTATCTTAAGCGTAATTCGAAGAGTATTGCTGTATTTAATATTTAAAAGCAATATTTTCTTTTCTTTAACAAATAATCGTGATATATGTTATATTTATTGAAACATTTCTGACTAACACAAAATAAGCCCGTTAATTTTTTTCCTAGAATATTTCCTATCTGATTTCATAATAATTTTATCGAACAACAAACACAATGTCGACCATATCGGCCAGTGAACTTTTGAAAATATACCGTGTGGTCAAACAGTAACCACAGAATTATAAACTGAGCCAGTTAAGTGAGCATTTGTTTGTTTACGAGCCCGCCTATAATCACGGCGGACATTGATGTTATTTGGTGAGCGAATTTTCGAAAATTCCGTGAAACAATTGTGTCATTATAAGTTCGACTTTTTTGTTGTACTATTTCATGTAGTTTTGTTAGTGGAATTTAGAACAATACCATTTGCCAAATGAAGATTTCCTATATCTGTACACAAACAAACGAACAAACGGTATGTTAACCACGAGGATCATCTAAATCACAATATCAGTATCGGCCTTGGAACAGTCCATTCGCAGAAAGGGGAGAGGGTTGCTGATATGTAGATTACAATTAGGATTATTGGAGACAAAGTGATATTTAGGTGTTATTAGACCATATTCGCTTACATTTTGTGCACAGTACTTGTTATAGTCTTGTCGGGAGGATTTTAAACTATAGGTACAACTAGAAAAGTAATAGAAAAAATACTTTGGAGTAGTGATGAGAAAAATACATATTTTTGGTGAATTAAAGAGATCTGTAAGCTCTAAATAGGACAGAATGATTTACAATTAGTTTGTATATTAAATAAGACTCCGAAAATGTGATCCGGTGTGGTTGTATGTTTACGAGCCGCTACTGACGTAGACGTCCGTCGTGTCGCTGACCTGGTGCTCCATCGCGACGCTTACGTTTATACGCTTACGTTACGTATAGAATATATTCGCGTATAATGAACGTACCACTCAATCCCAACTAAATGCACAATAAAATATATATTTTTTTGTATGTATACATTGAGAATATATACATGTATTTGTCTATATCAGTGATGCACAACCTTTTATGTTTAAAGGGCCGCATATAACTTTGTTTTCAGATCGGGGGTTGCAAAAGATTTTTTTCCCAATTTTTTGGCTGATTATTTTAACTACAAAAATATTTAAAAAGGACTGTATGTGGCTCGCGGGTTGTGCATCACTGGTCTACATATTCAAGTAAATGTATTCATGAATTATAGGACGCTATGTGATAATACATAAGCGTAAGTTTGGTTAAATTTGCTTGTATTTCTATTGTATAGCTACGTAAGCTTATATATTATATGTGTACGTAATGTCTGTATGTGTGTATTTAATGCTTGTATGTATGTATATATGTATGTATGGATGTGTGTGTAGATGCTATATTTACGTGGACGCCATGGTCACTAGCTGCGAGGTGCTCTGTGTGCTGTTTGCTCCGGATATTTATGTCGGACAGCGTCACCATGTCAGTGCGTGCGTTCACATACGTCACTCGGCGGACCAGCCACTCGGCCACAGAGCCCTCGCGGCCGCCTGGAGCACAGGGGCACGCGCGCACGGAGTATGTAGCTCACGGAGGACTGGCAGAATATTTATCAACTCACCAGCATTCCACCGACAGATGTAAGCGACGTCCGCGGATGAGATTGTAATTTAAGAAATGCAACGAAATGCCGGATATGATAACATAACCAGCCTGACAAATTGCTGATTTATGACTCGCCTGAGGAATGTTTGTTCTTTGTATTTTACCTAAAGCAATTCTCCAGCGAAATATTTCGTAGAATTCCGAGGCATAGAAAAATACAGCATTCTATTAAAAATAGAATCTATTTAGTTATAATGTTAACTATTTCATAAATATCTGTTTATGAAATATAAAAAAACATTAAGTTTTATTTTCAAGCTGGAGGTACGCCTTCTATTTAATCAAATCAATTGAAAGATAAAAGTGATTTATGGTAATTGCCCAATGCCAAACCAATGATTATGTATTAATCAAGAGCTTGTGATGGTTTCGACATTTTTTTTTAATGTAAAATTACATATCAATTAAGCGATTAATTTTCAATCTGGTTTCAAATTCGTTACACTATAAATGGTGAAAGTTTGTTTATTTGAAAATGCAGATAATCACTATTTAGAACAGGGTTGAGAGATTAAAATCAAGTTGATTTAAATCTTGATATAAATCAAGTGATTTTTTTAAAACAATCGTTGATTTAAATCAACATTAATTAAATATATTAATAATATATTAATTAATAATGATAACTGATCTACACTCTCTGTTAACACTAGAAACACTACCGGACAACTAAACTTATCTACTTATATAATAACTACAACTCTAAAACAAGCACAGACCTGCTATAACGGACACGACTTCGGTGGCCCGACACAACGTATAAATTAAAACTTATTGATTTTTAAATAAAAATTATTATTTTACAGATATATCTCATTAACAAATTTTGTATTATATCGTTAACCCAAATTATTTGAAAATTTCAATACAAATACGTATAAAAATACGTTTATAAAAACATCTGATTTAAATCAAAAAAATAGATTTTTTTGATTTTTTTAAAAAAATCATGATTTTTATCCACCCTGATTTAGAATAATGTCGGTGTAATTTAGACCGGGTGGTCTACGCCAAATTATTCAGTTTTACAATATGAATGAAAAACACATTTAACTTTGAACCGGCGCCAAGTTGAAAATATTTTTGAAATTCTGAAATAACCCAGAATATATCCAGTCAATCGTAACATTTACCTGCCATTTTCAATGTTCAAGGGCAGATTTAAAATTGAGTACAATCTGATGTACCACTCGCATATACAACTTATGAAAACTGTACTTAGATTGTGACGAAACTTAGTTAATAATTGAAAATATATCCGTATCTACAGTTATATTCGTGTATGGTAAATTCACAAATGTAATCAAGACAATTACGAACATACATATATATATATATATATATATATATATATATATATATATATATATATATATATATATATATAATTTCCGCACATAAAACGCAATTAATTATTGTACCGTTTAATTATAAAATAACCAATGGAAGTTAAATGAACTCGGCAGATTAACATTAATTAATGTAGTACCTCGACCGAGACCTCGACAGTGTAATTAAATTATTTTTAATAAAGCCATAATGCTATTTAACCCTTGTGTGTACATATGTTGCAGGCCAGTGGTTCTCAAACAGCGGACGCCACAATAACGGATACAAAACCAGTGGTTGCTAAATATTACATACATATTTTATATATTCGTAAATTTCTAATATTTTATAGATTCGAAAATACAACTTTCCAACAATGGAATAGGTTTTTTAAATTAGTTATTTACACAGAGAGACATAGAATATGTACAAAGAGCATTCAATATATATTTGCTCTCAGCATTAAAAATATAAATCAAGAAGGCATATCTTATCGGCCGAATACGTGTATAGTAAGAGTACTGGTGACCTCAAAAAGGTGGGCGGCTCGGCGGGGAGAGCTGTACTATTAATGAGTAATCAAATCACCTGTCACACACACACATTTGTACATGTAGGTGAAAATAAACAATCGAATATTCCGAGGTGAAAACAAAGAACAAATCAAATAGCACACAGTATGTATGTATGTATACCGTGTTCCACGATCATATTTCTGACTTCTATATTTGTAATCATTAGTTTACTGGCCGTGCTATATCCTAACAATACAAATTCTGTGAAATATTTCAGTAGATAATAAGCCCCAAACATAATTGTAACTCTTTTCGCTACTGATCGCAAGAATCAATCCCAATAGTCTTGTCTAACGTGCAGTATTCCACTGTATACGAAATTAACTATAAATAATTACTATTAAAAAGAAGTGATTTGTCCGTTTTTTGAACTCGACAACGGACATATTACTTCTTTTTAATAATACTGACAATGAACTTCGGAGCTGCAAATATAATATTCATAAATAATTACCATTTTCCTATTACTTCTGTAGTACAATATTTTTACTAGACAATCCCGGCTTCATATTAAATTTTAAACATATTGACGTAAGGAATAAGAGTATATGCTACACAGCAACAACATCAATGCAATGCAATGTGCACTTAATAGTAAAAGTATACACTAAGGCCCTAAGTTCGAGCGCTGAACGTAACAGCGTTATACAAGGTTAAGCCTAGGTCATTTTCTATAAACTCATCCGTAATTTCCGTAATTGTGTCTTCATGAACCGCGTTATAACGAATCATCGTAAAATTAGCGTTTTTTGAGAGGTTCACGTAAAAAGCGCGTTATAGCGAATTAGCGTTAATCAAGGCTTTACTGAACATTCCTTCTAAGGTAAATGTTTGGAGGAAATGTAGTGAAAAGCTAAAGTATTGTAAAATTGTTAAATATATACGTTTACTAGCAAATGTGTACATTTACTACACTTTAAGCTTTTACTGTTCATATATAATAAATGTGCTAAACATTTGAGCAATTCAGAAGTGTACATAGCTTTATTCATAATAATCAAACATACATAATTTAGTAATATCTTTATAGCTTTAGGAATAACACGCAACAGGCAATAAAAATCGATGTAAATGTAAAAAAGAAATTGACGTTTATATTTACACATTTTCACATTAAGTTGGTATGAATTATGTAAACGTTATTTTCAAACGTTGCCACGCTGCTATGGATTCTCAACGCGTTTCCGGTTTTTGCTGACAGTTATCAAAACGTATTACACGAAAATGCATAACGTGAATTCGGTTTTCCATTGGGCACGTGCCAAAAATCACATTCAGATAACAGAACAACAAACCAATTAATACCAGACGGCCGAATTCTATTTCTGGAGGGGTAGATAAAGAACAGAGAAAATTCATTACTTCTGCATGATCAAACAGTTGATATTTTTGAACTATGAAAGCTATATATTATATTTTAAATGTAATATACGTTATTCAATATTAAAAAATATTATTAGCAATATTGCTAGTTAAAAATCAATGTAAGAAATTGCTAGCTAATATTGTCGATAAATTCCGATCACTATTTCACGCAAAAATACATTACATCTCGAAATATATCAGGCCTAGTTTCATATTAACGAAACATGCGGACGATTTAAGATCTATTTTCGTTCTTCCGGAATCTTAGTCTGGACAAACTATAAAACATGTAAAAAAAATCTAGGCCAATAAATTAGTATACAAATACATGCATATTTTGTTATCTATTGATGTATATCACGTACAAGTTATTGAACATCTAACATTACAAATACAGATATATTTTTGTACATGTAATGTTTGTAAAATAGTTCTTGGAATTTCGTTATATAAATATTGCATTAATTAAACAATTTTTTTTGTGTGTGTTCTAGTTATAATATTGAATAAATATAAGTATTCGTTTCATTTGTATTTTGAGATAAACAACAGCAATACTGTGTACATGTCTAGGAATCCCTGATAATTACTTCAGTACACTCATTGAAAAGGAATTTCAAGATAAAAAGAAATTAAAATGCGCTCAACAATTTATTTCAACGTTAACCGCAGACTTCAACATTTCTAAGATCAAAGTTTTACAGTCATCGTGATTTGAATTGAATATTCCGAAAATAAAATCGACTAATACCCTTCTATACACATTCTAAACACAGAACACGCACATTATAAACGCCTTAGTCAACTCTAAACCAATCGGAAAACGAATAAATTTGCACATTCCACTATTAAGATCATCACAGTATGATTTAAACACATGTTTACACAAATATAACGTTGAATCATTTGCCCGAACGAATTTGTTTTTAAACGAATGAAATATTTCAAATTTACTGAGAAAATATTTCCAATAATTTCACACGTTATGTCACAAGTTAAACAGTATGATTGGCATATATACAGAGATTTGTTTGAAATAAACAGACGCACAATTAACACCTGGACCACTGAATTTGTCAACAAACGACATATTGTTTGCAAATGTTTACTTTTGCCTAGAATATTAAGAATATATCTTTAAAAGTTAATAAATTAAACGAATAGTAGACAATTTAATCAATTAAATTATTGAGAAACGTTAATACATAGTTATATAGAAGTAAATAATGTACAATTAACATGATAGATATCGAATGATATTAATTCTTAGGAAAACAATTGACAAAGCTCAGTAATATGTATTCAGTTACCAATAAATTTCATATTCTTATATAGAATATCTATAAATATATGTGTACAGAGCGGCATTGCTGTGTGCCGCTTGATTAAAATAACCACAAAAAATAATAATCGACGTGGAATAAATCGCAATGAAAATACACTTTTTACACACTGTAACACATATCTCATCTTTGCACAAAGTGTCTGGTAGAAGACGTGTGTAACGATGTGTAGTTGTACGTTAAGATAGAAGGTTTAAAATCTCAGCTGTGCGGCCATTTTGGACGATCAGTCAGAAATGATCTTTACGTCACTGATTTGGGACGCTGTTACAGGTGGATTTGGTGGGCGGTAGTCCCCAGAATGTGAATGATGGATGAATAGTTGGAGTGGTACATACCTGGTGGAGAGCTGTCAATCCATCGACGTTCGCTGTGTTTATGTCTGCACCCTTCTGCAGGAGACGAAGCACCTCTTCCTTGTCGCCCGCAGCACACGCCGCCAAAAACACACATCCCGACGAGAACTTTATTTTACGTGACTTTTGTTTCGGTGATACCGGTTCACGATTTGTGTCCGACTGTTCCCAACGTTTTAATTGTTCGGCCCTTTTGAAAAGAGCCGAACTAGAGCGAGTCTCTATGGACATGTTATTTAACTCTAGCTAAGCACTTCGACACAACCCATACGTCTGAACTAAAACCACGGTACTCAGTGTTGCAAACTGTAGCGACTGCAATGTCCCATCTCGCAACGAACTGTAATCAACCAAACGCAAAACACATACACTCGCACACACACTTTGCTATTGACAGAATACACTTGAACACAATTTAAGCCTGTATAATATTCAACTATTAACTATAAAGTAATGTAAACTTAATTTATTAATTCATTTTCATTTACTCAATAAACTTTATATAATTAAACCAAAAATCATACAAAGCCACTAGATGTATATTTTATTATATATTTATAGAAAATATTAAAATTACTATCAGAACAAATAACTGGCAATAATATTAATCACATCAAAAATATTTAGGCTAAAATATTTTATATTGGCATCATTGTGCATAAATAACTAAGACGATAAATGGTTTTAGCAAATAAATTTCTCTACAAAAGTTCTACAAAATTTGTGAAATTAAAACCAAAAAAATAGAGTATTTTATACAATGAAAAAAAATTTTTTTTTTTAATTAATACGTTGTATACCTTTTTATTTTTCACTATAAAATTATCATATTACACAAATTAATTAATTTATGTGAAATTTCACATGAGTTTTCGAAGAATACTGTACATAAAAGTTTGCACATCACTTGACAGTTTATTTCAAATATTAAATTAATATTTCCGACATTTTGTATATTTACACTTCAATGATTTTTCAGAATTAGTATGCGTTCAGATTTCTCCGTTCTTGTATTATGTAAATTAAATTCAAGTAGCATAGTTTATGAATAATATACTCAAGTACTTATTATAACTACAATAATAATAAATTACAGTAAAATTAGAGCGAACTAATTTTGGTTGTTTTATTTATATTATGTTTTAGAATAACTAAATATATCTTGTTGCGCTTTGTGAACGCACACTGAGGTTATCAAGAAGAAGAAAACAAGTTTTGCCGCTTATTGCCACCCGCAACGTTATATCCTGTTCCGTGACGCAGAAAATGCCATTACAGACATCAGAGAGGTGTTTTGTATAATAAATTATTACTCATATATTCTGCAAGAAATATAAACGTAGTGAATTATTGCGTTAATAGTGACAGACTATCTCTTGGCGAGTAGTTCTTGCAGGTAAGCGTCATAATGCATATACATGTAGCTATTTTTTACACCGATAGTGATAACGAACAAAATCATATATTTTACTGCATGTTGCTATAAATGCTTTACCATTTCACGAAATTCTATTCGTTTTATATTTGTATCGATTGTGAGAATATATACTTACGAGGTTATTTCTATTTTAGTTCGACCCAAGATGAGTTACTACAGGCCAAGGTACGTGTTTATGTTTATTTTATCACGTAACGTGATTTTGTGGCGCGTCAATATTATACATTCAGTTTTCCATTCGCATTAAACCCGCACCGTAATTACCGCTAATTACATTTACGTTAATTATCTCTAGTACTTTCTGTTTAAATATGTATAACCACTTACTTTAGTTGAAAAATTATTTATTCATGAAGATTCAAATAAACGAGTAATTATGATGAAAAAGCAAATGAACTGTGCATATTTTTCTAGTTACTTCATGTTGTGCACAGATTTCTTTTGGCATATTGGCGAGTTTTGTGGGTGTGTGTGTATTTTGTAAGGGACATTTATCTTCATGTTTAGTTTTAGTCAAACTGTGGCAATGTCTCGTGGCGGGCGAGGCTACTCTTCTCCGCGGGGCAGCTCCGCTTACAGAGGCAGCAATGCCCGTGGGGGCTCCTCATGGAATGACCGCGGTAGCGGCAGAGGAAGCTTTTCATCAAACCGAGGCGGTCGCTTCTCATCCTGGAGTAACACGAACAGTTCATTCGATTCCCGATCAAGATACAGCTCTTCGGCTACCGGTGAAAGATACTCTTCCACTTCACGGGGCCGACCAGACGATAGCAGTTACAGAAGATCATCATATCGATCAGTATGCATTGATTTTATCGTTATATTTCCGTTACAGTGTACCATATGCTAGAAAATTTAACCTGAAAATGTTCGTTTATAGGAAGGACCAAATAGTTATTCCAATAGAGATGCAAGTACCCGATCTCCTGACAGAAAAAGAATGAGAACTGAGGTATTTTCTAATTTTTATCCAATTTCTTACCGCAAATGTAACGATACTAGACTTACATCAGGATTTACCGAAATTTCCATAACAAATTCAGCAATTCGATTCATTATAGAACAAAACAGAATATAGTTAAAAAGAAATAGTAGAACAAAAGCAGAACAAACAAAAATACCGCTAAAGACGTAGAAAATGAGTATAAAAGAGAAACTGAGAAGTAAAATGTTAGAATTTTGAGATAGATAAAAACCAACACTGCAGAAAGGCTGTGCGTAAAAGTATAACTTTTGAAAAACTTTCCACTGACCAATGAGAAATTATTTAGATAATTGAAAGTTTTTACCGTGTGTTTGTTTAGAGTAAATAAGATAGAAGAAGAAGAGGCAACAATGCAGTGATTGCTAGTTGCAAGTGAATTAGTTTGTGAAGAATCAGATTAGAAAGTATCACTCTCAATTTCCAATATTACACTTTACGAATCCGAAACGCCGAGTCCAAAACTAACGCAAGCTGTTGTATCTTATAAATAAGAACATTGATTGATGTTTGTATATATCTTATCTGGACGACGAATGTATTGATGAGAGTATATAATAATACACAACGCATGCCACGCACGAACGATTATAGGAAGTTAAAAACGAGATTTTATATTGGATCGTCGTGTGTTTGTTGCATTCACTGTCAATATCATGTATTTCACATTGTCTTGTGTGTGTGTACTGGAACACGAATTACGTCTCGACAGAATCACAAGACTGTCGCTGACCTCTCGTTGTGTAGAGTTGTATTGATTATTTGAGTTTTGTGTGTGTGTAATCTTTGGACAGGCACCTAGCTCACGCCGAAGCCACGATGGCGGTTATGGAGGCGCGGACGGCTACGGCAATGCTGGTGGTCGCTATGAATCATCGCAAGGCGGCGGTGGTGGTGGTGGATATTCGGACCGACGTAGTAGTTTCGTCGACGAACGTCGCTCAACATTCCGGCCGCCCCGGGACGATTACCGTAAACCGGTGAGCACGGCGCCCAGTACAACAACTCGGGCTAGCCCGCGCGGTAGCGGTAGCTACCGCGGCCGAGTAAGCTCGCGCGGTACCCGGGGCAACCGGCTGTCGATACGGGAAGCGCTTGTGAGACGGAGGGTCGTCGATACCGCATCGTATTTGCGTAAACGTGGCACAACCATTCGCCCGTCCACCACAGACTACTTACGACGACTGCGGATCAGCCGTTTACGGAGGTAACTAAATACTCAAACCACTAAAACCAAATCTTTGTTTTCAAAACTGAACACCCGCCAACTGCTACAACAGCTGCGTCATTCTGATGTGTGTGTGTGTGTATATTTGGAGCGAGCAGCAGCAACACACACACAAGTCATGCACGTGTGCTGCACTCTGTGTACCGGATATGTTACTATATAACTGTTCACACACACACACAAGTTTGTACAAGTGTATGACTGTAGACATACAGGACGGACACACACGTCGTTGTTTATATAAATAGTGTATGGTGATGAATGATGGATAATAATGATGCCCTGAAGTGGCTGGCACGCTGACGATAGTCTCCAGAACAACGAAGTGCTGCAGCTGGTGATGTTAAGAACAAACATGAACATCAACGCCACCTTCAACATCATGTACCTTTAATAATAATCGAATGAAATAGATTTACTTGCAGGTGCAGTAGCTGTATTTATCTGACATATGGCAGACATGAGAATGAAATGATTACTCTCGCTCATATCGCCTCCGATTGGCTTGGTACAAAACGCCGAATGGTTGATTAAATGTTTAATATTGTGCATGCAAACCATCACCAATCTGTCTCATGTTGTGTGATACACAAGTACACTGATTGTTTCATCCAGTTGTTCTCTCTCTATGTGTGACTGTGATTATTCCTTAATTAATGGTAATGAATTGATTAACTATAGTGCTGTCACACGACGTACGCTGAAGAAAAGCAAGAGCAGCGAAAAGGAGGACAGCGATAAGGAAGTAGAGAACTGGGACGACGATGTGAACGAGGACGAGAAGAAAAAAGATGTGGTGGAGAGCAAAGAGGACGAGAAAAAAGTGTCGCCGGTGAAGAAGAGTCCGAAGAAGGATAAAGAGAAGGAGGAGTCGGACAAAGAGGACAAGAAGTCCATCAGTGAGGGCGAGGATCGGCCGCGGAGTAAATACACAGGGCGCAAGTTCATTCGGTTGACGTGTCAACATTGCGCGATGAAATGTGTCACATTCAGGGAGTATTCGTTGCATTTGTACAGCGGTAGACATATTGCAGCCATGCGCAAAGTCGCTATCAAACAGAAAACCGTGCTAGCGCGCATGCGTCAAGCGCAGCGTAGTGCACAACGTGAATTGGAGAAGAACGATGGTGAATTGGCGCCACGAACTATCTTCTGTCCGCTTTGCAAGTTGAACTACCGTCAACTGAAGTCCAAACATCAGATGTCCGAGGCACATCGCAATATGAAAAAGTTCCTGATGCCGTACTGTCGTGTCTGTCACATCACCTTCAAGAGTCCAATGTTGTACGAGAATCATATGTGCTCCTTGGAACATATCAGGGTACAGTATTCTACTTTTAAACTCCTATTTGGATGGCTCGAGAAACTACTATTATTAACGATTGAAATACAATTCACAGCGAAAAGCTTCAAATGAAGTTGTGAATGGCGAAAAACACGGTTCAGAAAAAGATCCTGAGTCTCCAGTTGAAGAAGATTTGGAGAATTTCATGACACTGGATTCCGTCGGAGATGTTGACGGTAAGATCATCTAAGGTTTATCGGAAGTGTAATTTTAAGTTGTCAATGTTATAATGACGATTTCTCTTGTGTGCTGTGTTGTAATAAATGTTATGATTTGCTAACAGAAGAAGATGAAGAAGGTAACAAGATTGTTAAGAGTCCAGTGGGAGAGGGAGACGAGGCGAATAAACCAAAGGAAGCTATCAATGTCGGTGTGGAGCATGTGAAGAAAGTCGAGGTGTACTATTGCGACCTGTGTCACACGTATTTGCCACGTCATGAGGACGAGGAGCGCGCATTAAAGCAACATTGCCGAGGTAGAATGCATCTTCAACGGTACGTACGGTACAAGGAAGACAAGGACCTACGAAGACAAGCCGAAAGGATACATCGCAAGAGCCAAGAGGCGAAGGAAGCTAAAGAAAAAGAAAAAGAAAAGGAACAAGTAAGAAATAGATTTTTAAGGTGTGATTTTTCAACTACGAAACAACGTTTTATAGATTTTTTAGACACCCCTATAGCCCTAGAAACTAGTACTTAATTCACCAAAGCATAAATAATTTGTATTACGGAAAACATTAAATTCTTGCTTCTTTGTTACAACATTAATCAGAATGAAACATGATTGTAATATTATTTATTCGCCAGGATAAAACAGACAAACCAACGCCTGAGACTAAAGTGGATCCAGAGGTGAAACTGGAGACTGAAACAGCAAATGAAGAAGACACAGTCGACGATAAGATGTGGGCGGATGTGGATAAAGATCTCGGAGAGATTCTCGCCGAAGTGAATACCGAAGCAGGAAATAAATCGTCGGACGAGGACGAAGATTCCCGACCAGATGGCGAACGATACGATCGGTAAGATGATGTTTATATCTTTGCACATTTACAGTTACAACAAAAGTCTTGTTGCATCTGAAGCTATTTACACACTAGCATATAAAATGTCTTGCTCTTGCAACGTAAATCATTGCAACAGCAATAATAGTTGCTTGAACGCATACATAATTGAGCTTAGTCGTTTCTATGTTGAAGGATGGTTGAAGAATGTTTTGTTTTTTTTACATATTGTTTGTAGGGAACCTGAATTCGTTGTAGAATTCCTTTAAACGAAGACACAATGACGCCGGGCACTATACACTTATACAGTACAATAAAGAATTATTTTTTAATCAGTTACTCGACATCTGTCAAATTCTCAAATTGATCAGTTCACAATTACTTGACTCAACAGAGACCTGTCGTAACCAGGTAGATTCACAATGACGTGAATATCAAGTGGATAACAATATTGTACATAAAATGTTTGCTCATTTGAATCTTTCCGTTTTTTTCGTGAAACACTTTCTGTTGCAATTGTGAATCTCCCTGATGAATGTCATTTCTCACGAAGTAATACTTGTATTTTTGACAGTGAAAACTATTTTTAATATAACGCAACTTAATTCCGTACGTACATATAATATTAATTGTATCTAAATGTAAATTGATATATTGTTTTTAATAAAATACTATTCGTAAATGAATTTTGTGTCATTATTATTATTATTGGGGAACCTGTTTAAATTACTTTTCAGAATTTGGTCCATGGACATAATTGCATTCAACTTAATATCTAATTTTAAAAAATCAGACTGTCAAAATACAATTAATATTTCGTGAAAATAATTTTTTTTAAATAACTATTATATGAACTGGAATTAAGGTAAGGATGCTTCTTGCGAATTTAAGGCGACATTTTCTTGGTTGTGAAACAAACTAGAGCATATTATTTTCTGCGCAGATTTCGGTACAGTGAGAAAGGCGGTGATGAGAAAGAGATAAAGAATGGAGCGACTGAAAAAGAAAACGAAGCAAAGGAAGCCAATGGCGAAGAAGAAGAGGAGAAGACTGTCGAAAAGGGAACAAAGGACAAAAGTGTAGACGAGAAATAGATATATTCAGCTGTGTTTCTATTCTGTTTAATGATGTAGATTTTTTAATTGAAGAATCTTTTATGTGCGACTGTATCTTGTATGTGTGTGGAATTATTCTCAATCATCTATAATATATCACTGTCAGTTCTGTAACGTACATTGTCAGTCTTGCCAACATAACGAATGCAGACAAGTTGTTAGTGATTGTTAAAACAGCGAAGTGTACGTCACAGAACATGATGTTATTATGTAGTAATGTGTACTTAGGTTATTGTAGAACATAATGTGCAGGTGGAGCCATCTGTAGGTAAGGAATAATACTTATAGCAATAGTGTGCTACCATCTAGTACCGAGTGTTTGAACCTATGATGTGGTGTAATCTCAGTATGACTTTTCACAGATCAGTTTTATTATTATTATAGCAGAGTAATGGATATATGTATATGTTAACAAGTAATTGTAGGCTCGCAATCTAGCGATAAATAATGCGTTTAATTAATTAAGTATTATATAATTCTTTTCGGACATGTAAATAACAAACATCTTTTTATTTAGGACATTTGATGTGATGTTCTCTAGCGAATGTTTCGCCTACCAATAAAGGGAATATCAAACTTGCTTCGGCGTATATTTTTACTGGTGTTGCTTCCTTCTTAATCTTTCCCCATGACACCGCTTCGTCGGGTCGGGCGCCACTGTCGCTGCCGTCAAATTCAGAAGCGGTGTTTAAGAATACGGCAAAGTCGGCACCATTTCTCTATAACCGATCATAATAAACATTCCGTAACACTATTTAATACATAGAATGGAATTAAACATTGTAAATAATATTTATAATATACAACTTGCCATTAAATTTGCATTACAAATATGATGTTTAATAACACCGCCGCCCAAGATAATAACTCCAGAATTGTGTGCCTTAACTGCCATTGTATTTAGTCTTCTTAAGTCTAAAAGAAATTTAATTTGATTGTGAAGTATTCTTAACATATTTTCGTATTATCATACCTGATATAATATCCAAGATTAACCCGGGATTTTTAAATGAATGAAAATATAACATATCTCCTAAACTGCCATCTGTCAGTGCTGGACTAAAAACAGGTATTTTATTCTTAGCCGCCCAGTAATAAATTGATTCGGGATTATCAATCTTCTCCCCGAGTCTGGCGATTAACTTCGACGGAGTCCACAACAGATTTTTTTCTTTCTGTTCTTGTAACATTTCATCGAAAATTGGCATCACCCAATCTTCAAACATGCAATAATTGTTATTTGGAACTAACAGATTTCCAATACGATTTATGCCCTCGTTTCTTAAACTTTTTCCGTCTAAATGAAAATCCCCAATGTATGTTGGAGCTAAACATTTTATAAAATCCTCTTCTACACCACCTGCTGTCGTAACAATACAATCTATCTAAAAAACATACTCAGTGTATATCTAGTTGCAAAATAATTATTCAAAAATCCTCTCACCATATTGTGTTCAACTAGAAATCGAATAGTTTCACGTAAACCACACGAAACCATGTTCGATGTATATCCTAAAAACACCGTACAATTATGTTTTCTTTTTATAAATTCGTCATCTTCATATAGATCCTGTTTGTCTTCTGGTAGAGGAAGTTTTCGACATTCTATCATTTTATTTATTTCTGCGACGGCTAGTCCAAAATTTGTCGCTTGAAACCCGCTTCTCGTGTAAGTTTTAAAGAGTTCATGATAATCAATGCCTTTGTTCCAATCATAGCCAATGACAGTTGGCGTTGAGTCTGGCAAAGCACTGCTGTGAGTTAGGACAGCAGTTTTTGAAACTTCCGGAATGTCTTTATTGTTGTCAGTCATGGTTTAATACTGTAAATCTGATGACAGTTTGTACTTCAAATTTACAACCTTAGATTTTCAATGTTTGCACATGGCCTGTTACAAAAATGTACTGAAATACGAAAGATGTATTTTATGAAAAATTCTGAATTCTATGGCATTTTATGTGAAAAATGCCTGCAAATTTTCTTACGAAAAATAAATTCACCGGTTTGACATATTATAAACACGTTTGGCATTATTTGTTTTGGTGTTACTATTTTCACGTTGGTTCATTATCAAGAAGTTATCTGTCAACAGATAAATTTAAACGTTATTAATTGATCATATAATAAATAACAATGTTACGAGAAGTAGATTCAAGAAATGTATTTGGTACGTTGCAAACTCAACAGCGTGAGTTACTGGTTCTTGCAGAACTGTCAGGATTGCAAGCGGATCCTGCAATATACCGGTCAGTTGAATGTTTAAATCTCTATTTTATATATTTAATTTTTTGTTATTATTACGTTATTACTAGAATTATCATCGAACTACTCAATCAGCAGATCGATCCTGATGCTATTTACAAATTATTGAAGTATATTCGCCGTAGTTCAAAAACTGGAAAACAAACATCTGCTTCTACCGTTAAAAGGGATACCTAGCAATACCTAGTTAAAATTCTTTTGTGATTGCCATTAGCTTACCTGTTTACTCTTGTGCAACCAAATTGCATGAGTACTACCTAAATCATACATATTATATAATGCAGAAAATATATTTTAATAATTATAATTGTTTATAAGTTAACATACAAGATACTGTTCTTTTTATATGGTTTTACAATATTTATAATACATATACACGTATTTATAAACTGAACAATTTTTGTTTTATTGAAAATATGTTGGCTATTCTGATAAAAATCCTTGAAATGTTAAGTTGGCATGGAAGAAATCGAATGAAACATCAAACGTAAATAAACCTGGGTGAATGAGTAAAATAAATCAAAAAAGTTTCAAACTGTGAATAGGTTTAAAAAAAAACAGTTAATTCTAAAATGTCTTTGGAGGATGATACTGATAATGCAGAAATAGAATTGAGAGATTTGGTTGCTCAAACATTGGAAGAAAATGGTCTTCTGGCAAAAATACGAGTATGAGTACATATTTTGTACGTGTAGTGACGATAAACAACTACGAATTATTTGTGTTTTAGGCTCAGCTAAGAGCAGGACTATATTTGGCCCTGGAGAATGAAATAAATACTTCGGTAAATATAATTACTTGTTGAATGCATGTTTATGTTCGTTATTTTAAAATTAGTGTGGTTTTATTTGGCAATAAATGCTTTGTT
Organism: Carabus problematicus; assembly: GCA_963422195.1. Classification (NCBI taxonomy): domain Eukaryota; kingdom Metazoa; phylum Arthropoda; class Insecta; order Coleoptera; family Carabidae; genus Carabus; species Carabus problematicus. The sequence goes on along the minus strand of OY728585.1, from coordinate 14,592,066 downwards.
AAAATGTAGATCATTGTTATGATCAGAAATATGTGGTTAAGATTACTTGTCAATGTATGTATTTATGAATAATAGCAATAGCAATTATTTTAGGAGGACCAGTCTACATACAATGCATCTTTAAAATCAAAATTAGCAATCCCAGAATTTAAAATTATATTTTGTCTTGTGCGAGAATTTCTGGAGTATTTTGATCTGAGTTACACATGCAGCGTATTCGAAAAAGAATCGTTCATGGGATCGACGTATCGATACGATTCGAGGGAAAAGTTAATACAAGATTTAGATATTGGTATCGATACATTACATAATGCCCCATTGTTACTTGAAGTGTTGAACATTGCAAGAAGTAGTTTCAACTTGTCTGCAAGGGGCATTCATAATGAAAGTAATTTCAACAACAGTACTCTGAATGCAGATGGCAGCAAGTTGGCGCACAATGTTACTTATGAAGTTCCTTCACCAGTGAAATCTCCCAATCAATCAGTTAATTCTGATGATGGAGGGTCTGTTAGAAATGATTCGATGTCAGAATCGTTGGCTAGTGAAATTGCACAACCCGTGATAGGAGTTAAAACAGTGCCTAAGCAGTGTGTAAACGGAGTGAGCGATGCTCTTCCGTTGGAACCAAAACAAAATGGTGCCAGTGTTCATGAAACAAGTCCGAATGAAGATAAAAGTGAATCTATCAGCGAGCACCTGGATTCACATCAATCCGAGGTTCAAGTAAGTTCGAAAAAAGTGATACAATTGTCTAAACAAAATGAGGAAGTCGAGTGCAAATTTGAAACGGATGATACCTATGAAGGAACAAGTTCCATTGCTGAAGATAGTGTAGTTAGTAATAATAAAGAACATTCGATGCTTATAGATTTTGATAAAAGTGTTAAATTACCAGTGAGTGTGCCGAATTCTCCACCAACATTGACAGCCAAACATGTCATTGATCAAACCATGGATGATTCTGTGAAATCTCCGAAACTCAGTTTTAGTCCGGAGAATCCGTTGAATGACAAGCGGAAACTTGATAAATCTGATCGAGTGGAGAAACTGAAACCGATGAGTAGTTTAACATCGCTGTCTGATCTACCGCCGTTACCGGTGACCAAGAGTAGAAACGCAGACACCGTCTTGTTACCGTCCTTGTATTCGAAAGATTTCCGCGAAAAGTCTACGAAAGATATTGATAAACTTCTAGATATTAACTTTGATTCGTTGGACAATTACGAGGAAGACTTTATGTCCAGCGGTAGTTTAGATAATGAAGATGCTGTAAACAATAGTTTTATACCGAAACAAACCAAGAATCTGAAGGTGAAGAACGACAATAAAACGAAACCCAGTGAATCGAGTGGCCGTCAACAGCATACGGTTAAACAGCCATTGAAAGATTCAAGTACAACCGATACGAAACAGAACGTTGAACATACGAATCAAGTAAACAAACAACAGAGCAGTGAAAGTAACGATAGCAACAATCGAGAGAGCAGTATCAGTGAAGATTTTGATTTGAATTCAAATGTTGACGATCTGTTGAAGTCTGGAAGTACAACTTGAACTAATGAAGAATCCCGTTGTTATAAAACCAGTTGTTTATTGATAAAAATAAACGCTGATATTCGTTCTTATTTATTTTTTATATAATGGCAGGTCTCCTTTTTTTGTTACACTTCTACGAGACTAGAAATTTTTACATTCCGTTAAAATGTACTTAAATTATGATTTTTTTTACAGTATTACAGCATTTTTTAAAACGGTGCCTTGTACTTAAGATATATTTTAACAATAAAAATGATAACATCGTTAGAAAAATAGTTTTTATTTGATTATTCATTTAAGGAAAAAATTGGGATTGCTTACCTTTGAATATAAATCAATTTATAACATTCATAAGTTTATTGAAATAATATTCACATACAAATTTTCATTTTATACGCTGGCATATTAATACAAAATGCCATTGCAAATTAACTGGAGCTAATTATAAAAATATTTTTAGATTGAAATGAGGAATGTCACGAAAAATTTGAACCATGTATGTAAATCATTTGGTAGTGAATTCGTGACACGCTTCATCACAAGGAGACCGAATGAAATACAGATAATGTAAAAATTCAAACGCGTATTGTTACAGCTGTCATTCAAACTTAACGTGTAAACTAATAACGACACTAAATAAATGCAGATAAAGATATTTTACATTCTATTCCTTTCTCTCTGTAATCGCATGCCGTATGCTCTCGAAACTAGGTTCCAGGAATCCATATATCTGTCCATACACATGGCAATGCATTTCTGAAATGAATCGGCATTAATGAAAATACAGTTTTCTATTCCGATACAGAATTTCTAGGCTCAGAAATAAGAATATTGACTGCCAAAGAGATAAAGAAAAGCCGCACACCAATATAAAAATAGTTGGGTTATATTTTATACTTACTTGTTCTGAGCTGTCTAAAGATGTTCCCGGCTTATTTATACATTTCTTAAAACATTTCTCAGTCATTTTCTGTAACAAAATGTTCCATAAGTTCTACATTATATTTGATAAAATACTGTTTTACGTTACCGTTAACAGTTCTTGTGCATTTGCAACAGCTATTTGTTGTTTAACCTGATCCATAAGCTCATCTTTTTGAGCACCTGTTAATCCACCAGCAGGTAAGGAATCCATTATATATAATTAATTTGTTGTAATTTGGTAAAATTATAATGTAATACCCTGAGCAAAATTGAGGTTAAACGTATAACATGCAAAGTAGTCCGACTGTGTTCAACAGGGCCTGTCAACTCAAATGAGACGCGCTGTAGCTGTAATGTATGAGAGAGATAAAATAGTGTAGTTTCCAGAACGTAATGTAGATGGTACATGTGGCACCCTAGTTGCCAAATCTCTAAATATGTATCTTTTTTATAATATATATATATGTTTTTTTATCATCTGTAATATAATTATATATACACTGTATTATTTTGTTTCAAATTAGTCCAATGCATAATTACATAAATTTAAAATTGAAAAAAAACAAAATTTAGAAATGAATACTTGGCAACCGTGCACAACTCTTGTGGAATGACGCCAGCGCCATTGATATGTTCTGTGCACCATTGTTCGTCGTTTCGTTGTTGTTGGTCGTTGTATTTATCGTAGTCTCTGTTATCGTGTTTCGTTGTTTTTGGACATTTGTGGATTCGTTTAGTTTTTTCTAGTGTTTATAGACAATTGTAATTATTATAACATATTTGTGCATTCAGAGATAATAAATTTTGAAGAATGCAGCCATTCGGAAGAATTGAAAAAAAACATTATTGTTAATTTTACAAAATTGTGCTGCTACAATTATTGTAATGGTATTAATAAAGTAATTGTAGGAAAAGAAAGCCGTGGGCATAACAGTAATAATTTGTACCAACAAGCAAAAAAACTAAATAAAAGAAGAAAATAGCAGCACAACACAACTACTAATACAATAATGTTACTGCCTAGCAAATTGTATCACCTTATTGTATTGTTAAAGTAAAAATAAACTACATTTTTGTGGTCCGAAATCTGACTTATTTCATCCTATACCGTCAAAATCAGTGTTTCGTTACACTCTATATGAAATTTATTACTTTGAAATGTAAGAAGTTATACACGAGGTATTGAATTTCATAATTATACAATTATGAAATTCAGTACTACGTGCTTTACGTTTTACAATTCTAATTGGATTTTATTTTATTGGAATTTGTTTCCCGCTATTCTCAATTTCAAACAATTTAGTTCCACGAACGTAATGCAGAGTGTGCTCTAATACGTCTTCACGAGAGAGACGCGAGTTGGCCTTCTATATGTTATATGTTCTGTGGTGTTCAATCCGAATTTCAAATATATTTGGACCAAAATGAAACTCGGTCCGAATGATTTGTCCTTGGCATTGTGGTGGGAATATGAATTTATTTTAAAATAAAAATATTTATTTCAGTAATACTCAACTGTCATATTTGTATTGGAATTTTATGCGTCAAAATTGTAGGCTAGTTTTATATTACAGCAAAACAAATGAATGCTTTTTGTTTTGTTTTAAATGTCAAAAGGTAATTTTATTGAAAAAACAATAGTAATTCAGAAACAAATAATATAAAGTTGTATTTAATTAGATAATGTATATTATATTTGTTTTTCTATAACAATTAGTCATGGTAGAAGAAACAAGTGAGCAGTTACTTGAAGAAATAGTGAAATTTGTAAATGAAGTAGTGCAAACCAGGCAAGAATTGTTAAATGATAAATTCACCGATTGCAATGTGATCTTAAAACGATTTGGTTATCGAAATTCGTTGGAAGATTCTGGTTTTGAATCTGAATCAATCATAGATGCATATGACAAGTTTAAGATACCATCCGCAACACTATTACCAAAATTTGAAGCAAATGACTTTGACATAATATTTGAACATTCTCTTAAGCATCTGTGCACGTTTATTGAAAACGCTCAAACTGTTAATCAATCGACACAAATAGAAATATGTATAGATACAGTAGAAAAATGTGTGTGTTATTTGGAAGAAACAGATAGTAGTGTTCCGTTTAGGGAATTTGTTCAAATGAGACTGGAGTCTATGCTGGAGCAAGTGATGACCAATGCAGATAATGTAAGTTGATTGATTTCAAAATAAATAAACATATTTTTAATACATACTATTTTCCAATTGAAGGCCGATCAATTTAATTTCATTATGGAGTTATTTCGTCGCTTCGGACTAAAGAAATGTTTGCAAGACAGCGTTATAGAAATATTACTGAAGTATTTGGATCTTTTCTCCAGTAATTTGAAGAGACAGAAAGCCGATGCAACATTCACCTTCTGCTTTGAGTCGGATTTCAGTCGTGCCAATGTAATGATGCTGGTTATATATTACATAAAACAACAGAACACAGATGTGATGACAGCGCAAGACAACGATACAATATGCAGAACACTAGAGAATCTCGTGGACATGGATGACTTTTTTGCTTTAGGTTTCTTAAGCTATAAGTGTTATTTGAATTAAGTAGAATTTAATGTATACTTGTCATAATTATAGAAAATGTAAGTTCTAAATGTTTACAAATGCATTGTGTTGTATTTTTATTTGAATAATGACAAATTAATTAGTGAGTAAATAGTATTTGTTTTTATTTGGTAACAAACACATATCACACAGCAGGAGATAATTAAATATTACCGCCATTTTGTACGGTTTTTGTTCGTTCAAATGTGTCAAAACCAGTTGGGCTAAGCCTTCCGTTTGTAAAATGTTTGTCGCCTAAAATTATGTGCGTTCAGTTCTGATCTTTATCAGAACTGATACATGCAACGACTTCTTGTTGAAAAAAAAGACAAGTTATCAGTGTTGCTATAGTGATTGATGCCTAGATGAGTTACTGCGAAATGAAAACGGCTGTTTTTCATATTTTTCATCGGCTCTCATTTGCTGTTCATATGTTGAGTGATTCATGGTTGTATTTTGTACTGGTAAGTCCGAAATATTCATTCTGTTTCTTATCATATATATCTTGATTATATCGAACGGGAGATTTGTTACAAAAATTAATTTCAATATTCATTCATTTATATACGTAGATTGTGAAAGTAAGTAGCTCAGTCATTTTTACGTTATATGACTTGTTGAAACAGATAAACTGTGTAAACATCTTAAGTAAACTTGGTTAAGCAGAATAATTAACGGGATATATTATGTTTAGTAAACAGATTCTTCAGTGTTAGTTTACACGTACATTTCTTTAAAAACAAAGTAAAAATTATAATAATAAACATTTTTAATGACAATACAATACAAAGTCAATGATAAATCATGATATATCATTTATTTTTCTAAAAATGTGTATTATTATACCATATCGATTGTGGCCCCATTTGCACAAAGACTTTATTAATACAATATTTATGATAAACAATTTTAAATTTTTTTATCTTAATCCGTATTATCAACCTTGGATAATCATATCTAATAAATCTCATTTTCAGATACATGATTTCTGGCAAAGTGATATAATAATTTAATTACATTACTACTACAAGTATATTACGTACATTCTAGATCCTTAAATCGTATTCTTAAGTATTAGCTTAAAACATTTATTTATTTTGTCCAAAATTAAATTGTTTCGTTTCGAGGAACGCAAAAAAAAATCATAATTATATTGTGAGTTGCACTATCTGATTAAAATATTTATTGCCAAATAGTGATAATCTGATAACATTCAAAACATTTTTGTACAATTAATATAACCATATTATCTAATCTTATCTAGAAAATGATAGATTTAATAATTTGAAGAACTTACTTTGTCAGTACCAGTAGAACGGGTCACTTAAACGTTATAGTTTTATATTTACTCTTCTGAATTATCACTGTTCACTACAACAAAGAATGACAAGCAACCAAATCAAAGTAGACGCCGGGCTGCTAAATGCAGCCACAAATGAAGTGCTGCAGTATCGACCTCGAACTTACTCAGTTGATGGCAGAAGACCCGAGCGGAAGTCAACAGTTCTGTTACAGTACGGAAATGTGACAGGCGATGGACTGGTATTATCACCTGAAGATGTACCGGACGAATACGAACTGAAGGGTGAAGAATCAGGTCTTCTGGTGATATTTAATCATGAAAATTTCCTCGACCACGACAGAAGATTGGGCACTGTAAAGGATCAGGAAGATTTAATTGACACGTTTAGCAGATTACGTTATGAAATCCGTAGGGATTTGGTGTTTAACGATTTGAATAAAGCAGATATTGAAGAACAGCTGACGAAAAGTAAGTTGTACACATTTTGTTTTGCTATGGTTTCTTGTATTTAGTATATTTACAGTCTCCAGAATGGATCATTCGAAACGAAACAGTTTGGTAGTAGTGTTCTTGACACATGGTGATATGGGCGGTAAACTGTATACTTCGGATGAAGATTTTTTAACCTGCGAAGAAGTGTGGAACAATTTCTCAGCTGTCAAATGTCCCTCGTTACAGGGAAAACCAAAAATATTCTTATTCCAGGTTAGACAATTTCATACATTATATAAGAGCAATAACCAATAAAGCGTATTAATTTTAGGCTTGCAAAGGAAGACGAACAACAACAGCAATGGGTGTCCAGGAGGATTCTATCAGAATGGATGCAGCCAAAAAGATCTACACACTTCCGGTTGAAGCTGATATACTTGTAGCCTTTAGTACCATTGAAGGTGAAACTGACACTTGGCAATAACTAGCACCTAAAACTGTTTACTAATGTGACAATAATTCTAGGTAATGTCGCGTACAGACACACAGAATTGGGCTCTTGGTTCATTCAGGAAATGTGTAAAAATTTTACCGCCTACGGACGCCGCGATGATTTGGTCAGCATCATAACCCGTGTGTCGAAATGCGTGGCCTACCACTACAAACATGAGAACTACAAACAAATGCCGTGTTTCATCTCAACACTGACAAGGAAATTCTACCTGTGCAAAAGCAAGGAGCGAGGATTCCTGTTGGATCTGATCGAGCAGAACAAACAACTGCTAAACAAGATAGAGAAGATGGAAAAAGACATAGAAACGATGAATGTGGCGAAGAGAGAAAGAGACATTAAGGAGAGAGTCACTGCCAGATTAGATAAACACGTCAAACGATTGAGTACCTGTTCCAAAGGTTCTCCTGAGAAACCAAGATGGCGATAAACTTTATGTATATTCATATATTACATAGATTTACAAATATGTTTAGTTATAATTAATCTAATTGTAAGACAGAGAACACTTCTTTAGTTATTACACTATATTATTTCCAATATATTGTATATTTAGTATGATACGTGAATATCATTTTCGATTAAATATTAATTAAAACTTTATGTTTATGTACTATTAACATAGGCAATAAAAAATTAAGATATACAAGTAATCAGTGGACGATATTTTTAGTGTGATAAGATAATAGACTAATTTTAGAAACAATATAATAAAATGTTGCAAAACATATTTCTAACATATTTTCGTACAATCAATAATAATTTAAAATTCGGTTTGTCTAATTTTTACAATGGGCGGAAGATCATCAAATTCAAAATTGAACGTTGTTTTTTCGGCTGGTTTGGTTTAATAATTTATTTCGTACTTTTAGTCAAGTATGTATCACATTAAAATTTTCATTACGTTTTGTTTTACCTTTTTCTGTAGTCCAAATATTTTAATTTTGTTACTATACATACCTGTCCGAAGGTTTAATGAAATATATCAATAGTTGTTAGAACTATAAAGGCGCGAGGCCCCGCGGGGTCCGAAGTCCCGAAGTCGGAGCCGGCCCTGCATGTACTTTATCATTTTTCGCTCTGGTCACGTGTTCTGGACTGTTCTATTGTTAACTGACTATTGCTACTTTCGAATTATATACCAAACATTTTTATTAAAGAAATATTTATTTCACTTATTTATCTTTTGAAAGATATGTTGCACATTTGTCATATATTCCCTTTAAGTAGCAGTTCTCAAGGACAATGAAAACGGAAACGTTCAAATTTATCTTTGAATAGATAACTTATCGATATATATAAAATATATCACACCCTACAATTTCCAATAGTGATACTGAAGTTCTCCGTAATATAAGTATTAATCGAGAAAACATGAGTGTAAATAATACTTTCAATGATAATTCGAAAGTTGTTCATTTTCGTCAACATAACACGTAATACATTTGAATAATAATACAGTTAATAGATAAATATGCACTCAATATTTACAGGCCACGTTCCGAATCAGACGAGGAAAGAAAAAAGAACAAGAAATCAAGTAAATCTCCTAAATTTGATGAAGACTCGGAACCAAAACTGGACGAATCCACTTCTTCAAACGGATGTTACAATGCTATTCCTGAATATGATGTTGAAAATCCTGCTCTAGTTGTTATATTCAACCAGGAAAAATTTCAGGATGGAGAAAAAAAACGAGTCGGTACAATGGAGGATGTGAAAGCTTTGAACAAAAGTTTCTCTGATACGGATCATTTCGAAATGATTTATAAACAGGACAAGCCGAAAGAATTCATTAAAAAAGAACTGGCAAGAGGTAAATGATAAGTGAATTTATAAAACATATTTTATACTTATTAATTTTAGTTGCAAAAGATGAAGAATATGAAGATCATAGCTATATAATTATAATTTTCTTAAGTCATGGAAATTCTGAAGGAATAATAAAATTGTCTTCTGGAGGTGATATAACTAATGAGGAAATTTGGCAGCCATTTTGTGCCCTGGACAGTATTTGGAGAAACAAACCAAAACTTTTCATTTTTCAAGTATGAATTAAAGACGAGTTTTAGGATAAAAAAATTCGATGATACCTACATAATTAGCAATATTTCAGGCATGTAAAGGGAGTGAATTCACTTTTGTTGATATTGATAATACTAATCAGCCAAATAAAGATGTATACACCGATATCGGTAAAAGGCATAAAATGGTACCAAAAGAAGCAGACATTTTGGTTGGGTATAGTACCGTTGAAGGTAAGTTACAATATAGTCTCTGTTTCGATACTGATTAATATAAACTGATTTTTGTTTAAGGAAACGTTTCTATTCGACCTACTAGTGGAACATGGTATATACAAAACTTGTGCAAAATAATCAACAAATATGGCAAATCTGAGGACATTCTGGATATTCTAACACGTGTAAACCATGAGATTGCTAATAACTGTGAGGTATCTGGTAGCAGTGTAACAAATATTCCAGTACCATTAAGAGATAAGACAATTAAACAAATGCCTATGTTCTTCTCCACTTTGACAAAGAAGTTTTACTTCTACGGTCAGGCAAACAGAATATAGCACATAGTAAGAATGAATTGATTGTGACAAAACTAAAAGAACAATATTTACTTTGTTCAAAATGCTGTAGTAGGATGAATTACACATTACACAATATATGCTAAAATATAATAATTGGTAGCTTAAATAAATATATATAAAAATGCAAACTAGCCTTATATTTCCTTACAATTTATTTTCCTATATTATTCGTACAGATATGTTCAATTCAATTTTCTTAGGTAATTATTATAGAATTCTTTTTACTGGTTATTTCTTATTTTACTTGGTAGAGATCTCTACTATACCGGCCCAATGGTAAGTCGTGAGTAGTTGACGGCGCGGCTGTAAGATGGCACCAATAGGATGGCGTGGTTATTTTTTTTGTGCGGCACGGGAACAGCAATGATTCGATGCGACCGGCGTGCGCGCAACTGTGAGCTCTGGCTGCCTGGGCCGCGCTCGCCGCTCCATCTTGAGTAGAATATAGCTTGTGAACAGTGAGTGTATAATTGTGCTAAAGAAATCCGATGTTTATAGTGTAAAGTGTACAGAATTCTTTCAAGAAATGTCTTCGAATAATCAAAAGTTATCGACCACGCAACGTATGATACAAGGTTAGTGGGCTTGTTTTCATTTATTTAGGTTTTTTAGTCGCTGGCGCATTCTTGTGCAGGATTGATTTTCCGCGGCGCCATGACTATTGATTTCACAAATATTGTGATAGTTTCGTTGTAAAATGCCCACCTGGATGCACGTTTCTACTCTGTACAGACATCTGTTTGTCGAGCACCGATCCCGCATATTGTGAATGTTACTGTGACCGTGTGTTTGTGATGTGCTTTCGTGCTGCACTTGCTGCTCACACCACAAGTCATACGGACGTCTACAAAACCTGGCTCCACACAACTCGTGTGTGCCTCTATGCCCCAATCCTGTTTTGGTAGTGACTGTTGCTCTGTTTACATTCGTTTTACACACTATTTGTTATCCAGTTGGTATCGAACAGGATTCTAATTTTATAGGTTAACATGTTTCTTTTTATCTTATTACCGGTCCGATGTTGAGCGGCCGCGTACTGACAAACCCTATATTTCATCTCAATTTACCTTACAATATGTATATACTCCTCTAAAACTCTAGTAGCCAGTGTATTTGTACATTTATCAGTTACGCAGAATGAATACTACGAGTTCCAACCAGTACTGAAACATTCAACTGGAAATACCGAAACCATATGTCATGCTCGCATACATTACTATTACGTTACGGTGATGTAAATATTATTTTAAGAATTCCTACCGTATGCTCATTGATTTGAAAGTTATGAATTAAACATGTGTAAATTATAATATGTACGTAGGTATTTTTATACGTATATAAATCTTGCGTTTCATTATATATTAGCAAAATGTCAACAGGTATATTTTAATATTAGCTACCTATTTAGTATTCGTTCGTTAGGCGAATAGAGAAATTGGCACAAATTGTTTAGGTAGAAAAGGTGCGGTTGATCGAAAGTAGGCGGTGTGTGATCGAATAGTGTACATACATACATAAATAACATTATTTACCGAATGTTATGTGCTTGTTTCGCTTGCGACACCCAGAGCGGTTTCATTTTCGTAAGTGTCTTCCGTGTGCCAAAGTCGTGTTTCATTCCGTTGTAGAACGCGCGAGTCTGCAGTTCATTTTACACCTGAACCTGTACACGCACGTATATACGAGCCTTTAGTCAATATTAATTAGGTCACTTGCCCTATAATTAAAATCTGTTGCTTGTTATCTGCAGAAATCGAGCAGGAAAAAAACATGATATAAACAGGTAGTAAATAATAAAAAATATTATTTTTGATGTAGCTACACTTTTTTCAATGAGGAAATATTAATTATTCAAATAATCATTAGAGAGTTATATTGTTTTTATATTTCATAATAAAAAAATCATACAATATAGTGCAAATAAATTGAAAAGTAATGATTTTTTTTTATTGATTTATAACAAGTTATTAATATCTAGGTCTGTAGTACTCATTAACCTGTTACATTTCATAATTATCAAAATTTAATATTTTTTTTTCTATATCGTTGATTAATAAATAAATTTATAAACGATAACTTAAAATAGAATTAAGGCCTTGAATAATAATGTACGTGCGTGTATTTATTATGACAGGCAATTATTTCCTTAATTTGGAAAAAAAATTATGGACTAATTAAAAATTACATTGTATTTGAAATTGGAAAATTAGTTTCATACAGTCCACGTCATTGTATCGGAATATAGATGTGTTTCATAAGAACATATGTAGATTATTTTAATTCCTTCTAAAGATAAGTATATCATATGACAACCATTCATATTTATTTATACATAGAATTATTTGTTATACTTGTGAAATGTTCTTAGAAAAAAAAAATATTTAATATATATATTTATATATCGTAGGGTTTTATTTTGTAAAAACTAATATTTTTATTATCGATATCTTTGTCTGTTTGTATTCATGTTTACATTAAAAAAAAAAACAAATGAAATACGAAAAGTCAGGTTATGTTGACAGATATGCGATCAATACACTTGCTATAACCATCAACAGGTACAATGCATGAGTTATTTCATAAATTTAACGTATCCTATCTACATGACATTCAAAGGGTTTGTGTCCAGGTTAAAAGTGATGTGTAATTGAACTATTCGCTAATAGATGTGCCACCGTCCAACCCCTTTCATTTTATTACTGGCATTATGAAGAAAACATATCTGACAGAAATTATTTCCACGTTACTTTAACTTTAAATACTAAAATACATATGTTATGTTATGTGTAATAACTATATTCAAGTTTATTATTTATTAATAAATTTTTATTCAGACATATTTGTATATTTATAATTCATATTTAATTTTAACTGATGCCAATTTTCGTACGTTTAAAAATAACTTTGTTTTTATTTTCACTTATTTAATATTTGAGTGTATGCCAAAATATGTAATAAAAATTTCTTAAATTAACTTTTTTGATGATGATTTAGTAGAGTTTGTTGACCAATCAAGTATTCTGTTTGATTTTCAGAATTTATCCTGTCCGGACATTGTATTATTTATAAGATAACCTGATATTTATGTGCTATATTCAAGGAATTATTGAGGTAGACTTGTTTGCCTTTGAATACTTCGGGACAAAATTGTTTTATATTTTTAAAAAATGAATGATTTATTTTTTTTTTACAAAAATTCTTTTATAAAATATAGTTTCCGTGTCTTGTGTAATAATTGGCATATGGTTAGAAATGTTTCATTTTATTTTTATACCAGGTGTTTCAAGAAATCTGGAACAAATATTGAATTAACGTAAATGTATAAAAATTGTGATTACTTCGGAATTATACATTTTAGAGCAAAATTGTAAATGAAAAAGTGGTTTAAAATTTAAAACTGCACTCTTTCGAGCGTCTTGCATTGTATGTATGTTGTGTGAATGTATTTGTATAGTTAGTTCAATGCGAGTTTCATTAATAATTAGTTAATTAAAACACTATAATACACGTCAAGCCTAATCATGATCTATCGTAGTAAACACTTTTATTTCAACCGGGCAAGCGTCATGTTGAAATTGTACGTAATTAAAAGTGAATATTATCGTAACTAGTTTAGCTTTACATTGATTGTTTTACGTAATAATTGATATGGATATAAATAGAAGTTTTACTAAATTTTTAAACTATAAAATACCGTGTTTCATATTGACATAATTCATTAATAATATCTTCCGATCATTAATAATATAAGTTCTGATTAGTACAAAATGTATTCTAGTAAATAATATTTTATATTTATAAAAAATTACCTAAATTGAAATGCGTCAATTTGGAAAAGATAAATCATCAATTAAAATTAATAACGTGTAACGGTAACTATTTTAATCGCAATAATATTTCAGGAGTTTCAATAGATTTTCCAAATCTGACAGTGCAAATTTTTACGGCACCTTAGAATGATTTAGCAGTGGTATTTTTTTGTTTCAAAATAAAAATCGCGTACACATTGAAGAGTTATATAAATGAACTATTCCGACATATGTTTACATTGATAGAATTGTCGTTTTATCTCCAGCCTCCTCTTCTGACGTCATCCGCGTCGGCTTCTTGCAAAAAAATGTTGTTTATTTTTAGATTATTTTTACCGAAAGTGATAGTAAGTGTATTTTAATTTACCCAGATAAAACCAGAAAAAAACATTATTTTTAATCTTTATTTCACATGCGAATATACTGTTTAAATGTTGTTTTTCTGAACGAGTAAAAATTGTTTCATTACGTGTTGGCAAAACACGTTTTATTATTATGTGATACAAAATGTATAAATAATAATATTTAGCATTAATTATATTTTATATTCAATGTGCGTTATAGCATTATTTGCAGGTACAATTTTCTTACATTTTGTTCACTAATTAACGTATTCTTTTCGATGCTGAAGAATAGATCTGATGAGAGTTCCTTCAGCTTTGTATGGCTGTCGAATTGCGTGCGCACTTTCCGCTTTTGTTAATAGAACCAGCAGAATAAGAAGAAGAAAGAGCTAATAAAGTTATTTGTATGCGTTGCACCATTCACGGTGACAATGGCCAAGCCTCAACCATGCTCAACCAGGTACTGTGGGATATCTTCACTGAATAAGGTTAGCGCTCGCTTTGAATGAAGGTGCAACCTGCGCTGTGATTTACATTGAATTCTTTCGCTAGCCCGTGTCGTGCATTCGAAAATGGCTTTTTAGAAGTTCATTCACAATACGTCACGTCGTTTTTACAAGTCTATGCACGCAAGAACAAACAAAGATACTGATATTTGAAAAATAAAATTCCCATTTATTTGTTCACTAATGTTGTCATAAGAAGATTTTTATTTTAAACAATTTAGTTAACAATATTATACATTTCACAGGATACACATATGTTTAAACGTTTGCTACGCCAATGAATTACACGTGATATATTCACACAAGACAGCGGTCTGACTTCGGTCTGTTGACAACGCCGACTAGATTATTCATCGCGAAAATAATACGACCTGACACGATCTCGCACGATTTAGTTTGTCGTCCTCGTGTTACAGCGATGTGATGAGATTTTGTGTCTAGCAGTAGTAATGTAATGTCACCTGAGTATAGTTTAAATTTGGTTTGATATATGTTTATTTACAGTGTAGTATTTGTCATTATTAATTCTATTTTATCTCTTCCGTATACCGCAAAATCCAACTTTGAACTAACTTGAATAACGAATGAGTTGTTGTCAGTTGAAGTGTCGCAGTGCCGCAGCGACAACCACACGAACTATTTCTCTCTAGCGGTTATCTGTACCGGAAGGGATACGTACAGGTCTGGACACGGAAAGTTTTTCGGAAGCGCACTCGCAAAAGTTTAGCGACAAGAACAACTATGAGTACTTTTAAAATTAAAGTGCAGAATGTATGTACAATTCTGAATGAATTTACCTGTGATATAAGATGGCCGGGTATCAAGGCTTTCTGCGCATGCCCACATGCTTGAAGGTGATCTCTGCGCATGCGCAACACATGTGAAACTTTGTAATTACCGGTGCTAACGCACATATCCGCTTGGTTTGCTTACCCCGAAATTGGATTATTAAAATTTAATGTAATTTAACCTCCGGTTACAAATTTAACATGGCACCGGTGTAACATAACCTGTACATTACACACTAGCGCCATCTTGGCGCGCATGCGCATCGCACACTGTAATTACTTTATCCGCTAATTGGCCCAGTCGTTCGTTTTATTAATGCGAAATTGGATTTTTTTTTTAAATCTCGTTACGTTGATATAAAGTATGGTGTATTTTTTTCATATTTTTGAAATTTCTAGAAAAGAATCAGAATGACTTATGCGAAGTGGTTAACAAATGGTTTGATACCAATGTTGAGACCGCATAACACTCATTTGCAATGCAACCTGATAACCTCGACAGATAAATAGTGTTATTTTTTCTGGCTGGTTCACTATCAAGTCATCATTTTGAAATATTATCGGGCGCGGTGTGGAGATATCGATTACCTTATATAGGAAACGCCTTTTCATCGAAGATTTATTATTTTAAATTACTGGCGCAAGACGCACGAGTTGTATTTATTACAGTTCTCGTTTTTCTTGTTGATTTACGCGGGGTGAGAATTGATTGCGAACTCAGGCCACATAAATTTGCCTAGTGGGAATATGGTCATGTGTTAAGTTGAACGATTGGTCTATACGAATAGTTTTGTTTTATTTTTGCATTACATTCTTCCTAGCAACATCATGCTTGGAATCAGATACACATAGAGGTTAGGATATGTTACCAGTTATATACGGCCGCAAAACGAACATTAACTTTTGCGCTAATTAATTGTGTCACGTCTGTAGATCTTAATTAACAGTCAAAAATAAAATACTATCCGTCCGGTACCAATAAACATGGGTAATTAGCGATATTTCATTCCTGCCTATCTTCTTCTTCTGCTTCTTCTGTCTCGGCGAAGATGTTTGGTTTTTTTATTTTAATTAAACAGGCGCCGAAGAGGCCGTAACACAATTAGGACGATGGATGTAACAGGATTCGATACATTCTTTTAATGAGATGCGTCTCGATTAGATTAATGACGATTCGTCGTTTTAGAAATTAACGTTCGGGTCCCCAATATTGCCATCGCTGTTACGCGAGCAGGGAATTTTGATTGCGCCAGACTTGTAAGTTGGCGACCCTGCCGAGCAAGCACTGCCAACTGTTTAATTGTTTAATTGAATTGACGGCATAGTGTGCATCTCTTGAATTCTATTTTGCCATTGCGATAATAATTTTCTGAATCCAATTGAAGAAATTGAAGTTTGTGTTTATTTGTTTTCACATTAAATTGAACCAATCATAGTTTTGTTATTCGGATAAAATAAAAAAATTATTGTCGTTAGAAAATTATGAAGCCACAATATATATTTCGTATTGATTTTATTATCTATTTGACGATAAACTATTGACATTTGAAATGTCTATTTACTGTTCCTGCTAGCGGAAGTAAAATTGGATTATCAGGTTATATTGTCAACGTTGTAACGTTTCCAATTGATAACAGATATGTTTACTTTTCTTATCAGTAGCCTCGTAATCTTGATGTAGTCTTCCGGATGCTTATCGTAATGTTTCTTGGGTAAATATACTATTCTTTTACCGTCCAGGTTCATATTTAATCAACTGGAAGTAGAAAAACACTCATTTATAATTTAAATGTGACTACATTAACCTCACTTTTCGTAATTTGACAGTTGTTTGGCAGAGATGGCGACGTTTACAGTGAATTAACTTGTACAGTTCCGTGTTTTTATGATGTTCCAGCGAAAGCAGTTTGTCTTTTTGCTTATTTTTATGATGTTGACGAAAGATAAAGAGTGCGAAAAAAGGCGAGCATAAATATGACAGAGAGAAAAGTGTGAAAGTCAGCTTTTGCTAACAATGTTTAACGATAGAATTCTGCTTCGTTACATCTAAAAGTGTTAATATTTCATCGCTCGTCTTTCGTTGTCGACATTATTTGTAATGATATTTTACATTTTAAATAAACAGAACGTTTTAAATTCTCTCGTGCACGAGTTTTCCATTTAATTGTTATACTGGATGGATAAAACTTGACGTTCAATTTGCATTTCGATGTTTTCTACAACTGCGAAATGTACAATGGTCATTATATTAAATTCTTCTTTGCAATTTGTTTAACCTTTCACAATCCAACTTGCCAACGAGACGTACGTCTTACATATTTCTTCTTTTTCTTCTTGTAAATGTTTTGTATTTATTTTTTTTATTTCTCGATTTATAAACAGAATTTTTTATTGCACATTTTTACCGCTATAATTTTGAACGATTTTATTAGTTTTTGTATACAATTAAGCTTGCTTCAAATGTAACACAACTGGATGACAAGTTACGCATAATTACATAAACAAATACAAATTCCCTGTGTGTGTTTACCAATAATAGTGTTAATTAACAAAATGAAATTATTAAATTTATGTTTATGGTTAGCATATGTTTATTTTAACATTCATTGTTAAACATATTATTTTATGTATGTGAATATATAGACCCTCCTACTCCGCCTTTGTTACGTGTCAAATTATGCTGCTGTTTTACAATTGTTATAATTTTCTTTTGTTTTATTTACGCTTTAGCCGTCAAGAGGCGAGTCAGTTTCAGACGCCGAAGCACCGAAGTGATCCCCGCGGGCGACAAATACGCGGTAAATTCAAACCACCCCCCCACCACTGTTGCTGTACCTTTCATGGTCTAAGCAACGCCCCTTTTTTGTCCGCCAATGTGTCAACGATCAAGTTGGCTGCGAAAGTTATCGTTCTCGAAGTAGTTTGAAGTTTTGTACTTCTTTATAGTAATCGTTGTCATGGAGATTCGGGGTTAAACAAGAGTATTTATTCTGGAAAGTAAGTTTAGTTTTACTGGACAATTGATGAACATTAATTTGCCGTGTTGCCTACAGCGATTATTGAGTTATTTTAAATTGAAATTTCAAATTACAAAAACATCATATATACAATTTTATTATTTTAACTTGAATACGTGGTTTGTTTTAATTGTTTTAATTCGATTCTCAACTTTCGGTTTAATATAATTAAAAATTCTGGTTCATTTTGAAAATTTTGTATATTCCATTTTGTAAGCGTACCAAAGCGTAAATTTAATAAATTTGGTAAATAAATTACATTTGCATCGTTATATTTTCGGTGAAGCTAATGGCTATTTAAATTTATTATACATAATTATAATTATTCAGTAGCTTAAACGAATAGTTTAAATTTGTGCAAAATTAAAAGGAAACTGGTTTCTAATAAAGAAAATAAAAAACCGTGGTTAGCAAGTTATGTGTTGGTGGGATTTTTGAAATAAAATCGTTAAAAGTTAATTACATTACATAATTAAATATATTTTTATTATAAACCATACTGTTTTAAAAATATGTATACGTAGAAATTATACGAAATTTAATATTATGTTATTTCATTCATTGTAGATATTAATTTATTAAATTATTTATACACAAATACTCATGCATATAATGCAAACAAATCTGTACGTGTATAAACACGTTTAATTACAAAGTTAGTTACATTGTGTTTGTGTCTGTGTGTGTAAATGTATTTACATGACGAGTTAGATTACATTGGCAATATTTATTCGACGAGATTATTTTCTTCCTCAACTGTGTCAGTTGTCGCCGCTGAAGAGCCATTTATTGAATTTTCATTTGTAACGGTTTCGTGTTCGGCATTAAGAAATTAATACGATCAGAGTTTTCAAGGGTTATTAATGGAATGAAGCAACAACAGCAGTAAATATTTATTTCTACAGCAAACACTGAAGTGTCATTTGGTAAATAAATATTTACACACATTTATACTTTGTATCTGTGTATGTTTGTATTTGGCGGTGTTTTTTTCTCTTTTTATTGTTCAGTGTAACAATGCGTCGCCTTTTGATCTTTGTAGATGCAAGTGGGCTGATCTATATATAGATATTTATACCACTGTTTGGCCAATGTATTTGTTAAGAAACAAAATGAGATTACAATATAGATGTATGTTTATTCAAAAGATTTTTAACAAAGAATATTTTCAATGCGCAGTAAAGGTTATTATTGATAAGCAACGGAATACATAAATCATATTTGTGTACATTGCAGTAAATAATTCTTCTGTTGCGCAATCACTATTGTGCTAGTTCTATATTATCAAACGCAGAGAACGTATGTTGCAGCTTGGTGCGTTCAATTGTGACGTCACTTATCCGCAGTTCCAATAGCTACTTCTACAATACAATGTACGTGCGCCGTAGTTCGTCACGTATGGCGTAGACTACTTCATACAATCGTGACGTCACTAGTTCAAGGCATTGCCTTGTAGTGTTAAGTAAATAGCATACATATTTAACATGCCATGAATACCAATACTCGGAACTTTGTTTATCTCAAGTCAGAATGACTTCACAAGCTAAATATCAATTAAAAATAATAGCCAGATGTTTTAATTATGTTTAGCTAATGTTGCAGTCTCATGCATGTGAAGTTGTTACAAGTTTGCAACATTACTTCTTCTTCATTACACCCTCTTTGTGACTCTGACGGCAACTCGTAGAACTATTCGCGGATAATTAATCTCATTTGTGCTATAGAGCATATGCAATGTAAACTCACTGGTTGTGTGCATAGGCGGGAATTTAAGGAGGGGCACCCCGTATAAGTGGGTCGACATGATTGTTCCACAATTGCAATTGTTCTGAACTTGCTCCCGAGATAGATATTGTGATACTAGATTCAGTTCATCTCGCCCGTTCTTGTTTTCACTTTATTAATGTCAAAATAACGGAAGTTTTCCTAGATCTTTTGCTGCCGCATTCCTGTAACTTCGTGTTGGAACACGATGTTACACGAACTGTGCCGAAGACAGTATACTACTCGTAGCAACATAGGGTTTTCTTATATATTTAGAGGTGCCTATTGATTTTATACAAAAAATGATGTTTCTCATAAACTTTCTTTGCTGTTGCAAAGTGTACATTGCTATTTTTTACAGCGTTCTCGAGAAAAATGATTCAATTTAAAGTTGTGTTCGCGCGCACGCGCATGTTGTAATGTGATTATGTACTCCATTTTCAGTTTCACCGTGCTGTAATTATATGCGAGTGGACTACAATCGTTCGCCTAACAAAGGGTTTCGCCCGTAAGAGCACGTAATACTGAAAAATCGTTACTTGTTTTATCTCTCTCGAGGCTAGTCTTGAAATTCAACTGAATTTTAATTCGCTTGATTTGCATAAATATTAAAAACAGTTCGTGCAAAGATTAAACCGTGCAGATAATATTCATAATTAGACCTATATTTAACGGGTATCGTGGCATGGTGAGGTTAGATAATCGGCCGCTTACTGCCTGTGGCGCTGCTGTTGTTAGTGCTGCTACGGTTGGTGGTTGCAGTTCGCATCAATAATGGAAGCAGCGAGCAAGTTATGGAACGCGGTGTGTATTGTCCTGGCATCAGCGTTGCATGTATACATGTATGTTTGTAATTGCCAATACATGCATAGGTGACCGATCTGTAATAATGGGTTGAATGCTGGTCGACCAGTTGACCATTTGTTGTATCTATTTCAGAGTCCCGCCGAGCTATGTATGACGCGACGCGAAAATAGCACCGTCCTGACTTATCATTCAGTAAATAGAGCGACACATACGCCGTCACTCGTCCGCTTGTTATTGTGAGATACTCGTTCTTTTAACGAATATAATACCGCATTGATTTAGTTCTAATTTTGCTGAAATCGATAAAGAAATGTGTTAGTCATTCTATACATAATATCTAGTAAATATTGACGTAATTTGTAAATAAAAGTTTACTTGTCATTATTTAGTAAATAAATATAAATGTTGCCATAAATGTAAATATTATCTACATTTAAATGTAAATATTATTTATGGCTATTAGTTTTAACGATATTTGAAAACCAACATTGATTTTCTTTCCATAGTATATAATAAAATTTCTAGAATTGGGTCTTTTAATATCAATTTCTAAAAGGGTAAATGTATATTTTGATATCACAAATATGTTACATTTGTATTTTCTTTTCAAATATGTGCATCTATAATGGAATGTTTGTTATACAAATAAGCTCATTCATAACAAGTGCATCCTGCGTATGAAGACTTCAATAAATAAATAAATGAATAAATAAATAAAGTATATAACATATTTCATGACAATTCTTTTGATGTAAAAATTCACACACTGTGTTCATTCCTGTTGGATATAAACGAGCAAAATATACTAGTGTCATCGAACTTCTTCATCGTATGTGTGTATATTTGCTGAAAAAAACCGCCTAGCTATTTGGTAATCGTATACTGTTGTTTGCATATGGATATGCGTATTAATCAGAGTCGCATAAGTGTTCGGTTGTACGTTTGCCAAAATATTCTTCGCCCCGTTCATGACCTGCACTTGTATTGCTACACTTCACGTGTGAATGACACATAGACACACGATCTTCGCACATGTGTGTGAGTGTGTATGAAACATAAAACTCCATGGAATATAACATTTAAGCCTAGCACAGGTCCAATGTTAATTTAACCATAGTGGCCAGGTGTCATGGAGTCTTAATGCGTCGTGTTTTTATTTTATTACGTAAATAGTCTCAGTCTCACTTAGAGTAGTTTACATTGATGCTACTGTGTTACAACTGACAATTCTGTTGGCGATTCTAAAAGCGTGCTTCTCAAATAAATGAGAATGTGTATCATGTTGCAAATGCTGCTGAACTTGAGCAGTTTGCTGTAAGTTTTGGCCGAATGCCAAGATTTGTAGGTCGATCTGTTATGCTTGGACTACATTACATCACAATTCTTTTTCTCACAAAGAAGAAAAATAATTTTGTTTACGAAGTAAAATTCTTGTTTGGTCGAACTAGGTATTTCAGCCCTAATATTTAGCGCCTAAAGTTCAATCTTGTTATAGCTAAGTGATAGATTTATTTGCTCCTCGACAGCTTATAACATTATTTTAAATGAAGAATTTCACTTATTAACTAATTTTTTTAAGTAAAATTATTGTGATGTTACGTAAAGTTAGTACTGCTATTTTCGAGGTCAATGTATTTTTCAAATATACCTAAAAAAAAAACTATATCTAGTTTATTTCATATTCATTCAACGATTCCACAATTTTTGATCTCGCTGTACCTGTCACCTACAAATATTAAATTCAAAACGCCACCGGTAAAATTGATGTATTCCTCAGTTTTATTTGCTTTTCCTGTGAAACATTTCCATTTGTTTTATATACAGTTTCTATCTTTTATCGTAACAGGCAAACATTTCTGCACTAGTCGTAAATAACTATTGCGTTTCCATACAGTAGGAGCTATGCTAGACTTTGTGAGGTTATGTTGCTCTTCTTGATATTGTACAATGAGCTGTCAAACTCGTATTTCATCGCAGATAAATGATGAATATGTTCCTCAGCTATAGGAGAAAATACTATTGCTATATTGTTTGTTTTATTTCTAGTATTTTCATGTGTGTCTGTGAAGTGAAGCCTTTCATGTTGCCGATAGATCTTATGCCCTTCGGGGTCTATTGGCAAACGAGCTAATGGGAAGAGTTTTGCACGCACATGATAAATATATTTCGCTAGGATCGTTAACGTGATTTAATATTGCGGAAACGAGACTGTTTTTTTGTCGAACATTTTGGGCTGCTGGAATTTCTATCTTCGAAAGATATACAAAATATTTTTTTGCAAATCTATTTTGCATTTTTTTTTTTTTGTATAAGTTCATTGACATTTACGAATCAGGTTAACTAAAAAATAATTTGAATATTAACAATTGAACGTTTAACGGAGATTACAAATCTCTGTTCTTTTTTTATAGTGAAACTTTAACAAAATGGCCACACTGGTGAGAAAATTGGGTCTGCTTGAGAGTGGATTTATAGCATTTGTAAAGTTTCCCGAAAACCTTGATCTCGTTCCAGGAATTCCCGTGACCATTTGTATCTTTTTCTTTAGTGACCTTTGGCTAGATTAAATTTCGGTCGATTCTGGGAGTTGAACTGGTCTCATCTCAACGTAGTAGTGTCTAATTCCGTCACTTACAAAATGTACTCTAAAGTTACTACAATCTGGTGCTATTTTTGTTGATCTTGCATTTGCAATCAATGTACACCATGAAAGTTACTGAATGTTCATGTTGATAATACAATTTTATCCAAAAGTAAATCTCATAATTCAGTAGTAACCCACCATCGATAAGGTTAATATTGATAGAATCTATTACCGATAATCCCTGATTTGAAATGAACTTTATATTAATATCAAATACGAGACGAAAATAATGAAATTCGCATTTTGATATCCCGTTAATAATACATAATTGCTTTACCGAACTTAATAATCATGTTTTCAATACCAGATTGTATCGATATAATGGCAGTAATAATTATTTCAGAATGTACTCACATTTAATTGGTTTCCAATTCAATTACGATTATCGTTTTATATCGACGCTCCCGTTCCCTAATAATACGTTTCGAATGCTAATTACTTTTTCCTTGATCTTTCATTTATTATTCCGCGAATATGTTGATGTTTTTGCCAAGTGTAAATTTGGACCGTAATAGCGGAAGTTCAAATTGCATCGTAAAAAAAATCGGTTTTATTTCGTGTGATTTCGTTGAAGAATTGAGACGTACGCGGTCGCTGTTACTTGTCATGTGAATTGTGTTATTCGCTGAATTATGTGTCATGTTTGGAAGTTGTATGCATTTTGGCATTCGTTCAAAGCACTTGCACGTGGTTGTAACTGTTTATATCATTTTTCCCACACTATTTTCCCCTTAAATTTCCATCGTTCACATGAACGAACCTGTTTAGGAACCTCTGGGGCACCAGATGAACCAAATATTTTCCTACAATAATTACCTAGTTACGTAACGGCGGTATTTTCGATAATACTATGTGATCTTGTGTAAAAATCTGTCGGCACCTAGTAGCCGTTAGAGTGTTGCCAATTTCGCCCAAGCTCGTTTGGCACGAAGAAGCTGGTGATTTTTTTTCTATAGCTGAACTGAACAAAATGGAACAACATGTGCTAATTTAACATATGTGTATGAACTTTTGTTTTCTTTAGACTTTTTTTCTGTTTGCTTATCGCGCCTTTTCTTTCTATTGGTACGCTCAGGAAACAAAGAGAGACAAACACACAGAGAAGAGAGAAGAGAGGAGAGAGAAAGATGTACGGATAACAGACGATTGATACAGATTGAAAGATTTCGCCTCGTAACGTAATTAGGAACTGAAACTTTTGAAAATAAACAACAGCGATAAATGTTGTCTTCGTTTCCAAGACCCGTTATGTGATCTAAAGAGTCTGAGTGTTTGTATTTAACCCGATTTTTTTCTGTTTGTTTGTGTTCGTTTACGATTGAGTGCCATTATTTACAGGAGTGGTTGATTGAGCGTTATATTATGACGTTAAGAGACATTTGAAATCACAAGTTGTGACTCACACCACACTTGCAACTTGTAATGATTCTGCACATTTGCTCAACAGCTCAACAATCTCTGGTGAACTTTGATAGTTACTATTATGTTTACAGAAAGCCTGTTTATATACTTTAAGATTCACTAATAAGAATTAGAATATTTTGTCTTTATATACATTCTGTTTAAGTAAATTTATAACTCAATTACCCTCAATGTTCATTTCAACTAACTATTGATGCAATGGAGACCGTGATTTGCATATTAAACTTGCTGAATTTAAACAAATGTTTTAATCTGTCTTCTTGCAAATTAGGAGACATTTTTGTTTCGATCAACTGGTATAATTATTCGTGTAGTTAAATTAGAATTTACGTGACGAGAAAATAATGTTAACCTTTTCAGTTTTAGATTAGGTTATAGCTTTCGAAACTGAAACGTTTCCCTTGGTAACTTAGTGTCCCTTATGGCCAAAGGACGCCTTGGTTAGGTTATAAGAACACTTGTAAACTGGACTGTACACGCTGCTATTGATTTTTCACGTACACTCGGAAAAAATTACATGATGATATTGTGTGCTGTAACAGAAAAATACACCCTTACACAAATTATTCCGTATGTTGACGGTGGGAGATTCCCAGAGTAGGATAATTTACTATTTAAGCACGGTATATAGTATTCTAATAATAGGGTTTTTCTTTACCCCATAAGACGCAAGATAGTTCAATCGTATTGACAACTGATTAAAATAGAGATTTTCGATCAAAATATTCGCAATTTTATTCTTAAATTTCTTAAACCAAATTAACCAGGGAGCTTTTGAAATAAAATTGGAACAATCCGAGAGGTCAAGGACTAGTTGAATGCCTGACATTTTGTTGAATTTCAGCCTGTAGAATCGCACTGTAAAATCTAAACGCTTAAAACGAAACTACCACATTTTTTTTTTCGCTATACTTTACGCTTGTGTTTTCATATCAAATTTCCGTAATAAATACTTGCCTAGCACGCCCTTCGTTCCCCTACCCTCGCCCGGGGCGATAACAAAGAAAAAAGCACTGCAATATGTAAAAAAAAGTGTAAGAACAAACTAGTTACGACACGCAATGCAAGACGACGCAGCCATGGCAGAACAAAAGCCGAATGTTTTATATACTGTTGCTGCCTGTGAATTTCACGGCTTGTCAGCGAGCGTCTCGTCATTTGCATAAAAAACAGATAATAGCGGTGGCGCTGGTAGTGTATGTGACTTGTTTTCACGATTTCTAGTTTACCGATGAAGATATACTGTCGTGAAATTAACATTTTCATGTTCACCGTTGTATATTTGGAAAACTGTAGGTGACATTTCGGTTAATTCGTTCCGTGATTAACGTTTATAGTTACTAAGAACAAGTATAGATGGCAGTAGTGTGTATACAGTAGTACTGAGGCTTAATACTAGATGGCCACGTGTAGTTGATTTTTTCGACAATAGATGGCGACATGATTAAATGTGGATTTCCGCTAGAGAATTGTGTTAAATCGAATACGAGTACATAGATAGTGATGTTTTGTATTGAATTTGAATACTCAGCTATTCAAATAGGTATAATATAGCTAAGAAATTAGAATTAATCATTATTGTGTGTGCTTTATACTTTGTATTGATGATATACATATGTGGTCATCAATAAACTTCAGTTACCGTTATTTATTCCCAAGCCAATTGAATCGACCGATCCTTGTATTTCAAGCTTCACGCTCAAATGAATCACATTGGTCATGTGTTAATTGCAAATCGAATCCAATTACAGTTTGAGTACTTAAATGCTTTCATTTTTTTCCCTTGTATTGATACAAAATATGTTTCATTTACAAATTGTCAATTCCAAAAAAAAAATATCATGAATACATGGGTTGTAGGATTTAGCAAATAAATCGTGACATCTTCGTTGGTTAACCAGTTTAGAACCGCGGTTATCCACTACTCCCCGGTAACCGTGTAATCTCTCCCTGTGAACTGGTTGGCCACTGTACGTTTGTGGTTTGAAACTTGACGTTCACCGATTCGTTAAGCTGCACGTATTCTCTAACCGCTAATCCACACTTCCTACGACCGGGTTACAGAGGCCGGTTACTGTGTTTGGTTTATTGGTTTAATTGCAAGTGTGAATGGCACCGTAGCTTGATGTTGATTTTAAATCAACACAAATTTCTGTTTCTCTTGTCATTGATCGCGTTATATAATTCGGTTTCTCGAACTCAGTTCGATTCTTGATAATAAGAAAAAGATGAACTTATATCGCTTTATATTAAATGAACAAAGATACTATACGTTACTGTCGAAATTACGGTCTATCCTAAAGTTGTGCTGAGTTCGACTTTGACAATAATTTCAGCTTTGCAAATACAAATTGAAAATGTTCTATCTACACTGAAAATAATAGGACAACGTGTGTATATATTTGGTTAAAGGCTGTACCCACAGGCACGATGAATTTGTGCACAAAAGTCTGTGTATGTGCGCGCGTAAATATGCAAATCATTGTGGTTTGACAATTATGAATGTTATCGATTGAATTTTACCAGTTCGCGTTGTTGAGGTGTGTATGAGAAACATATTGAAATGTGACCAGCGTTATTTTAACTTATTAAACTTGTCACTGCATATGCAATAGTGTCGAATGCATTTATGCATATTTAATTCTGCATTTTGCGAGATTGTGTCTCTACAACAGTGATGCACAACCTTTTATATACAATCGGGGGCCGCATATAATTTCATTTTTGAATCGTGAAAAGTGCCCAAACGGGTCCTCAAAATTAGCAAAAGGGCCACGTGCATCACTGATCTACATAAGCTTATTTTAATATCCTCTGTATTTTTTTACTCATTTTATTTATATGTATTTATACAACAATTACGAATACTGTAGACAATATTTACAAAAGGCAATATGCAAACTGTTGCTTTTGTTTGGTTCGCAAAGTACACGAATCATTATCAGTATGCTTAAATTATAATAAGCATTTACTTTTACGATTATTTGAAAGTAACATCGTTTACCATGAAAGTAGAAAATTGTCATTGTAGTAATAAAAACTAACGATTCTCACCGTTCCGTTCCAGCGCAAATGCGTATAATGTGGAAGTAGTGTTTCCAAAAGGACATTACCTGAAAAATCAATAGTTGAGCTCTTATTACACGGGGGAAATTTTTACTTCCTATATAAACATTAAATTGTGTACTAGGTGGAAAATATCTGTATAAAATGTTAATGTGTTGTAGTACTAGGATCATGGGCGTGCGCGGAAAATTTTCCAACCAGGGGCAAAGCTTGGCGGACAAATAATTACATCAATACATCTAATTATTAACACCAAGCCTACATATCATTATTATTATTATAAATTTGTCCAATTTTTTACTCAATCCCAGTGGCGGGAGAGCCCCGTTTGCCCCTTTCTGTGGACGCCCATGGGTATGATACACGTATTATTACATATATCCATCGACATACGTGTAGTTAAGTACTTTGTTCATAATCCGTAGTTTACGGTTCAAACGGGATGAATTTCCGAACATTTTACGAGCTATTTGGCAATGGCATTCTAGGATAACATTGACTATAATATCAGTAATTTATTGCATTTGTGTACGTGCTTTGCATATTCTAGATATGGTTACAATTTATCAAAATGCTCAATGCGTATTGACCTTGTCTTTGACAATGTAAAAGATTATATTTTTTTTTTATTCTATTCTGTATGCTACTGTTAATATCGTAAACGAAATTTTTTGTTATTTTATATGAGCCGAAGGCGATAAACTTAATGTTCAGAGCAACTATCTTCATATATCTGTTGAGCCAGCGTCGAATCTCAAAGGAACTACAGAGAATTTACGTGCAGGTGGTGCCCTCTCTGTTTGTGACAAGTAAACAATAATGATTTTCCCAGAGTAAACACGAAAGCGTATATAAATTAGTTTTCAGTTAAATTTCTCACGGGGTTTAATGTTAATTCAGCATATCTTACGCTTCTCAGACATGTTTTCTTCTGTAATTAACACCTAAGCATACATTTACACCTGTTAAATAAAGTATTAAGAAGTATATTAGCAATATTTTTAAATCATCATTTTGACGTTTAACTATTTTTAGGTTATGATTATTACTTTTCACATTGGATGGTTAAACAGTTTCAGAGATTTATCATTAAAATTACAGGGCAGATGTTACATATTATGTGGGGGATATCGAATGTACGATAATAGTTTAATCCGCTTATCGACTGAGTGTTCTGTATGACTGCAGCTCGGGGCCCACTGATTTTCTTGCGCAATTTAGAATTTACCCGGAATCGCATTAAGAACGGTCGAATGCACGCATCTTTGCTGAAACAGCCTTGCGATTTAGTTTCGTACAGAAATGGACACTGCATTTGCAAATATAAATCCTATTTGAAAGCCTACTAAATGTTCTTCATGTAGTATGTGCTGTGAGTTAGGCGATGTAGTATTTTGGTAGACGGAGTTGATGTTTTGTGGTTATATGTTTGCTATAATGTTTGTGCAATTGGTGTGTTCCAGCCGTTCCGTTCCCGCCGAGCCACAAACTAACAGTGGGCGAGGTGTTCGACACGCGAACTAGTAAACCTCGGCCCGATGTGCTCAAACAGCATTTCATCCTGGAGGGACGAATCGACGATGCGGCAGCACTCAAAATCATACAGGATGGTGCCGCTCTGCTACGTTCTGAGAAAACCATGATCGACATAGAGGCTCCCGTCACAGGTGAGTCACAAATCTGATTAAAAGTCACAGAAATCTTAAAACAACTCACCATCTTGCATCGTACATCGGTCTATGTGGATGAAACGGAAAATATCGTTGCTCAATTTCGTTGTATAATCAATTTACGTACTCTTTCAATAGAGGTTGACAAAATTTCAAAACCTAACCTTACTTTTCATTAAGTGGAACTCAGGTATATGTCTCCTTTGAACTATTACTATCGGAACAAACAGACTATAAATGTTTAGAGTACAACATATGACAAGCTAGTCCCTTGTTCTAATGTAAATTGTAGCTTGAGGGGTCCGAACCTGATAGTTTAGGTTTGTCTCTCTCTAAACAACGTTCCTTTGCAGTTACTAGTTGTTGCTAGTAACGACATCTGACGACCAAGCGGGAGAATTGCTTGTGCACTAAGTAAATACGACTCGAGTGCTACAATTGTGTTTGGTGAATTGTTTGTGTTCTTGTTCGTACTTAGGGGATGTTTGCGCGACGGTAACATGAAATGTTATTTGTAACCTTACAATTACCTGTTCCACGATTGGTTAAAGCAATAATTTACTATTTTCAAACAATACAGCACCTAGTAGACTAACATTTTTCTTTAAATACCTGCGTGTATTACTCGCAATGTGTGATTTTTTTTTATCTCTGGTACGTTTTATAATTCATTGCGTTGTTGCGTGCGCGTAGAGTAAACAGTGTATAAAATATAAAACATTTGCTCGCTATTTCCATATCACATATCTGATAAGATGCAAAAAGGGCACTTCACGGAGCTACATTTGGCTATAAATTTGTTATTAGCCACTCTGTAACGGACGTTGGATTGTCAGAAAATTGCCTGCTTCTTTTTTAATAATTCAACACGGCAACAATGCAGGCTACTACTAGTTTCTTCTTATTCTTCCTTATTCTAGTTACGTTTATAGTCGACCAATGTATGTATGTACATACATGGTAACTTTATTTTAAGGTAATGTACTGTGAACGCAAGGGTTTCAAAATGTTGACGGCTTGTACAAAAATGTTGCGGTAAATCGATATTTGCTGTTGCCGAGTTCACGGTGCGCGCACTAGTTGTGTAGCGGCGTATTTGTGAATTAACATCTACCACGGAATATGTTCACAAGCATTTTTGTTGATTCGAATTGTATTATATGGATTTGTATTCCTCTATATGCCTATATTTAGTATCTATAATATAAAAGGCAACATGCGGATGACCGTCCGAGGGTGAGGGGTTAGCAAATGGCGGGGGGATTTAAACAAAAGAAGAACAATGCATGTATTCGTATATACCAGATATAAAGTTTTCGGTGAATAGTCGGCTTAGCACCGGTAACAACAGAAATATACAAGATGGTTTGACAGTTAATTATGTTGAACATTTGTGTTTCGCATTTTGCATAAAGATTTAGATAATAATATAATAAAAGTGTTTATTATAACTGTGTTTGTGTCAGTGCATAACATTGGTATTAATTAGTGTTATTCTTTATCTTATTGCAAAGAATTTGAATGTTCTAGGGTGAGTTCGTTAAACAACCTATTTTTATTAGCACCAACTGGCAAGATATGTAATATTGTGTACAGGGAAGTTATAATTTAGTATTAAAAATATTCTACTGTAGGAAGAACGGGAACGGTCGCTAGTATGGTATAAATTTATTACGGATCCTGTTCCATTATGGATATAATGGAAATTTATGGAACTCGCAATGTATTTCTCTAGCATATCAACGTATTATTATTACTGCAATTCAAGATTGATTTAGCGATAAAATCAACATTGATCATTGTCGGGTGTTGATATTAAGTTTCCACTGTGCAATTAAACTTGTCTACCTGTATTACAATAATATTAACCTCCTTCTAGATTAACAGTTAATTGTAGATTTAAAATATCTATGAATTTTCTATAACACTGCGGTTATTATCGGTTGCGGTTATCAATAGTGATTAACCGTTTCCGGTTGTGTGTAATTAATACGGGAAACCGAAAATAACTTATGTTTTGATAATAGATGACATACATATTATGAATACGAATATTTAGAATAATACTCGGTAGTTTTTATTTCAAATTTGCCGCGTTTGCTATTTCCGTCATGGCAGAAACTCTTCATTACTAGAATGTAGTAATGAAAGAACAATTCTGCGTATTTACAATATAATTGTGGGTATTATGTGACCAGGGTATATTTTTTATTGCTTAATTCTTAATCTTTGTCTACTGTGAAGCATATATTATAGTGGGTTAATTAAAATATGCTCCATGACAAGTGTGGGCTTGCGCTGGGTGAAATACGGCACTTATTTCTGTATATATGCGGCGGATTTTAATATTTTGGCTACTGTACAAGATTTTTCTTCGTATGAAGAATGTTTCGCACTGTTTTGAATGTCGTGTAATCTTACAGGTATTACTACACAAAAATAAAATATTTTGTTTAGAAATCTTGGCGAATAATTCTTTGGCCTTCCTCTGTACTTATTACGCCTCTGTTTATATTGTTTATAAATGTATAGTTCCTGCTACCCCAGTAATGGGAAAGGCGTGATCTTATGTATGTATGTATGTATGTATAGTTCGTATGAATATTTCAGTAGTTGCCGGAAATGATAGCATGCAGGTTATGAATCATTGTTTTGATAAGAGAGAATATGTTTACAGTGACATGTTTTTAGATTTTGCGATAGTAGTTTTAAGCACATATTTATAAATAAACGTAGGTACTGTTTTTCCTAGAATTCAATGCGTATTAGTTGTTTGTGTAAACATATTTTGAGTTCTACATTTGTATCTATTGCTTCTAATATTAGAACGAAAAGAAGAATACAAAAAATTCTATTTTTATTGCGAATATAATACAATAAAGGTTTATTGAAAACAAAATATAAAAAAAATATAATATACAAAATATATTACCTTTCTCTATAAGCTTACAGGGATATACATGTACTGTTGTATACATAACCTAAAATCAAGCGAGAAAAATTGTACAAATATATCACCTGCTAAAGTATGTAAAAATAATAATAAATAACCGTTATTGTAAATTGTAATACGCAAAAATCTTTTTGTTTTTCTTTGCCGTGCATTCTTTATCTGTTGATGTTTTCAAAATTATTTCTGGCCAACTGTCAAGTCGTCTTGTAGTCATATAGCTATAACATACACTCAGGTTAATAAATATAATGTTATGTACATTTGTGTTTAGGTTGTGTTCAGACTAGTTGGCTATAATACAAAAGTTCTGTATCTGATTGTGAGATTCTTTGTTCATTTGGCTATTGTCTCAGAACGTTTGGCAACTATCCGTATACATCGCAAACTAAGTTAGTAATTAGTCCATGGAATGTTTACAACCGATAATTGCCGTGTAACTAAATAATTTATATCGCCAACTGCACGGGATTTTATTGTCACATTGTAAAATAATTGAATTGTTCTACGTTTTCAACACTGGTGATTGTTAAGTTATTATTAAACTGAAGCATATTGAAAATGTATGTACATGTGCACAAAATCACGTTGGCGATGTGTGTTTCAAATACGTAAAATCTTGTTGAATTTCTTCCTTAGTGACAGCTTAAATTATTCCATTATCAGACGCGGTCCGTGATAAAATGTAACTAATCCAAAAATTATACTACATCTCCGACAATTTGTTAAAATTACGGCCTTCCATGAAAATGTTTCGTACAACTAAAAATTCGTAGACTCGTGGAATTACATTTTGGCCGCATTTCATTTGCTACATTTCTTCGAAGCTTAAAGCAGAAACAGGGATCATACTTGGGTTTAGCGGGAGTAATTGTTGTGTTGATTGCACATTTTACGCCAGAAGTTAGTGCTTGTAGTCAGCAAGAAATTAAATGACGCCTTGGTACGCCAATGTCAGCCATTTTGTGTTCTCTCCCAACATTCGTCGTGTTGTTTTTGCAAATTAATTTCACTTTTGAAATGTTGAACATCTTCATATGATATTTTAAATAGTTGGAATGCAAGATATGAATGGTAATAATAATCAAGTTAATATATGCTAATTAAACGCAATGAGCAGAAGTATAATTTGACCTGATGATATCATCAACTACTTCTTGTTGACGATGTTTAATGATAATTTGTTTTAATATTCATATTTATAGTAGAAGTCATTACTGATGTTACCAGATACGTGTAATTACTAATAAACATTATTAGATATGGTCTTTAAATAAAGAAACATGAAAATAATTTTTAATTAAAAACTGGTTTTAATATCTCGTTCTGTGACTATATAGCGAATTCAAAGTTATTTTTAATCTTCTAGCTGAAAAAAGTGACGCCATTTCCATTTCTGTATATTAGGTTATGTTACCTTTTTTTTTCTAGGATTATATTTCAAAGAATTACACTTTAAAAATTACATTTTCCTCGAGACAACGGCAAAATTTTGTGAGCTTGTACATGAAATTTAATTTTAACAGTGTACATATTATTAACTGCGTGAATATTTTTCCTATAAATTAATTTTTTCCTTGTGTAAAATTAGTTACCGCTACTTTCAATCCGCTTGTCTAGTCTTAAGTAGTTTAATATCGTGCGGTTTAATTGCGAAAATATTTGTGTTTCAGTTTAGTTCCGAACATGCACAAAAAAGTCATCATTTTCCTGCTCCTAATTTGATCATCATTGTTCTTATTTTCTTTATTGTTTCCGAATAAAAAACTCGTTAAGTTCGTTACATTGTTATTGATTACGTTTTTGCATGCGAAATTTTTCCTTTGCTAGCAAATATTTTTATTCGATCCTAATCCTATAGTAACGAGTCTTTATTATGCCGTCCATACAATACGTTCGGTTTGCTTTACTTTATTTCGTCTTTGTATTTGCGATATAAAGCAATGAACAAAAAGGTAAGAGAAAAATCAAATAACAAAAACGTTAAAAATATTAATTCGATAACGCTGGTCTGGGGCTGAATCTGCGTTATTATTGGCTAACGTACGTAACCTTATCGGCCCTTTTGTTCAGTTGCCTCAATGTGGGGCGTTGTTGCATTGTGTATTGGGGAAAATGTGTTACGCCACGCTACGCCGTACACAGTAGCTTTGCCAGCGACTGGCGTAAAAAAAACAGACAAAAATCCTCAGCTTCGATTCTCATTTATTACAATGAATATTTATTATTTTATTTTTTCAATTCCATCTCTCTATTTTTCAAATACGAAAAATAGTATTTCCTTTAAATATGTTTTTTTGTAAAAAGCATGTTTCATTACGTAAACTTTATTAACAGAAAGGTTTAAAAAAAATATAGTTAATTTTTGGTTTTATTTTGCTTCGAAAAAATAATCTAGAACGTCATTGTAATGTGGATTGGAAAAATGCGAGGGGTGTTCTATTGTGTGTTCCACAGGTGAGGGTAATTAAAAGGGTGGCATCGCTACGGGGTTGGTATATCTAGGGAGGGTGTTTGATATTTCACCATGATTGCTAATGAGCCAATACCAGCCTCAAGCTTCTCTAGGAAGTATCCAATGGTCCTACGTTTTGGTAGACCCTTCCGGCAATTTCAGGTAGATGTTTCTCCTTGCATAATTACTGACGTTTACTCTGCCCTGCAGAAGCGTGTACGTTCCCAAAACAAATTAAAATTTCAGCAGAAAGGCTTGCGCAGCGTATCTTTGACTTTGTACAATTTTTAATATTTGATGACTGCGCCATAACCACGTGACACTATCTCTGCAGAATACAGCCTCGTTCTTTGACTAAAAATTACAATCATAACGGCAGAAAATTGCCTTTGTGGTGGTACCAATTGTTCTAATTTCGGATCAAATAAAGACCTCTTGT
The DNA here is from genome assembly GCA_963422195.1 of Carabus problematicus. NCBI lineage: Eukaryota > Metazoa > Arthropoda > Insecta > Coleoptera > Carabidae > Carabus > Carabus problematicus. The sequence goes on along the minus strand of OY728585.1, from coordinate 14,556,500 downwards.
AAATGAGGCGTATATACTTTTTAGACCACGAGTTTATTATTATTTTTTTCCTCTTTGAGCAACATTTTGCTCCAGGGTGACATCAGTAAAATTCATTTAGGTTTCTTGTCTTTGAAAATAATTGGCTGAGAAAAATGGTACATGGAAAATGTAATATTCCTTGGGAAATACACATTTTTGTATAAAAAAATTCCAGTTAAAAAGTAGGCCCAAAATTGGATAGCTAATGAAGAACTCTTCGAGATTGGAAATGTTATTCGATAGAATATACCTCTTTGCTGATCATTGAATTATCGGCTCGCTATTATGAATATTCGTTCCTCGATATAATTAATATGTGCTTGTGTAGTTGTTACTGATCAATTAATTAGCATTAGTCTATTTGAATGTATCAATACATCATCGTTCTGCTGCGGTTATCATTTATCTGCGCAATACATTTAGGTGTGGCTGTTTCTGTTTTCTTTACCGATAATTATTGCTTTAATCCGATTGTAATTTTAATACTAATGCTGTAAATTAATTAGAACCAAGCAGTACGTACACATATAGTAGCATTAGATGTTGTGATGGAGTACTTATAGTCTCAGCACGGGTTTGCGATATTGCAGGCTTAACCATTCATCCAAATATATCGTGCGTGATTCTTGCCATTTCAACCACTGTTTGTATGATTACCAGCGGTCATTTGGCTCACTGGATATTCGCTGCAGTTGCCTCGTTTAATTCTTTTTCCTTTTATTCTTTCACAGGCACGGATTATGATTACAGTTGTGCAATTAATTCGTGCAATAACATTTTGCTTCTGTTGGACGTTGATTAAATTAGTCTTTGGTCTTTGGCCAAATGTGTAAAATGCACTAGGCATTAAATTTTGGACGTAGTAGATTACAATCATGCATTGCACATTAAATTTTGGACGATTATTTTTCGACAATTTGTAGAATCCGTTTTCATGCGATATAGTCATTGAAGAACATCTCTATTTATTGGTGAAGCATATCGTTCTGATCGCTGCAATCTATGAAACATAAGAAACCGCGTTATTTATGAGTTTTTAAAGTATAAACAACACATTGCATGTCGGACAATCGCCTTTCCAGAAACATTACTAGCTCATAAACTTAATCAATCTTTAAATGGCGGACAGGTAATTCTGAACACGAACTACGAACGGGAACGTTACCGCGCGTCATAGTTCATTTTCACGATTAATAACATCAAGTACCTACAGGTTTTTTTTCCATCGAGGTAGTCTTCAATTATAAACGGACCACGCCTTGTTTGTACCGCGTGTAAATATAATCTGCACACCACAATTAGCCGTAAATGAATTTCAAATGAACGATTAAACAGGGTAATACATTAGTAAGATACAATTTATCGACCTGAAAAAAATGGTTACGAATTTTTCTCAGGATGGTCTTTCGACCGGATGATTTTGTAGTTCTTTGGGAATGAACACACTTTGGGGCTTGCAAAAACTCGATCGAGTTTGGTCAACTGTACACGTATCTACAGAATATGAGCGTGTGCGTGTTCACGGGAGGGGGGGATATATTATGTATTGCCGGGACGTGCTGAGATATGCTATCGGCTTCGCTTGTTTCGCGACAGTGGCGCTACAATGCAACACGCTGCGGGAAAATGACTCGTTTTCTATCCTGCTGCTTAATTGACATCGCGTCTAATGGATGTTTCTATTAATCCAACGCGATATTTTAACTGATCCACGCGTAAATGTACGGTCTCGCGCGGGTAATTGTAAGTTAGTAGCCGATAATTCTACCAACACACCAAGATATATCGACAAGGCCTCTAGGGACAAAAAAAGGAAACACCATATTTTATGTTAATGGTTTAGAAGTTTCATAGATCGGTTTTAGATACTTGTGCATACAAATTGAATGTCTATTGGAGCTTGTATATGTACGTTTTAGTGATATTTTCTGTCTATATAAATACGTTCATTTTATGTTAAGCTTACATTTAATATCACTTCATTCCGGATACATAAAGTATGTATGTTGATTGGCAATTTTTTTTTAGTTATATGTATATGTATATCCACGGACTTTCTTTTTCTAGATCGGTATCTTTTATCGACAAACTTAACTTCTCGGGTAATTGCTATGCGCTGTTTCATTTTGTCCGTAAATTTTCATTAGTCCGAGAAAGTTTCTGCCTGGTGCGCGTGATGATGGTGTCTTGTATCATCGAGTATCTAGTTTCGCCTCGAGCCGTAGAATTACAACGTATGGCTACATGACTAACACTGTAGTATGCTATAGTTGGAACTTTGAGTTGCCAACGTTCAGTTCAAAACTGTGTCGTGTAAATGGAATTGTAATGCAGGAAGGCACGGAAGATTTGCCTGCATTAACTGCAAACTGACACATTTGGATACATGTATGTGGTACATACAATGAGTGAACTGAATTTCCTTCCAAAAACATCTTCTGGAAGAGAACAGTTAAAGAATTTAACTATACCATGTTTTACGATCACGAAGAGGAATTAACTACGTATAGTTTTCAAGGCGAACATCGTGCTAATGCAATAGCGATGTAGTACATCTGCTCGCCACGATATTGCGAGCGTTTATACGGTCTTGTTGACACACCGTGCATGGTTAAGCATAGTTTCACGTTAATGTGTGTTCATGTTCACATAAACTAGCTTGCGTAGCGTCATAAATTCGAATAATCTCTCATATAGAACCCAGAGTCTATGCCCATAGACTATCATTATAGACGTATCATACTGAACCACTCCTAGTCAACTTATTTCATATTTTCACCTGCCTCAGACCATATTTTCTCCGACAAGTTCTTGTTGAAACATTTTGTATTCCCTTGAAGTTTATTAAAAGTAATGGCTTTGTTGGTTTATCTTTCCATACTTGTATGATTGAACACTAATTATCAACTTCTACAGTGAAACGACACTTTCAGTTCAGTAATTATTTCCTACTCGGTTTCAATTTGACAAAGGATTTCGAACTTTTTTAATCAGCTCAAAAATTTCCGCTCACGTTTGTCATTTACTATTTGCTTTTAGTTTGAACTGGTCTCATTGTGTCTGTGAAGCCGTGTGACTGGCCAACATTCGTTAGTTTGCCGACCGTTGGACCAGCGGCGTTGGTTCAGTTCGTTTTTGGTGGTTCTTTGTGTAGTTTTTTTTGTCAGTAGTAGTGCTGATGGATTACCCATACGTTTGGTGTGAAAAATTGGGTTTATAAAGTGTACCCGTGTGTGTTATCTCGAAGCTCTACTGTGACAGACGCCGGAGTAATCCTCGGTCTGTTTTGCAATCTGTCCTCGGCGACCAGGCGCAGCGATTTGGACATGCTGATGGAGTGCTCAGTGTTGTATCTCTTGGCAGAGAGGAATATTGCAGTCGCTTCATTGCTATCTGCATGAAGTCTTTGTTTACGACAAAACTGCAGATTTGTCATTGGTGTAGAATTATTGAAAAACTGTTGTCCAATATGTTAGAATACCGCTGGCCCAAAATTAGAACAAGAGGACTCTATCCCAAAAAGCCCTTCGAAAATCCTGTTCTAAAAGATCATGGATCTATTTTACTACAGATTATTCTAGGAGTTTATCGAACGAATCTCTACGCAGAATATACCAATTTACCAGAGACAAATATTATTCGAACAGTAGGGTTATGTAACGATGCGAGTGGCATTTTATTTCACACTAGCGCACCTAGCGGCCGTACTTGAAATACGTTTACAGGTCGGCGTTGTGCTCTCGTATTTGATCGTAAACATATAGAAACCTTTTAGGGTAACGTGTGCGCTTTATGTGGGCGTCGGGTTATTACACGTCTACAAGATAGCTACGTGACGCGTAGATGGTCTAAGGGGTTTGAGGAGAGAGGGCGGGGCTGTTCTATGCACGTTGAGTACATGTAGGTGCCTCTCTACGCTGTACTTTATGGAACATCTTAATGTCAATGACAGGTGGAGTGCCTTGTGTAGGATTAAATATACAGAACCACCAAAGTGGTTCTCTCTACTCATCATCGGCTGTGGTATAAATTTTACAATGTAATACAACCTTTCTCCATAGAACTAGTAACCTCCTACTCCGTCCATTCAAGCTTTAGCTTCGCATCGTCTTCTTGTTCTTTCTGTACACATTTCTTTCGTTGTTCTTTATTTCGGTGAAGCTCGGACTGTTTTGCACTTACCACTTGTGCCGTAAAAACTGAAGATGCACTTGATGATTTTTGCCCAGAGACGAATAAAAGTTTACGGTACTCTTATCTTTGACCCGGGATCAGAGGAAGCTCGGCGCGAGGTGATTGCGTTATTGTTTTACTGGCTGCAGACAAAGGAAACCAATACAAGTGACAGTAGTTATTTTCATAAAATAGCAGTGTTTCCCAAAGTGTGGTACTTGTACCCCTGATGGTATGCGAAAGAGTTTCAGCGAGTACGGAGTTATATATTAAATTTGTACTTTTTTAGCTCCAAAAAAATAATAATACGTTATTTAGCTTCTAGTATTCTAAATAAGAACAAAAAAATATTGTCAAAAGTGTGGTATCAAGTAAAATGGATCTTTCAAAAGGGGTACAAGCATGTTGGAAGTTTGGAAAACACTGTACTAAGCTGGGTAACATTGTAAGCAAAGGTTTGCAAATAAAAACCTATTAATCTATCTCTACTTTGATTTTAATACTGTCATTTTTCAGGTTGGTAACCTTTCATTTCTAATTATGAAAATAAGCCTTGTTAGAATAGCAGCTCTTGATACATGTCCATCTTCCTACAAACGTTATACATCATCTCCTATTCTGTGGAGACCGCAATATCCAAGACAGATAGTTGCGGAGTAATCCACAATCTCGTATAATTCACACGCTCAAGGATTAATTCCCAGTGACGCTGGTCCACAGTCAACCCTGATCTGCTGGAACCAACGGCTCTAGAGCATCAAGTGAGTGAGACTGACTGATATCAGACATGCAGTAACGCGCTCAATATTTGTAATTGGCTTGTATGAACTGAGAACATACGTGCTGTGCTGTTGTTGAAAGTTACTAAGTCTGAACCACTGACAAGTTGGTTCTGCTCTGTCGTACTTCATTTAACTTTGGTACCCGCATTCCGACTCATATCAACAAGTTCCCAACTTGCATTCACTTATAAACCTAATGCATAAATAATAGCGATGTGCGAAGGTAATTTCAGGATTAATTGTTAAAGTTTTGTATGCTACATGAACAGTTGAAATTTGGAACAACAATAGTAATAAACTACTTTAGGTAATATGGAAGTTTTCGCAAAAGTCCCCCTTGAAAATATTACAATACTAGATGCAGTTGAGGGAGCACCTTTGGACGATTACATCGTTATTGAACAAGCAATAGTTTACCTAGAGGTACAACCATGGGAATATATGAAAAGGTATTTGGTATTCCAAGCTCGATATTGAGGAACTAAGGCTACTTTGCGAAATATCAAATTGACTACTAGAACCTGAAATGTTTGAGGTAGCATGTAGTATTTGCTTTGTAAGTAACGAAGTTAACAGTTCCGGTGAAATTTCATGCCATCGTACATTAGTCTACTGAAACATTTAGGTGTATTCTGCAATAACATGGTTACAATATATTGAAGAAAAGTATCCATAAGAAGATAACGAATGCGAAGAGACAACGAAACTCTTGTAAACTGGTCTTCTTCAACAATATTTTCGCTACATAATTCATTTCTTCCATGTAGTTATACGAACACCAAATCGTTTGTGTTGTCTTTGATTCCAAATCGGATTTATTTTGTCAGGAATAGTGTTTTGCTTTTGATCAACTCTACCGGTGCATTTTGCACGTCTACACGTAGCTTTTGTTTACCAATTTACCGTTTCATATTGTATATAGAGGAAAAGAAAATGCATTCAGTGGGGGGGTGACACATTGATCGGCTGCCAGCGTGTCCTTGGACGGGGAGCGCGCGCATACACACCCCTGGCGGGAACTAAACCTCGAGTCGATGCGGAACACCGTTGACCCACATACCAACACGCATCCATGCGCGGGGGTTGCGGGGGGCGGAAAGGTTACTTACATGCTACATTGTTCTCTTCTAACACTACTTGTTGATTGTGATTTTAGATCACGGCGTTTTGTTTATCGATCCATAATTTCCTCTGTTGTTGGTGTTATTATTGTGGTTGGTGATACTTTTGTTATTGTGCACTTTGCTTGCATTTCCGCGTCCACAAGTAAAAGTACATCGTAGTGGATCGAATGAATCAGACATTTTTACAGAGAATTCAATGACAAGACTGTTTACAGAGAATATTGTGGTAGAAAATTTCAGTTCGTAATAAGGAAGAGGAAACGTTGAATATTATTTTGTACACACATCTACTTATAACCTAATATTAACTTTCTTATTAAAACCGAGCACTATTGAAGCGAAAATACATTGCTTGTTAAATATATCACTAGACAGATTTTTATTTATGTTTACCCGGTTTTGCACGGATAAAGTTGGGTTATGTTTCAAAGAAAAAAACAGAATTGACCGCACTAACCTGAAGGTTATTCCAGACATGCACTGACTGTGTTTGTATTTCCTTTGGTAACATTGTGAAATAACATAATACTTCTTCTTCGTCTTGCATCATCGCCTAACTTGTGCATTCCAGTCGCTAGACTGGTAATACAATAAAAACCACAAACAAGTCTGATAGCCAACGACTTAATAATAAAGTGTTGCTCTTCTAATTACTACAGAGATAACTACCAAGCAATGCTGTATATAATAACAATAATTTAAACAAAAAGTGTACAAATTAACTTCTTGTGTTTATTTCTGATTATTCAATCGCATGATTCTGTTAGCTGCGATTTCATTACTAGCGAAGTAACTCTCAACTTGAAATTCAAGATACGTAACCGTTGGTAGAACTGCAATGTTGCGTTGGTAATATATAGTATCGTGTTTCGTATAAAAACGATTCTCTACTGTGCAGAGAGATTTGTTTTTTAGTTTATAAATTTATAAATAATTACTACCTTATATGTACTGGTTATGGTGTAATTATGAAATGTATATGGGTGTACATTTATTATTGAATCGTGTCGTGGGTCGTGAGTTATTGACTTGTTTCATTCAGCTAGAGAAATGTCTTCAATGTGCTGTTCTCACGACAGAATATTTTTATTGCAAGGTTTCCGTTAATTTATTAACAATGTATTTCTAAATCAATGGAAAATATTTATGAAATCGACGTTTTGAAGTACAATCCCCAATATTCTATTAATATTACTAAGAAATGATAAAAATTAGTATAAATTAAATTGTCGATTTTTTTCCTGAGTTAAATTCTTAAAAAGAAGTATCACATATAGCTGTTTCGAAACATGAATTTTTATTTGAAAAAGAACAATAGTATAGATGTTGATTAAACGGTAATTGGCAAATTTTACAGCCGTATTAAAACGCGTAGAATTGAATTTTCAGTTCGAAAATCCTATAGGTATGTACTCGAGTATGTGTATGGGGAATGGCAACGAAATGCCCTACGGCACGGAAACTACTCAAGTTTTGTACATAAAAGAAGTAATTTAAAGTTCTGGAAGTAGCTACTTGGCTGCCGCTTGCATTTACTTCCTTTTGCTTGGACTCTAATCCGTTACTAAATGTTACGAATCTTGCACACAGAGGCATAGCGAGAAGAAGAGAAAATGGAAGAGGGAGAAGCGAAAAGTCATTCGTGTTGTTTGAATACTGTTCTATTCTGTACAAAGGTTACATTTTTTTTTTTATTTACACACAAATATCAAGAGAAATATTTGATGAAGTTTAGAAATGTATGTCTAAGAAATGAACTTTAATTTTCCTTGTTATATTTTTGTAAAACATTGCTGGTAGACGAACTCTTGTGAATTTGGACTCTTGGTGTTACAATACACTTTCGTAAACACTACTAGGAATTGAAAAACAGGAATTTCATCATTGATATTAGACAGTAGGATTTGATGTTGAAACATTTGTAAGACGCATATTGTTGAATAAAAAAGGTTGTTGATTCATTGTGCAATGCGCACGGAGGAATCTGGTGGTGCATTTATTTGTAGAATTTAAGAAATGAAGAACCGTCGTATAGTATTTTAGGTTGTGCCTTTTGTAATCTACCTTTTGCGTGATGCATACGTTGAGAAGTTTTTTTATTTGCTTTTGCACATGTGTAAGAAGGCTAGATTTATTAAATTTTGCACACTAGACTTGATCTACGTATCTCTATATTATGATTTTTCGCGAGTATAGCTGATTTATTTCGGGACATTTGAATTTATAGAAGCATTATTTGTAAAACAAAAGAGTAATAGTATGGTTACTATATACACACGGCTTTTAGACAGATCTGGTCACTAAATATTCATTAAATATACAATCTGTCTAGTATGTCAGTATATCGGGTGTTAATTAAAATACTGCCCATAGGCGTCCAACATGGGAAATTAGTAGGGTTTCCAAATTATTTTAGATAAAAATACTTTACAACAAATGTAGAGCATACAATTTTGCATCGCGGTTAGCAATCAGATTTAATATTTTAACTGTGAAAATCACGTTTAAAATTCACATACTTTCTTAATATTTCAATATATTATCGCATTTTAAGTACATTTGTAACATTTATGTGTCATTATTCTCAGTATGGGAACATTTCCTACTGTAAAAAGAATGATAAGTGAAATTTATTCGTTATTTAAATTACTTGCTCGCATATCAGATGAAAGTGTAACTTATTGTGAGGAATATTTTTGCATTTCGTATTGCCACGGAGTAAAAGAAAACAGGGAGAAAAGTAACAATAATAACAACTACTGTGGGGGGCACAAAGTGTTTTTAAAAATGTGCGATGGCTTCTCGTGTTCCGTCACCATTAATCCTTTTAAGGTTAGTCGTTATTTACGCGCCCAGCCAACTACGATATTAATATGACTTGTACACGGTACTCAGGCATATTATTTTAAAAACTCACTAGATATGATCGTATCGTTTTGCTGCGCTTGCAAAATCGCAAAACTAAATTGAGTTCGCAAAGTTAATAATTTTCAATTAATATCAATCATTGATAAATGCGGATTATAAATTCGCGTATCACGTTTCTCGATCGTACTTGTGCACTGAATACATATATAAATTCCCGCTCGTATATTTTTTTCGCCGTTTCATTTCTGTTACATTTATGTTTATATTATGCATTAGTTATCGCTATCGCTTGTCAGTAATCTAATATACACTTATGCACGTGTTCATTATATATTATGTAACACAGATAATTTAATTTAATTTCCATTTGAAATCCAATGTATATTTGTATCTTTTCCACCGGTCGCGTAAATATTATTATCACATTACGAAAACATTGCTTTTTTTTGAACATTTATTACCTGAACTTGACAGTTGAAATGCCAAGGACACACAGATCCCCAAAATAAATACGGTAACTTTTCGTTTTTCCAAAAATAATCCGCTGGTTTTTGTTCTAGCCGTTGTTAACGTTTTTCTTCTCACCATATAGATTGAAAGTGGTTATATTTGCATTGGTATCAATGATCAATGTCTTTCTGTATGTTGGAAAATATATAATTGAAAGTAGATTTTAGATCATTTATTGTTTTGCGTTGCTATATTGATCAATGTCGTTCTGTGTGTTGGTAAATGTATAATTGAAGGTAGATTTTCGATCATTTATTGTATTTAAATGCAACTATGTGTATTCTGTTGCGTTACCGTGCTGTTGCTGAACTGATGTTATCTGACGTTCCACTTTTCGGTTGGATGATATATTCTAGACTCTGGTATAACTAGAGGGTTCGTGTACGCGTTTCACGCCCGGGTCAGGGTCGTTCCAGGCCCCGGCTTGCTACTGCGCATGCGCGCACATACATCCCGGAACGTTACGGGGGCCCTTCTTTCACAAGGTCACCCCCACACGGAAAACTTCGCCGCGTTTCTGTATCTTCGACCCGATCTGTCAGGATTTCGTGTGTTGCATGCGACCTCGCTTTGAAATATTCGCTGCTTCACTTTTGTCAGACATAGGTTATGGGGTGAGGGTTGAAAGAATTACCGCTCTGTTCACCTTGATCTGTAAAAGGGTTAATTAGCAGTACGAATTATGGATTTCGAATATGTTAAACTGGTAGCTCATTGTGGTTGATATGATTATTAAAGTATTTATAGAAATTCTCTCACAATAATTTTGTATATATATATATATATATATATATATATATATATATATATATATATATATATATATATATATATATATATATATATATATATATACATATATACCGGTTGTCCCAAGAAATCTGGGAAATTGAAAAAGTTGCGATTACTTGTGTATTATACATTTTAGAGCTCTGAAATTTGGTACAGGTGTAGGGATAAGTTATTAGCATTGATTGGTATTAATTAAAATGATATTAATGCTCATATTTCTGATAAAACTGCTTTTAAAAAGTAATAATTAAAAGGTGTTGCTTAAATACCACATTTGCAAAATTTTATTTACGACGTTGCTAGCACAACGGTAAGACACGTATTTGGTAATGTAAATCATTTATAAATGATATAGTTCGAATCTCGACTATACTTCAGAATGTTTTTTTAAATTGTAAAATAATTTAGATAAAATTTTACTTATTTAAAAAATAATTATTTTATTTATACTCATAATGAAGGCATAAAATAGATATTCAAATAAGCTCCCATTTTGTACGAGTATTTTTATTATATGAAGTATTGGAATGTTTGTTTATTGACGCTTTTAATTTTTGCTAAAATGACAGAATATATTGCAATAGTGTGCTGCACCGTATGAAATGCATTTATTACACATACATTAGACAATTATTACCATGTCAAATAGTTGGCCACCGTCCACGCATTTATTCGTCGTGCTGCTTAGTGTGCCATTTGTTACCGATAAATCATGTTTTCCATTTATTTTTACACGCAGCATTTGCGGGAACTTGGAGCGAAAGTGTCGGTTGTTGTGAATAAATGTATCGTAATGTCTGATATTTACAGGTTTCTATTAGTTCGTTGAGCCTTCGCGTACTGTATGTGAAGCTTCTATTTAATTCTGCAACATGTTACTACGTTTTCTACAGTTGGTAAATATAGTTTCGTCATTTAAACTTACTGTGAATGTGTATCAACACAAATAGTCCCTGTTTTATGTCTTCATCTGGCGTTATTTAATTAATCTCGTAAGTTATACTTATTCTCGTATTATATGTGACGTCTAGTTCAGACATGTGAGATGCACAACGGGAAACCTGAATGTATGCGTCGCAAAATTCAGTAACGAATTTAGTGGTTCGAGACCGCAGCGAAAAGCGTACGATTGGTCGTAAAAACTGCATGTGAACTGGTTGAATATGTCAGGTAGGGTGCAGGACTATTTTCTACCCCATACCTCCAACATACACCAAGAACGATAAATAAGTCAGCCACTAAGTCATGCCAACACCCACAACTGGTACAATAGATTATCAACAGGTGGCAGCACTGTAACAAACAAATAGCCTACTCGGATCGCAAAGGAACACTTTGATGGTCAAACATTCAATTATTTCGCTCGTGATTTTTGTTTATTTATTCCGGAGATTGTTTAAGAAATAAAATTTTAAACTTTAAGTGGCCTTAATGAAAAAAAATATGTAGCGTAGTGTGGGCCCACTGGAAATAATTAAATTTTAGTTTAATTAATTGGGGCGTGGAAGTATGCTAGCTTTTAATTATGTAATGTATATTATGTGTAACGTTCTAATTAAATAAATGTGTAAATTGTAGATAAGCTGTATCTAGCATATGCAAACAGTAGGCAATGATTTATTTTTACGACAAAAAGAACTTCATGTTACTGTAGTGATAAAAGCACATATATTTATTTATATTATATTTGTATTCTATTTTCTACAGTAATGAATATGGTTTATTTGAACGTTTAAGGCTGTAGACATGGAACACAACTCTTAATGAAAGGGGCGGTGCAGGGAGGGATGTTAATCTTAGAGCCAATATCACTGGAACCCTATTAAATTTCACTGCAGGTAATCATTTATGTTTTATGGCTGTTTGGAAACTCGCCGTGGTTTCCGAATTCACCAAGTTTGTAATATCAGTTTAGTTTTGTTGACAAATCTGTTTCATTACTGTTTGTCTTTTCTGTTATTTGAGTGCAAGGTTCCAAAGTTAGAAATTAAACTGTTCCAATAAATTTCAGCGTTACACGAAACAGCCTTATACGAGGGTCATTTGAATACAGGGTCATTTTCTATAAATTGATCCGTAATTTCCGTAATTGTGTCTTTATGAAGCGCGTTATAACGAATCATCTTAAATTTAGCGCTTTTTGGGGGGTTTGGAATCATCTTAAATTTAGCGCTTTTTGGGGGGTTCTAGAAAAACCCGCGTTATATCGAATAAGCGTTAATTGAGGTGGCGTTTGGCGCGGGCCCTACTGTCCATTTAGGATACTGTGCGCATGAAACGCAATCAGTATTTGCTACAACATACTCGCCGGTCAACCGAAACCGGAGCGTGTTTGTACCTGCATGCGAACTCATGTGTGATTTTCCATTTTCTCTACGCAATGCTGTGATGTCGAGAGAAATTGTTCATAATTGAAAAATTTGTAAGCGGAAACATCCTGTTAAAATGACAATTATCTCTGGAGAATTGAAACGCTGTCATGTTATTGATCGATGGTCGTAAACCAATAGGTGGACGAATTTGCCCCGTCACATAAGACCGAACTCAGTTTAATTTCATATGTGACTATTCTACTTTATTACCAAATGAATGACGCACCTTTTTTATAATATCTTTTGTACATTCAGTTTGAAGTAAAACTTTTTTGTGTGTGTTTAAAAGTGGTAGGGAAATATGTTGGAAACATTGTTTAAATGTTGGACGAAAGGGTGTAGCTGTTTCGGTGGAAATTAATTTTTCAGTAATACTTTGGTTTTCAGTTTACAAAGGACGGTGAGTGTAATGTTATTTAACCTGGGGTACATTTTGGTGAAGTGTTCCCTGTGGCGAATCTGCTGGCGAGACCGAACAACGTTGAGAGCTACAAGCCACGCACTTGTCCATCACCTGACCCTGTATTGATCTTGTATAATATACAAGCATTCTATACAACCATGTACAGTGAATCCGCTTATTGGGAACTTGAAGGGACCAGGAATTTGGTTCACCTTTAAGCGAGTGTACAATATAACGAATGTATTTAGTATGTAACGTATTTAGGCTGTGTTCGAATTGGACTATTTAGTATACTAATGTACCACATGACTGGTTTTATAACTTAAATTGTGCACTAAATAACGTTAGTATTTTAGAAATCGACATTAGGATTTGTAAAAGCACACTACGCCCTAAATTGGGTAAATTGACCGCCAAGATCCAAAAATCTCCCTAATTTCGTTGCCTAAAATGCTAAATCTTGAATTCGAACACGACCTTAGTTGACACTCAGAGACACGTTCATTATAAGCGAGTTTCCACTATATACGAGTTCACTATAAGTATTTTTCACTGTACTTGTATTGACCAGCATCTATCGCAGTAAATTTGCAAAGAATCCATGACATTATAGGTTTAATACATATTAAACACAGTTTCAACACGGCTTACTTCAACTAAATAACAAACGTTTCACGTCAAGTAGAAAGTAGGGTTAAGTTGTACATTTTGGTGCGCTATGGTTGGCAGCATTGCCAATTGCATTTCAAAGATTTACGAACAAATAACAAGAAATTGTTCATATAAATACTATTTTCTTATATAATTTCGTACGTTTGCGAAGCTATTTTTATAGCAAAAATAAATTACTGGTTCTATCCGGAAGCATCTCCTTATAATGTAGTTACCGTATCCGATCAAGAGCAAGACTAGTGTGAAGATATATCGCAGTGTGCTGTGATGCCGCACGTATAAGGAGTTGGCTGCTGGTACGGTAATCTGTCACCTGAGACTCCCCACGGAACACCAGGAGTTACGGCCCCGGTCGGGGTGTGGTGGGAAACCAAAAGTCAGCTGTACTTTATATCAAAACTTACTCGACATTTTAATATTTCCCAGGAGTCGTGAATTCTGTTTTGTAATTCGCTGTGTCACGATTATTTATCGAGAACGAAATACACCGATGCATATAAATGTGTTATATGTATGTTCAGGAACCAGTATTAACCTGTTAGAAATATTATTTATACGATTAAAAAGTTAAAAAAGCTATATTTGTAGAAATAAATATATACGAAGTTACCGGAGTATCATTGAAGTTTTTTTTCCGTGCTAAAATCTATTAATCTAGGCTAAATTGAACTAGCTGTTTAATTAGAATTATCTCTGGTTCCATCATTGTTAATGCAAATATGTCCGATTACAAATTTAATCAGATTACAACATCGAATCACATTTTCGTTATTAATAATTTGTTGGCAAACATATAGTACTATTGATTTAAATGTTGGGGATTTAATTTAATCCCGGTTTATGGAATAGTAAACACAAAATTTGGTACACAAGTATTAGGGACATTATTCATTATTTAAAAATGAAAATCCATGATATAATTTTATGATCAAACATTTTTTCATTTAATCCCAAGTCTCTGTAAATTTACATGATTGACATTACTTTTATTTTAATCTCTTCGTATAATAATGCACGTACAAGTAACGGCCGTTTGGAAACGAGTTGCCTTTGGCAAATATGCAAATTAAAATTTTTGTATTCATGTTTATTAATCTTTAAATCAAGCATCCTTCTGTCAAATTCAATATTATTCCGATACTATGCTCGTACGTGCACGCGAGTATTGTACATGCAGAATATATAATGTTCTGTGTGTTCATTGTGCAGAATTAATTTACATCGATACCAGATTGCCTCCTGCTGTCAGGTAATATCGTTAGCGTTTTAGAACAAAACAGTTCTGATCTTATACGGCATTACATTTTTATATTGTCCGCTGTGTTAAATGATCTATAATAAGTGCTATATTTTATTTTCTACATTACAATTGATACGGGATAAATATCTTATCGAAGTCGAAGTTCTTCTGTTTCCACTATCATTTCTCGATCCAATATTCATCCGAGGAGATTGCATTTGGATTTCTTCCGCCCTTATCTCCGACAAATATCTTCGTGCTAGAACTTTTTCTTCTTCCAATTCTTGGTCCAATTTCCCACGCCTTTCCCGAGCAGAATGTCGGCCGAGCGCCTTATTTACGAGAGAATTCTGCCTCGTTGACAGCCCAATAAGTCTTGTTAAAATAATGCACAGAATTCACTTCGTTACACCAAGAAATTTCGTCCAATCAATATCTGCGTCGTCATCGTCGTCGTCTTCTACGGTATTATAAAATTTCCTCGCCAAAACGGGGCCGGTGTATCTCGGTGTATCAATATCCAATTTTCCAGGTTGTCAAACAACTTAATAAACGCAATTACAAAGGCTCCCGTGAGACACTGCTGACTTGGAAATAATACCGTCAAGTTCAACAACTTTTCGCAATATGTTCCAATAAAAAAAATACTTCACCATAACCTAAAATATTGTTGACGTCAGTCGCACTGGACTTTTATTTTATAATACTGGAGCTCTGTGAGCATTCCCTTGTGAAGAAGTTTCCGCTGTTTTAAATATATAATAAAAGTCCGAATGCATTTCATTTATATCAAAACCCAATTTCCTCCCGTCATACACGGCGAGGCAAAAAGAAGAACCGTCTGACAAGTGTCAGTTAGCGTAATGAAAACATTCATTTAAAATTTCTAAAACATTCGCGCATTTTAATCAAGTTACAACTTGGTGCATTGTGTACCAAGTGTGTTACGGTTCGTTGATTTCGCATATGAACCAATTTTGTACGGACAACCGCAACAGCGATGATTTCATACACTTGATCATCGTGCTGTCGAGGGGTTCAAGGTTTCTTCTAGGCATGCGCATGGCCCACATTGTGGATTCGCTGCTACTACTACACAAGAGTCTAGCCATCAGACCGTTTCATTTTCGAAGATACACGATGTGTGTTTACGAAATAATACGACGTGATACGAACATGCCTGTTCTTAGTTCGTAACGTTGTGCTAAAGTTGTGTGCAATACATTTGCTGTTAGTGCAATTTATAGATTTGGCTATTTTACCCTACCCTACTTAATAATACACGCCTATCCTACCCGTCGGCTAACCTACCCTAGCCTACCCTACTCTACCCAACTCCAAATGTAATATTAATTAATGTGGTTCCACGACTTTCCGATTACGCACATTTCGGACCTACTTGTTCGTGCGAGTTCGGAAATATAAATTGGTCTGACGACTAGACACTTGTTACTACTACTGCTAGTGTCGGTTGATTGACAAGCATAGCTGATCGATTTTTGAGGCTGTACGATTATTCTAACGATGTCAAACACGCGCCAGACGTTTGAAACCCGGTGACACTGTCTGGATTACCGGAAGCCTATAACAGTTATTTTTGCTGGATGAATATTTGTGTTCCGTGTTTGAGAAGGCTTTTGACGAAGTTTGCTCCGTGCTTTTAAACTTCTAATGGGCAGAAGAACGGAATAATTTATGACTTTCGCACAAAGTGCATTTTGAATATGGTGGATTATCATCTTTATTCTGGAGTTAATAAATTGAAAATTCTAACAGAGCTTAGCTCGAATGTCTTTCATGTGAAAGAGGTTTTTCAATTTGACAAGCCGTGTTTCTATAATTTGTTTCGCAAGAAGAGGTTTCAATTGGTTGTGGGATGTAGGAAGTTAATGGACGATATAAATTATTTGTTTTCAGGCTATAGAACTGTAATATTGTGTTTCAACATTAGTTCTTTTTTTGCAATCTGATTAACACTACTTGGCAACTCAAACTAACGGTTTGCGGGGAAACAATGAAATTCACCTACACTGAGGATACTAAAAGCGTTTATTAATCATGACCAAATTGACATTGCCAACTCGGAAAGCTGCAAACTCGTACGAATTGGTCACCAGAGAAACTGTTAGTTCATTTGACACTCGTCCAAAACGTTACGTTTCCAAAATAATCACAAAAGAACATTGATTTCAGCAATTATAATTAGTTCACCCCACAGCAGAATCCTTTCAAGTAGTTTTAAGGAGTTTCGTAATGTTGTTTTATAAGCTAGAAATAATATTGAACGAGAAGATTATAGCAGAGTCTGTTATATTTCCATATATGCAATTGTTGTATTCACAGCCGACTTGGATGGCCTCTCTCGATCTGATGACCATTTCTCCATGATAGTAACGCAATGTTTACAGAACACTTGACAGTATAGGTTAGGTACGCGTCTATCTGCTTGCGTTGGTTGTCGAGTTGACGCGTACATGCTGGGTAAATATACCGTACACGTAATTAGGGTTGTTCACTAACTTGCACAAGGTGAATGACCTCGAAACATCCGAATAGGTTTTTATTGATTTTCTGTCGGCTTCTCCTCGTCACGGAATCATCGTGTCACGCGTGTCTGATTTGGGGTGTTGTATTTGTTGATGTATTTGCGTCAATCATTCTTGGCACTACACTTTTGTGTATTTATTAGAAGATATTATCAGGGCCGCAGTAAGGAATTTTGCGCCAAAGTTCTAATTTGTGCTCCAATTGAGGTTTTTTTTTTTTACCTAATTTTCATCTGACTGAGGTTTTTTTTTTAGCTAATATTTGCTCTGTAACTAGTGCGCCTGGGGCGGTCGCCCCCTTAAGCCTGGCCTTACTGTGTCATTGGCTATTATATTATATATTTTTGTGTATTTATTAGAAAAAAAAAGTGTGTGCTAAATTCGAAATTACATTTCGAAATATCAAATGAAAATTAAGTACTCAATGGGAAACAGATTGCTGTGAAATAATTGTGTATCATCAATTATTACACGCTCTTTTTTTCACAGCAAAAATATAAATTAATGTGTTCTTTCTATATATGCAACAACTTAAATTATTGCATCATCTTTTCACTACTTAAAAACCTACTATAACGTTCTACAATTTTTGCATTGCATGTCATATTCTAACCATAATTTTTAGGCGTAC
The DNA here is from genome assembly GCA_963422195.1 of Carabus problematicus. Lineage (NCBI taxonomy): Eukaryota > Metazoa > Arthropoda > Insecta > Coleoptera > Carabidae > Carabus > Carabus problematicus. The sequence goes on along the minus strand of OY728585.1, from coordinate 14,538,366 downwards.
ATAATCTTTGTTTATTACCCATTTTGGGGAGCCCCAAACCACCATGGCTGGCTTGATTTAATAAACTAACCTGACATCTTAACGTTCTTGCGATAAGGTGTTTAAAATGTATGTGTACTATTATCTTGGATAACATTTTGCATGTCGCTAAATACTCCGAATATGATTCAAGATTAAAGTATTGAAATATTACATGATACCTTCGCCCTTTTCGGTTCACATGCTTCACGTTATTATCATGGCCTGCTGGCGTTTGTACTTATCGCTTACGAAACTGGTAATTAGGAGAGATTGACTGATAAAGTATACAAAAACCAGGTACGACCAATTAATTCCACAACGGTTGTTTTTTGTGCTCTTTAGCGGATAAATTAGGCAAAACCGAAAGTGAGACTACTTGAAAACCTCATACTCATTATTCCTGTACGATATCGGATTTTTTCTATCTTGCATACACTTTTCGCCTGATTTAAATCTAAAAGAGATAATTCTACGAAACCTTGTGAATATTAATTAAGATAAAATAACATTTTACCCTGAAAAGAATTTTGGATGTAGATGATTTTAGGATGGTTGCGCCTTTTATATTACTGGTATCAATGAAAAAGACTTATTAGCAAATGAGCTTATTGGCAAATACGTTTATTGGTGGAAGAGCTTAGTATTCGCGGTACATTTTTTTTGGAGGGTGGAAAGGTCGATTGATGTCTAAGCTTTTTAGAGTTCAAGTACTTTTTCTGGTGGAGGTGCCGTATCGGTGTTGAGCTTTTTAGATGAACCACTTTTTCAGTAAAGGTAACGTTTTGTGAAAGTTGCTTTTAGCAAGTTTTTTGGGTCCTGGTTCAGAAGTCCAAGTCTATTTTTTGGTGAAGGTGCTCTTATGCTAATTACCAGTGATTAGCATTTAAATCTACATCATAAATCTACAATATTTATACGAATTTGAAATATTATTTGTGTAAATGTATACCTTTTTTTCTAGATTTAATCACATTACATCAAGATTTGCACTGCAATTAATTATGAATGGTTTCTCAAACAAAATTAGTATGCTTTCATAGATTAATTGCTTTACAAGTTATAGAAATTAATAATAACATTCTCTACCGTTCGTTAGAAGCCTAGCTGTTTTGTTAGTTCGGTACGTCGGAACTTGGTTCATTTAATTAGAACATTGTAACTATTATCGGTGCCTGGTAACTTTTACACGACCTGTAATTCGATAATGATAATTAGTTTTATACTAAAATTAATACGTCAGTGATAATAGAATTAAATCTAACTTGGTTAATTATTCTGTCTTATCTAACTGGCGAGTTTTAAGGTGAATAAAAAAAATATTACTTTTAAAATAGCGTTTTCTTTGTCAATGACAAAGCGAAACATTTTACATAAACAATTAAAATACCTCGTGTGTTACACCAGGTCACTGGATGTCACCAAAGTCATTTAAATAGTATGTTATGCTGTGTGAAAGTTAATAGAAGCCATTGTTTGAATTTCCCATTTGAATAAATACCGTATGTTAGGTTAGAATAACGGTGTCTATTGCGTCACTGTTTGATACGAAGTCACATCGGTTTGTACTTTGTAAATGAACAAAGTAACTTGTTTTAGTTCACATGCGGTGGTCGTTTCTACAGGAATTTCTACTTCTTAGTTCATTAAACGTATGCTCGAACTATTAAAAAGCTTTAAATTTATATTCAAACGATATTTCCAACGTCATATTCACAACGAAGACGAACTTGTACAAAAAGATCACGAATATATAAGATCAACATTTTGTAGCGATGAAAAAGAAATATATTTGTACTATAAAATTGTCCTGGTAATATGAAGATTTGTGGGATAATGCACGGATATAGCTAGGTATTAGGGCAAACCATATGTGGATATATAGATTCTGCGCATCAGTCCGTACGGATATATCCGTAGTCTTCCTCTGTACCTATGAAATATGGATTTCGTTTTACATAAACTTTGATCCCCGAGAAGTTTTAAACTACATTAGCCATGCATTGTACGTTGCGCGCATTAATATCATGTTTAACACAAACGTACCAACTTTAGTCGTGGGGGAATATAGTTCCCCCTATACCAACACATTAAATTCCCCTGTTGTGCCGGTAAAAGTATTTATATAAAACGTTTTATAAAACACAATTCACATTTTGTTTGATATTTCGCAAAGCTATGCTGATAAATGTTTGCTATTATCTTTTTTATTTAGTATTTATGATGTAAAATGAACTTGTATAACGCAAAATATAAATATAAAATATACAGCTGTCATCTTTTATTACATTACGCTGGGTAATATTCTTGTCGTACACATATATCAAGGCTTGCGAATGCAAGCTACACTGTTCAAGGAGGGTGGCGGTGATAGTAAAACTAGCGATCGTAATATCTAGTTGCTTAGTGTGCTGGTACAATTTCCCCTAGGACTTTTTAAAAGGTGGAATAAGAAATTGTTGCTGTGTTCTAGTTAAACTACAACTACTGTTATACGAGAGCACTCTGCCGTCGGTGAGTGTGTACTAAAAACGACGGTAACTATATAAATCTTGTTTTGCCATAAAATGTTGATGCGCCCACGTTATTATTATTGTTCTTTGTTGAATGGCCAGTGTTTGTGCAATATTATTTGAAGTTTAATAGTTTTTATGAATTACGACGTCTGACGAAATGATAATAAGCTATAAACTTCGGTACCTACATACGATTTTATAGGTTATGGTGCGACATGACAGATCGAATGTATCACTGATAAGCTACTTGAATCATATCTAAAACGCGCTTACTATCCTAGAAGCTAGCTTTCAAAACGATCAATTTAGTGTTCTTTTAGCGATTATTATAAATAAAATTCAACGCAAAGTCTATGCAAGAATTTGTAGTCAAAACGAACTTTAGATATTTCACATTGCACATAATTTCCCGAATGACCGTAAATTGTTATTATCATTGTAACAAATCCCGTACTACGAGTATTTTTGATGCGCAACCCATTTTTATATGCCACATATAATATTATTGTATTGATCTCAGTTGACACCGATTTGATTTATTAATTGACATTTTGGATATTTATTGTGACAGTTTAAATTTACGAGTTTTTCCCGCCAGATTTACGGTTGCGCCATGGAATTACTTGTACGTATAAATACATAAAATTACAATCCACGTTTTATTATTTGCCGAAAATAAAATTTCGTAACATATTGCAACAGCATATTTCCGTAACTTGCATAGCAATAACAATATTTAAATCCGTGTTATATATATATACCGTGTGTCTCACGACGATCTACACATAGGACGTTACGCGCTCATTTGATTTTTTAATTCAAAATATTTATCTGATTGTTTTTGTTTCGAAGTGTCAAACACTACTCCAAATAAATAGTTATTTCTTAGTGCACTAGCTGTTGATTGCATTTTCTTTAATTTAGATTTCACTTTCTGTTTGTTTTTCTTGATAAAATTTGTTAGAATGTCACAAATAAAATAAAATAGTAAACGTCAAATTGGCAATTATACTGTCAAAATAGTAAAAAAAAAAACAAAAACAGTCAGATTAATATTTTGAATTCAAAAATCAAATGAGCGCGTTACGTCCTATGTGTAGATCGTCGTGAGACACACGGTATATATATATATATATATATATATATATATATATATATATATATATATATATATATATATATATATATATATATATATCAATTAATTATATAATATATTATATATAAATAGATACTTTGTTTATTTTCACGTGCTTTATTTTATTCGAAAGCTACATGTTTCGTCGGCATTGCGACATCAAATAAACAAAGTAAATAAACAAAGTATCTATTTATATACAGGGTTAGTCAAAATTACCGGAACACCTAAATAATTCTCCTACCGTAAAGAATTTTAAAAAATGTTTCGTACAAAAGTTTTTTGGTTGTAAACAAGCTACCGTTTAAGTATTTTTTTAATATACAGGGTGTTCATTTTATTGCGGAAATTAGGTAAACTTTCATTTTTCAAATGGAACACCCTATATTTTTTTACTTTTTTCAATTCTAAGATTAATTCTTAGTATTTTTCGTAGGACTCATTTTTTTATAAAATGCATCATTTTTTAGATATAAGCAATTAATCTGTCGTTTAAATGTCAATTGATTGACTATTTGTCAATTGTTTCATGAAGTTGTGGAGCATTATCAAGCAGGCACATGTACTTTAATTTACATTTACTTTAATTTTAGTTATTTAATTTGTTATTTTTTTTTTATTTTGCAATTTTTTTTTATTCCTTTTGTTAAAATAAACGATATTATGTATGAAAATACTCTTAATTCGAAGTTCAGGAGTTTGGATTAATTGCTTATAACTCAAAAATTATGCATTTTATAAAAAAAAATTTCCTACAAAAAATACTTAGAATTAATCTCGGAATTAAAAAATGTAAAAATATACAGGGTGTTCCATTTGAAAAAAGAAAGTTGACCTAATTTCCACAATAAGATGAACACCCTGTATGTTAAAAAATAAGTAAACGATAGCTTGTTTATAACCAAAGAACTTTTGTACGAAACATTTTTTAAAATTCTTTACGGTAGGAGAATTATTTAGGTGTTCCGGTAATTTTGACTAACCCTGTATAATATATTATATAATTAATTGAAATATGGATTTTCACAAAGTAAATGAAAATACTATTTTATATATATATATATATATATATATATATATATATATATATATATATATATATATATATATATTTGTTTTTCAAATATTGGGTAACATAAAATATATAGCTATTGTTATGTTTATTTGGATGATATAATTAGACGTATTTCAACACACAACAATTTCAATGCACGTTTCTAAAGCTTCACTGTGAATTTTCTGCGTCAGATATTCTTTTCTTGTTCATATAGGTTAGAAAATTCTATCTGTTAGCGAGTTGGTTGTATTATATCCGACAATAATGTACTGTTTCGTGTGTTCACATATTTTGTCTATAGCCTCTACACTACACCCTTTTCATATACGTACATTTTAATGCACACACATCAATTTCCATGACAACCATCTTGAATTGCATCTATTTCTCACCTAGTCATCTGCGCAGCGTGCATCTGGTGACATTTCTCATCCGTCATCATCGCATTAGACTCTAATGATTAGAGTCTGACAATTTGAATACATCTTTTTGCCGTTGAATCGATACAGGCTATTCATTAATTTCTATAGCCGAATAGGAACAAATGATTTGTGAATCCAGTGGTATAATTTAGAGAATTTTCAATGGACGACGGGATGCATGAAATGTATCGGAGTGATTGATGCGTCACGGGGCTTGCAACTATTCACTCAGTTGCAGCTTCTCACCTGTGTAATTAATTACGAACTGTTCCGAGCTGACGCGAAATCGCACGAAAATGATTTTAATGCAACATTTGCCGTGATTATTTTCGGAAGAACTGTGAATTTTATAATTCAACTGTTTTTATTTGCGTTTGCAAAAGAGATTTGTAAAATTGGTGGCAGGATTTCTGATTTGTGTCTGAGGTTGTCGAAATAATCTAGAATAGATATCATGTTATTGGTTGTATCCTTGTCAGGATTTCGTCCGTTTTGATAAGGGATCGTGTCAATATTGTCGTTGATCGTCGAAATATAATAGGGATTTGTGTTTAGGATCATGAACAACTGATTTTGGAAATGATTGATTATTGTCAAAATGTCTAACGTATTTGTTCCAAATTCTTAACCTATTCATTTGTAACCGACAGCTAATAAAAGAAAACGTAATGCAACAGAGGTGATTTTAATTGGAATTAATGATTAGATCATTCAGAATTTAAAATTTCTAGAATAATAAGCTTTTTATGTAACGTTTTCTTTGAGACATAATGTCCATTTTCTTTGAAGAGCCTGCAACTCAGGTTCATACTTTAAATCCTCCTTTACTACAAACACATTCCATTAGTTTTGCTTTCATCACACGTTTAGAGACACATACTTGTGCCATTTGAGATGGCAGTCTGCCATATTCCTTGCAACACTCATTTTTACAAACGGTGTACTACTGTTTTCTGTCAATTCTGTCTGCATTTTTAAATGTCAGACCAGTTTGTTCTGGTCGCATGAATAAATTATGCGCAATGATGGTACACTTTCATAGTTCGATATTGTAAAAACGTAGTTCAGAGTTTTTGTTTTTACTACGGTTTCATTTAAGTCGATTAGTCTATTTTCTTATACGACATATTGATCGTTACGAATTGAGCAGTATTTGAAATATGAGTGTAGTTTCATTTTGGAAGATTGCGATGGTAAAATTTCGAAGCAGAGTATCAAAAAGTAAGCACATTTATTTATTTACCGATATATTTGTGACCAGTCTGTAGGGTTTCATAATTGAACATAACATTGTTAGTATCGGTGTCCTACGGACTCAGCAGGATATTTTAGATTGTGTCCTCATTTCGAGGACGATTCTGCCTGATCATTTTCTCCATGCGACGTCGCAATGCCCTTGGCCGTGTTGGCGACGCCCGGTTCACTCTGTTACTGCTCGCTGATGGGTTGCTACACGCTATTTATATAAACATTTCAGCGTATTGCAGTTTCATATAAATTTCGGTAGAGACTGTTGGACGACTGTCGGACCTAGTTTTGTTCTCCGACTCGTCGCAAGGGTATTTATGTTGCGTGCCCCTGCAACTCCGGCAACTTTGGCAGCGGGGGCACACCATCATTCAGAACGACGGCAATTCGCTGGCGGCTGAAAATAGCGACGATGGTCTCTCTCTCTCTATCGCTTGTAGTAAGCGTCAGCTGCCAATTATGTCCCAATTTTAGTTCGCCCAGAATATAAACAATCCGATATTAGTATCTACCTGGCACACTCGATTATATATGATTACTGTTCTATTTGTATTCCATCGTATCGTATTTTCATACGTGAATGGTTCAGAATAGAACACATTATACTTTCGATTTTTTATAATAGTAATGATTATGATATTAAAAACGAATGAACAATATTTGCTGTATTCTGATCTTGGCTTTACTAATGTGAAATTGTATTTCTGTTACAGTGTGCGGTGACATTCATGGGCAATTCTACGATTTGATGAAATTATTCGAAGTTGGAGGACCGCCTTCCACAACCAAATACCTTTTTCTCGGCGACTATGTAGACAGAGGTTATTTTAGTATAGAGGTGAGTTCAGGTTTAATCAAATTCTATAATAAAATAATATATTAATCGTGGACTACCACAAAGTGAAATGAAAATACTATTTTATACTTCAGTTCTATCAAATATCAAGAGCAACAAATCATATTGCTTTAGTTTATTTAATTAAGTAACTAATAATACTCTTATGTATGTTTTATTCTGTAAATTATGTTTGGGTATTAGCTTACCTCACGTCATTTGTTTTTATCCCTAACTTCTATATCATGTTGAATACTTGCAAAGCTCTTTCATACACAATGGATCTGTGTATGGTGTAGTGTTGATACGTACATGAATATTGTTCTGTTGGCAGTGCGTACTGTACCTGTGGGCGTTGAAGTTGTGTTTCCCGACCACTCTGTTTCTCTTACGCGGCAATCACGAATGCCGGCATCTTACAGAGTACTTCACCTTTAAACAAGAATGTAAGTATATAAACAGATCACACACAAACACACACACACACACACACACACACGCATATATATATATATATATATATATATATATATATATATATATATATATATTCAGTCGATCACTAAAGTCTTCGTTCACCTATCAAAATAGCTAAATTTATGATAAAACACAATTTTAAATTAAAATAATATTAGTTTACTATAGACCAGCTCTGAAAATCAGAAAAATATATATTCTTGAATGACGATTTTTACAGAATTATGGCCTCACACATTTAGCTATAGGTGTACGAAGACTTTTGTGACCGACTGTATACTTGCTCTTGAAATTCATATCGAGTAGCTACTCTATGAGGATTACGAAGAACATTAATAAATTCCGCGTCCTTTACTAATACTAATATCCGTTCACCGTACCTGTGAAGCAATTATTCATCCATCCGATCCGAATTACTTTTCAATCAGAAATTTACATTTCCACTTTTGTTGTTTCCAGCAATGCGAGCGTGAACCCCCTATCCTAATTCGTTCGCACCGATTGTAATACAAAATCGATGATTGATACAGAACGAAAATTAATTGTTCTTGGTCGGCTAACGTTAGAATTGTAATTAAATTAAACAGTTTTTAATAATTTATTTGTTTGCTCTCGGCAACTGACATTTGAAATATTTCACGCAGATGCACCAGTTAGTTAATAATGTTCGCGTCATCGTGTAGATCATAGTAGAACGTGTCATCATATCATGTATTAGGTGATATATGATGTCCGGATGTCCGAGTACCGATGTCTCATCCATTAATAATCCGACCGGTACCAAATGTTATGACCTGTTATCCGATAATTACCTGTTACGCGCCGGCGTAATGTATGGCGGCCGCGGTTCACATTTCATTTTGTAACCTGGTTACTCGGGCCAGTATTAAATGAGAGATATGGGTATATGGGAGCTCGTGGTTATTAATTCTAATATCACCAGTTCAATTGGAAGTTATGGTCCTTGGGAGTTTCAGGCGCATTACCCAGGCTTATATATGTACCGGGTGAGAGATACTGACGCTTACGTACGAAATTACATCACCGCAGAGATCCTGTGTGTTGTACGACAAAAGTCTCTCTGAAATAAACAAGTTTCAATAGTACTTCCTAATGCGAATCTACATTTTGTTGTGTAGATTAATGCGAATTTCGCTGGGTCAAGAGTAAAGGGATGGAAATTCATGAACTTCCTCTTCCTCATCGAATTTTAACTTATATGTGTGTGTGTGTGTTGTGAGAAAGTATTCCATTAGTGTAATGGATAAAGGAATTAATTTTAAATTAAAAGATTTTCCACAGCGGTGTTCCAAAATAATGTTCATTACTAAAAGCTTCTGACAAAAACGAAAAATAAAAACGAGCAACAGTGTCTTTCTCTCCATTAGGAGTGATATATATTTCTGCAATGAATTTCCATTGAGAGTTTTCAATACCCTGCTGCCATCTTTGCATTAACAATAGAACAAAATGTGTCAAAACCGTGGACTCAAACCTCTGCGTAATATAAATGACGACGGTGACGAAATATTTGGGCATCGGCCAATTTTATATAGCGTTTATATTTCAGTGAACTAGCTAGAACTTTTAATATTTCTTCTGTGGCGTTCAATGTTTGTTTTCTAATAATTAAGTTACGTAAAAAAAGTCGCGGTTCATTTTTCTCGTTATATTTTCTTCGGCGTATACCTGCCCGGAAAAAATTGCGAACTTCACTTCAGTCGTGCGAAAATTACTAACTTGAATGTTAAATATTCATTAGCTAGTTATGATAAAAAAATAGAAGAAGAGCAAGCAAGCAAGCACATGATTAAGGGAAAGAGAGAAAGAAAGAAAGAAAGAAAGAGAGAGAGAGAGAGGAGAGTGTACAAAAGTTATTAACTGGGAAGTCAGAAAACCAGTAGCTAGTTGTAGTAGTCGCGTGGCACAATTTGCCATAGCGGTAAATCTTGTAGACAAACTGCGCAGAGTTTTCAAATTTGCATGATTACTCCGTGATAAAGTTTGAACTGACTGTTGGTACATCCGACTGCAATTACGGAAACGACCGACATAGGAACGCGCTACACTCGGCTCGGTGCAACCAATCCGCGCGCAATGTCCGCTCAACCACGGATGACGTTAACGTATGAGCTGTACCAACTTTGCTGAACAAAAAAACAAACAAAAAAACTGCACATTTCTCGTATGAAAATGGAATATTCAACCGTGGCTGATATGCCCGTTTCGTTTTTGTTTTTGTCCATCCAGAAATTATCCATCGGTTCGGCGAATATTTCTTTTTTAATTTGACTAAAATTCAGCGTTTTTTTGCAATGGTTTTGTAACAATGAAAATAGAGTGATGTGGAGTTTTGTTTTGAAAATGAAGTACGTCGTATTAGCGACAAAAATATCGACGCAATAGAAAGAAAAAAAAAAAACAAGAAATATGTTTATTTCCGGTAGCTATCTACATTGCTGGACTGTTTAATGCAATTCCGTAGAATACACATTCAAGGTTAAATTGTCTATTCGTCCGAAGACACGTTGCATTTCTCGCTCAATTTTACAAAAGCCTATGCGTATCATACTGTCACATTGTTCGACAGTAAAAAACTAACGTTATAGGGCCGTAGCTGAAGGGAAAAGGTCTTCCAGCAGAGGGGCAACTGCTCAGTCTCCATGTGCCTCCATTACGGCCACAAAACGGTCCTCGGTCCAATCTTGCATCGGTTCCCGCTACACAAATCACCTCGCGCCAAACAGCACGAGATCGTCCGGGGGATGTGAACGCCTTTATTGCGATTCGCGACTATAAATTTCCACACAGTCCTGAACGCACTCTGCCACCGTTAAACTTCTGGTGACAGCCACGCATGCGCCGTCCGTATTTATGGGCGGTAATTGAGAATTGAGGTTAGCGTGTTGCCTGTGTTCTATATGCGTTGTTCCCCTAACATTGCTTTTGTTAATGATTTTGCGCGTACCTATAAATGTTCTCGAGATCGAATGATTTGTGAGTGCGGTATGATTTTCCAATGATTTGGTCATTTCATCGTGAATATTGCTTTGACGTTTAAGTCCTCCACTTCCAGTGTTGCCAGTGGAGTGGAATGGAAACGACGGTGCCTTTAGTTATAGTGATCCCGGGTGCTTAAGATCAACATTATTCCAGTTCCATTTACCCTCTGTAATTTCGTCTTGATACCGTTTGTATATTAACGCCAACTGAGCTTCGGCATTCGAAATCTAAAGGGGGAGCATTTAACAGTTCAACCGAGCACAGAACTTGACTTTATCTAGAGATAATAGACACGTTCAATACCAGATATTCACCGGTATGCTTGACGTGTTGTGGAATTATCATTAAATTCCCTCCTCTCTTCGTCTCTCATAAATGTACAATACCTATTCCTCTTCCTGCGTGTCATTGTCATGTAAAAACAAAATATAGGTTAGGATGTCAAATACGGATTATTGTCACGTGATGTCCTTGCTGCTGCCGGGCTATTGGTCGGCTACGCTAGATATACACGTCCACGCGTCACTTGTCGCAGAATCTTCCCCGATACAACGTTTTGCTTGTTGTTGTTGTTAGGAAAACCCGTCCAAGAGTATTGACTTGACGCGTGTAAAATGTTGTCTGAAAACAGTGTGGCTACGCACGATATAATCACTGTGTAGTTTTTTGAGAAGCCTTCTGCGCAGCAAAGGCTTTTTTTCAGGAAACCCCACCCGATTCCCTGTAATTTATATAGATATTTATCGTCGCCCAAAGTTTGAGACACATTTTGAAATGTGTGAATTTGTAACTTGTCAAAGGTTTAACCGAGAAATATGAGCATAAGTTTTCAATTTAGTTTATAGGGTAGAATAAAACATATTCTGTATTTACACATGACTAGTGTTGGCTCGACCAGCTTCTGTTTGATGTCGTTTACATGTGCGTTTCTATTGCAGGTAAAATAAAGTACTCAGAACGAGTATACGATGCGTGTATGGACGCGTTTGATTGTCTGCCGCTGGCGGCACTCATGAACCAACAATTCCTTTGTGTCCACGGCGGACTCTCGCCAGAAATTCACAATCTAGATGATATTCGGAAGGTAAGTGTCTGCTCTATTTCCTAGATTTCTTCTTCTATTCCGAAAGAAAGTCAATTGTTCAGTTTGTTCTACGAAGATTTCTTGCCAGAAACGATTTGAGGTTAACCTCGGCCAATTTGTAAGTCAACCAACATGTTGGAAATTCACCATAGAATTTACTAGAAACATCAAAACTCTTTGCTCGGTTTATGAACAATAAAACACACCCACACACACACAGTTACTATACGAATTGGGTTCTGTGTTTTAAACTTTCCCTAAATCTATTTTATATATTATTCATGAACTGGCGGTGGCCGCGACTGTAAAACCTAGACGTAAAGTAACAAGAATTTATTTAACAGGCATGCGCGTTTATCCTAGCACTTTGCTCGGTAGCAAATCTAATTTATGCGTACCGACCGGTTACTGTTTTTTTTTTCGTTTATTACTATTTGTTTATTTAATAGCGGCTGCTTGTACGTGTGGGTTACAAAATGCGTATGAACTGATAAAAATTCATAGCACCAATGGAGTAACTTGCCTGAAGCATTCTGACTCTACACTCTTGTGTCGTACAACGAGCCGACGTAGAGTATGCCCGCAGCAAACATCTAGGTGCATAAAATTTAATTGTGGTTATAAATTCAGCAGCCGGCGGTTGCGTATTTACATTGGCCTTATCTTTCACCAATCAGACGATGTCATTCTCTTTGTCAGTATGTGTGTTGTTGCCGGCAGGACTAATTACTTCAATAAGCTTATTGTATTTGTAAAAATTATTTCTACCAAGGTAGAGAAAAATATTTCAGGTCTTCATTTTATATGCTATATGTAAATGTTGAACGATGAATTTAAATAGCGGAAAAATTGCACAAATATGGTAATTGATGTTGAATTAATTTCTTCCGCGTTCTTCAACGATGAACAGTGATTTGGTATTAAAATAAAGTTCGTCGCATCTATTTAATAAGTGTATAGATTGTATATTGCATTCAACATTCTTGCAATGCATATCTGTATTTTAATTGGTTCATTCATTTTGTCAACGCTTAAGTGATTGGTGCATATTTCCAATGACCACGCCTGTTTTTCCTACTACATTTGGTTAGAGAACAAGTTCCATATAAACTAGTTGAATTGTGTATTACAAAAGTATGATTAAATTTAATAATATTCACTGACCGTGTCGTATTCAGGTTGAGATCATTTCTCATAACTGCTAGCTTATTAATTTCGCTTTGGATCTGCTCATGCTCATTTTACTTCTATCGTAATGTTACTGCGACGTAAATGTATGTCACCCGTGCTAATTGCTGGTATAGAGTGTGCACTATATTTGTACATGTGTGGATTTCATAAGCATGATGTACTACGCGGTACCGTTGTATTTCCTTTACAGACGTCCCCACAACTCCCCTAGGTACCGCATACGAAATTAGAAGCCCCCCCCCCCCCGCTGGCCGTACAAAACTAACAAAGCAAATGCTAAGCAACTTGCACAGACCTGTGAGTTGTGAGTATACCCCAAGGAGACGACCAGTCGCTCACATTAAAATTACGGACGAACAAATTAAAAACGAGTTGCAAATGAAAAACGTTACGTATAGTGGAGATGCTGGGTGCTTTATAAAACATTCAGAAGAATTCCTCTCCCCGAAGATATATTATAGTCCTGCAATTATTACGTGCTACTTAAATATTATCGGGTTAATAAACTTCGATGGCTTCCATTTTCCAATGTTTGCACATAAAAATGATGTGGGTTTTTGGAGAGTAAAGGGTTTGTGTGTGGAAAGTGGCTCATCCATAGTAAGTAAAGCAACTGGTACACTATGTAATTCCTGTCTTGCGTTGTTGCGTCCAATGTAGAGTTTTCCACTGTTGAATTATTAATTCGTACGGTATACGGTTTACGGTCTGTACCGCATGTACTGCATGGACGTGACACAAGTTATGTCTACGCGAGCACCGTGAAATTTCCAACATGGTGATGAAATTTTCGGATCCTAGCCTGAATTTGTAAGGTTATGTCGAGTGTTCCACTCTCCCATATATTGATGCACGATGCGGTACTTACTTCACATGTCTCTTTTTGTTTTCATTTCCAAACTATGTTATGCATAAAGTGGTCCAAAAACTGTGCCGTATTCGGCAAGAAGTTATCGATTATACGTTCTGGTTACGTATTCGTAAAATGTTTTCATGAAGACTTAGAGAAGCCTTTATTTAAATGTCATTTTCATAAATTTTGTGTTGCCGAGAAATATCTGCTTTTAGTACGTTTCTCGAATTTCGTTTCACACATTCTTTAAAATCGCATTTCCACTGTCAATTTATCACTTCTTCGTCTTCTCGCCATTCCGCACTTTCTCCTGGTATATTTCGACGATTATTTAAACACATTTTACTTTGGCTGGCTGCCCACCATTTTCAATGATTTTTTTCCACGCTCGAATTTCCTTCCTTTTTGCACATGGGTCGGGGAGATTTACAGCCATTTTGTAGGTCACTATAAAAGGGTATTTATCATTCTCTCGCATTAAGCAACAATAATTATTACCTCTTGTTGGCACAACATACGCTTTTAGTGTGGTAAAGCTGCGTTTAGTTTCAAAAATGTATAACATACATTAAAAAAAGATTAACGACTTCGAAGCGTTTGTGAATTATAATGTTTTAGCGTTTCATGAATTGCAAACCAGTCTCTGTAATACTAGTTAATTAGCTCGTTACGAACCACACAAAAAAAAACTATCATAAATTCTAAAGCAAATTTTATATTCACGTTTAATTGCACACAGATAAATACCTATTCACTACTAATAAAATAAAAAAATCCTACTACAGCCAACCTTGTCACTATGCTTTATAGAACGTTTAAAAGTGGATCTAGCAGGCTCTGGTGTTCTTAGTTCTTGGAGACGGATCTCTTGAGGTTGTATAAAGAAAAATCTTGTATGAAAAAATAAAAGCAGGCGCGCGCGCGATTCCGTTAGACGTCTGAAGTGGGTATTCATTCGAAAACCCGAGGTCCCGGTGCTTCGCCCGAAGAATCGAAGTTGATAAACAGAAATTGATGTGTGCAAGTAGCCAGTTGCCATGGTGACCGTAAGAAATTCACTTCATGTTACCCTCCGCTAGCAGCAGGCCGGTCGCTTTTTGTTTCGCTGTAATCTTTCTTCTTCTTCTTTATGTCGAAATGCGTTGCGGGTGTTTTGAATTGTATCTATTGTTCATATTCTATAAGCAAAATCGTCACGAAATTCTGTTGGAATATATGTCTTACTGAGAAAACAAAATATTATGATAAAGTAGTAAAGTGAAGTACAGTGAGAGATTATCTGTCAGATGTTATAAAATATTTAATCGAATATTTCGAGGAATATATTCCATTATATAGTAACAATATCCGTGACGAGCATACAGCATTACTAGATAATTTATTCTCTCCAATATTGCTTTGTTCACATGTCTCGTCGTATAATACCGTGTCTACCTTAAGCTGACCTGTATGCACAGATCGGTTCCAATGCCCGAAGGTTTTGGCTGCTGTTAGAGCAATATTTTCCAACATTTCATTTCAGACAGCACGCCAGCAAGGTTATTTGCTTACATCATTCTATTTTGTCCTAGGCAGTGCCCAGTTTGATAATCTCATTATCGACGGGATATTATTCATACATGTAAATTTACCCGGATATGTTCCCTTGCAAATCGGATTATTCCCCGTTTTCAGATCCCAGCGTGACTGGCTGCATGCTGGACGTCGTCATTACGGCCAGTGTGAAGTTTTTCGATTGCTTTATATTCATAGTGGAACGAACAATTTGCCCGTTTGCAGCGCGCGACTGGATGATTGAACGATTCACGCGAAAAAGTGACACCCTGTCATCTTCAATATTCACTCGCCGTAAATTGACAATTTGATCACTCCCGATGTTTTGCTTCTTCTTCTTCTTCTTCTCCTTCTTTCTCGTGTTGCTAACGTACCGTGTTATGATACATTGAAATGGATTCTGTTTACTATAAGTTGAGTGACAACAGAACTGAGAGATACATCGTCTACAACAGATCATCATTTATTGCATATCATTTTCGAATGTATTACGTCATTTACGATCAATACATAGCCGAATGAATTTCATCAAAACTCCGAAGGCTTCGTTTTAAATTAGGTACAGATGTGATTAGTGAGCAAAAAACGGTCTTCTGCGACATAATTTGGAATAATTTGATAAACTTTCTTAGGGTTTCATTGGCGAAGCCAAAGGAAACCTTATTATGGTGTTACTTAATCAAGGATCTTTCTATTTTGACTTTGCAATAGGATGTCACTCGAAACATATGTTATTATAATGATCGATATTCTACAAAAGTGAGTTTATAAATTTCCCTAGAAGGATATTGTTTTGAAATGCACAATTATTCTAAGCTAGTTTGTATTTACGTTGCCACATGCAGTAAATATATCTTGTCCACCATTTGGACAGTTTCTGTGAACAGTTCTGTTGTATCAGAATGATCGCATCCACATTGTCCAGTTCTTACACATAGGTAAGTCCTCGTATCTCCTTGAATTCCCCATTTGGGTACGTCGTGCCCGTTTCTCCCAAACCAGCGTGTCCAATATTTGATCTGATTGTGCCGGTAGCTACCTCAGATCCCTTCCGTTAGTCTGGACAACCTACTGCTGCTGTGGGGATTCCCGGGAGATGGATCGGTCGCATGTAAACACTGCTTGACTAACCTACAGAGGTGTACCCAGGCATAATTGAAGGATTTGCATGATTTAGATGGTAAATGCAATACAAAGATAAATTGAATTATACGTGTGTTTCGGTCTTATTTGTTGCTTGTCCGCTTGTCGAAAGGGTTTAACGGACAGATCGAAGTTTGTTTAGGGGCGACCCCTGCTACGCCCTGTAATGTCATTTATTAAACCGGTTTTGATTATAAATGGTAATCCTTTTCTGCAAATGTATTCGTGCTGAAGAGGAATTGTACGGAATAGTATTTGATAAACTTATATGTATACACGGAAATGTACGTTTGTAATGGATGGAATAATATTCTGGATTGCTTTGAGTATAAACTTGTTGTAAAGTGGCATTAAACTACCTCTTCAGTACTAAAATCTAGCTACATATTTTCTATAAATGAGTTTTCTGCATGGTAAGCAGTGGTAGTAAGAAATTTCCTATGCGAAGATTTTCGAAGAAATTAATCCTACGCTACAAAATTTTTTTTTCGTTTCTGTAAAAAAAAACATGTTCATCGTACATCATCATGTATGATTCCAGATACGCGTGAAAAATCACACATCCTTATCAGGTTTCTTACAATCTCACTTCTATTCAGAGACCGTATGTTATAAATATCTATCTATGTGCAGTACATATATGCACACGTGTGTATGTGTGTAATATATAACCACTATTCCGTTACGTGGTACCCCTTACGACATGGGAAAACATCCATTCACGGTT
Source organism: Carabus problematicus (assembly GCA_963422195.1). NCBI lineage: Eukaryota > Metazoa > Arthropoda > Insecta > Coleoptera > Carabidae > Carabus > Carabus problematicus. The sequence goes on along the minus strand of OY728585.1, from coordinate 14,521,100 downwards.
CCGCCCTGTAATTTGCCTTCCGTTTCCATATGTCATCCCTCTGGTTATGCGGTGTCTCCACATCGATCCAGGCGGATCGGATTTGAGCAGAGCCACGCGCCCAAACGTAGGTATCCTTGGTTCATTGAAATCTTTATAAGCTCTTCTTCTCCTTCTTCGTTAGGTGTACGTCTAACGTTTTTATTGTAGCAAGTCTATGGTTTGAATGTAAAGCCAGATCATTCATGGAAAGTATTGACAATCATCGAATGTAAAATATAATGTTATGATTTAGATTTTAATCGAAGGATGGTTAGTGAAATGATATTGCACTGGTAATTTTGTAATCTGTTTATTTGATGTTTAATTTTTTATTGTAACATTTTTTTTATCTTCATTGGAAGCCTCTGGCTGATCCGATTCGTCTCTGGGAAAGACGCTCAAATGTACGTTTCCAATATACTTATTCGGTATAATAGCATTTGGCGTGATGACAGTACACATGGACGCGTTTCAGAATATATAATGTACGTCGTTAAATATTCCAAGTAGACCTATTTTTAATTCTCACACTTGATTAAAATTGGTTCCGAATTGTGTGACCACAGAAATGTATATCTGTACCAAGCATGTAACTAAATAAGCTTGCGTTTTCTATATGCTCGGCAAATTCGAGTTGACATATTGACATTATTTTGAGAGGAAGGCCAATATCATATTTCCCGTTCCGTGCAACTTAATATTTGTCAATTGACATTTCATTTATTAAAATATAGTATGGAGTAAAAATAGGTCGGGCGTTTTTGTAAATAGACAATATATTGGAAAATATTGTAAAGAATACGAAGATTTGCAGTGCAATATTGTAATAAATTTCATCGGAGTGTAATGTTAAGGCTTCTGGAGATGCATAGATCTGAACGGGTATTGGCGGATGATGGAAAATGGTATTTAGATTGTCTTGTGTGAGGATTTTCTGCCTTGGGTAACGCGTGAAATGTATTCTCTAGCGCGTAGTAAAAGTATCGCGTCATGTACGAAGGTGATAAGGCTTCTTGCTGGAATCTTGTTTATTACCCTCCAATCCACGTCATGTAGCACTAAATCACGACCCTCCCCCCGCGGAACTGTGGACTTTCCCCTCTAAACTCGTACCTTTTTTTTGATACGGTTGAGAAACTAACAGTAATTGTTCGTGGTTCCATGATTAGGGTCGCGGCACAGTTGGTATGACCACTGGCTATTATCTAGACGCTCAGGATGGGGTTTAACTCCAGTTAAGGTACATTAATTTTCACCCTCTCTAGTGGACTCAAGGAAACTATTTTCTTTTTCTCTTGCACGTTCTCGAGTGGTTAAAACATGTACGTGTGCATCATGTTTAGACTGCAAATATAGGCTAATGAGGTGTATGCGTTGTAGTTCTTTATTTGTTCATGTTAAATTCAACGCGCAAACATCACTTCCATTTCTACAATGCAGTGAGTAGTTTACTCGTTAAAGTAAAAAGTTTGTAATCCTTTCAACCAAAGCTAACTGTACTGGTGTCTCTTTGTACGATGGCTAGTTAAAGTTTTCTTTCTGTTTGACTTTCCCAGTACAATATAAAGAAACTACAAAACCGTGTTTCATCTGAGATTCTGTTTTAATTATCAAAGTAATCTGTTATTCTTCATGTCTCAGTTTATCGTCGAATTGCAAAATTGTTACTGAAGCAAGGAGACACTAAAGAAATATATTTCACATATGAAAAATGTCACATATGAAATATAACGAAGTAAAAAAGTGATGATGTTAAGAATTAAAAAAAAAAGTTTTAATCGTTTCTAAAAGAAAACTCCATTTGAAATATCTGGATATTGTAATCTCAACAGACAGGATTAAATGTACAGTGAATTTCAAATCATTTTGGATAATTAAAAAGTGTTTAATTAGAGAGTATTCTTTTTAATGTAGTTAATGTAAATATAGTTTTCATCTTTCTACGAATTATTTAAATACTAGCATAGATTTAAAGAATACTTAAATCAACATTTCGCGTGTAAATTTAGAATAATGTGCGTGTATATTTGCCGTAAATACCCCATGAATTTATCATCGTTCGACGAACTCAATCAATAAATTGACTTGCATTATTTAGCGAAAAACAGTCGTGTTTTCTGGGTCATTTCTTTTGCGGTCAGCTCCGAGTGAATACATTTTTAATTGTATTGCATTGCATGAAAATTCGCGTCTATTTCATCGTCATATAAGTATGAAAGAAATTTCTTTGTAAATCAATGTCATCCAAAAGGGCAGTCATTCCTTTTATTATTCTCTTTGAACTTTCTCCTCTCATCGTACTTCACATTTCCTCATTGCGTTGGTCTTTTATCTTCTTTTTCTGTGTGTGTGTTTTTTTCATTTTCAATTAAAATTGGTGGAAAAGAAAACACGACATTTTTTTCTTCCATTGGTGTGTATTTTGAATGTAAGAAAGTGAAAATTTGGCTAGCGGCCAAACACTGAACTAGACATTGTGTAGAAAACTGGAGAAATGGCTACACTACGTTACTTGAGAGTTTGGAATTTATCCAAATTAATTACAAGTATTAAGAGTTCATTTAATCTGAAGAAGAACTGAGATAATTTCGACTGTTTTATTGTAGTGTCTTACTGAAGTTCGAAACCTTATCCTATTACATAACTTGGCCGATGAGCAGATATTCTTCTTTCAATATCATTCTCTGCACTCTTTTTATAAATCATTTTGTAAATAAATAATGTTTATAAATTCATATATGCTAAACAACATTACAACTGTAGTTATTTTGCTGTTAAAACTGTTCTATGAAATGAGCGAAGGGAATATTTATAATGTCGAATGCATAAACTGACTCCTCCATAAAGATATTTATTACCGTTCCGTGGAATAACATAACGTTTTGTCGTAAATGAATGTTTTAATTATATTCATAAAATTGTACGAAAATACTGTCGATTTTATGATGATGGAGCGAATATTTTTGCATGCTATTAAAAATCTATAAAATATTACTCGACAGATCTTCGAATAAGTATATTATACGAGCAGCTGACATTTGGCAACACTGTATTCGGTTTGGGTTTCGGTTCCGTTATTTGCCTCAGCGGAATATGACCGTTCGTAAAACAGTACTTTCATTTATCAATAACATTTCCAAAAGCCGTAGCTATTATCTCACATTTTGAACATTTTGCCATAGTTTTGCTCTTCAATTTGCAATGCCCATTCTTTTTTTTTATTTTAGCAATTTATGGATCAAAGTAGGCAAAGTTGTTACCTGCTACTTTATGTTTTTTAGTCCCATTTGTTTCTGTCCAATCGATGTTATGAATACCTACATCCGGATTTTGTTTTACGGTCGTATTTATTGCCAGGTTTGCCAGGTTCACTTCGGCGAAGATTTCGTTATGTCTCGTTCCGTTCGGTAAATGACACGTAAAAAGGATTTTATCGTTTTTGCCCGGCTGGCCATTTTCGTTCTTTATTTGCATTCCGCGATAGTTTTCCGGCCGTTTGTCGTACCACCGATTACCCTTGGAATTAGGTAAGTACTTGTAAATGTTTTTCAAAATTTCATTGGCTAATTTCCAGCCAATTGGAGAATTTATAGTGCTGGATAAAATTGATATTTTAAAATTCATCTTTTTGTTCTAAAGCTTCTTGGATTTTAATATAATACACACGGACAAGAAGTTAAAAGGATTCAAATTATAAAATAACACATTCAGGTAATCTTCAACGAAAGCTTTTAGAACACATTATTCTACAACGTATGAAAGATTCACGTAACAATTTCCGGTTATTTTAAAGTATAAACAAAATATAATGTACCTTTAGAGTAACATCTAACTGTGCTTGGGCGGAAATTGTGTAAATTTAATTTTTTTCTGGAGTCTTTTTACAGTTGATAATATTTGGAAACAAATTCTTCAATGTACACAATTTTTTTTTGACAATATTCTAAAATGGCAAGCTTTTGTAAGCAACTAACGGATAAATTACTTTACGGTTTAAGAATTTCTACTCGCGACGAAGGAATACATTTTTAAGCTAAATCTTTTTTGACATTTATACAAATCTTACAAGTTTCGTTTCGTCCTGAACCGTGGCTCACGAAGTACGGTTTGAAAAAGTTACAATATCAAATCACAAAGTGTAATAAGTCAATAGACATATTTCCTTTCATGTTCCATGCATTGGATCGCTCATTATTTCCGTCAATCGATTTACCGATTTCCCTCTTGAATTCCGTTGCGTTCTCTTTTGATTGTGCCGTCTGAGAAATCGTAACATTTTATAAATTTCTGCTTGCTTCATTTGACAACTGTGTCCTTGACAATATTAATTTCTCTACCGTACGTAAGAGTGCACCACTGCCAGCAGTAATATTCACTCTGGTCGTGTCAGTTGAATTGAATTATCGATGGATTTTCTTTTTGTTATGGCCGAGAAGGAATCTTCCTGGTAAGGTTTTATAACCAGTTTATGCACCATTTAACATTGTGACATCTGTCAATAACATGTACAACCAACCCTTAAGGAGGAGCCCGAAGCATTTGTGGGGAGCTTACTTTCATAGATGTTTTTATTAACAGTATTTGCGAGATTTCAGAATTTAAAACTCATCTTCTTTACGATGTCAAGTTGAGGAATATAACTTGACATGTCTTTACATGACAAAGGAAGATATTTTGTATTATTTTTGTATTTAAAATTTCACGTTAATTTAATTTCCTTTGTGATGTGTACCGTACACTCAATTCGGAATTTCCACACTAATTTCATTTTGCTCCGATCACAAAGTAATTTTTTCATTGACTCTAGTTAAAATAAAAACAGTGAAAAGAGATTTTCTTTTTCTTTTCATGGAAAATTAATTTAGTTATTAAACGGGTGCACTTTTAAATTTAATTTCACATTATAAAACGAAAATCGGCATATCCCATTAGGCATATAAATATAATTCCACTTAGCACGAAGAGTCGTCATTTTGATTACCAGTTTTGGAAGGAATTACAAACGATTAAAATGTTTAGCACCAGTTACGAATACTGTAAAATTAAAATGGGAAATTTAAGATTCATAAACTACAACTAGGATTATCTATAAATGTCTTCCACGTTTAATAATATATGCTCTTCATTATTGCTGCTTTTGTAAAAGCTGATGCCAGCGCGTTTCTCTCTTGTTCCAAATCCAGTACAGACTCGATTGAAGTACCATCATCTATTGTTCCACGAATATTCATAAACTTCAACCCTGATTTGATTTTGATATCTTTTTGTAAGCTCCAAAACACCGTTAACTTTCTAATGAGTTTCTTTTAATGGAATTTAATTAATATGTAAATAAAAGCCGTCGGAATCGTCTCTCAAAGTTAAATCATTCGGAATGCTGCAAACGGATTAGGAGCGAGCCAACGACGATAGATATTCCTTCTATATGCCAAGTCTGCTTTGATCTCGGCATATGCCCTCGCGGCTGCTTGAGATGCTGAATCAGCAGCAATCCTTCGGGCTACATTTACTATTCTGTTTTTTAAATCGACGCCGTGGAGCATAAGGACTTAAATCCAGCTATAGATACATTTGTCTGTGATTCTCTTTTCGCATCGTCTTAAATGGTTCACATATTTTGAGTTACGAGTTTTGTATTACTCGTATTTCTTTCTTACATCCATCAATTCAGATACACGTGTATATTCATCCTTTTGTTTTCTCTCTGTTTTGTTTTCAGTTTCAATTCTGTATGCTTTGTTCTATAATTCCAATGTTCGTCACTAGTTGTGTGTAACACAACGAACCAACACACACAGCAATTGAAATTGTTTCCACGTTCTGTGTATTTCAAAACAAGCTGTACCATTTGAGTGATTCAATTTTCTCGCTGGCGTTTTATTGCTTTTCCGTATTCGCACCCGTTCAATGCATGTCTCGCCTTCATCCATTTGTGCGTGCCAATGGAAACGATTCTCGAATTCTACACGAAGATCTGTGTACATTCGTTGCATATTATTGTTTTCTTCGACACCTTGTCGTGAGCACGAGTATTATTTGAATCCGAGGTACCTCGGAAATCTTCTTTCTCGGAATCATCACATTGTGAAGTGTATTTTGAGAAATTTCCGCCAGTAAATTTGCATTTCTCTAGGCAATACAATCTAGCAATCATTTTCCATCTAATTGGTCGTTGCTAAAACAATGTTATTCCTTGCTGGAAGAATATTTTAATGTACTGCCACAGGGGCGATTGTCGCAGACATAAAAAAAAATAGAGAGAGAGATTGTGATGAAACTCATTTCGCAGTGTTATGAGTTTTTTTATGGGTTTCTTCCATCTTATGGGGGCCGGCGATAGTTTTAATACAGTCTTGTAATATTCTATCTGTACATTTTCTTGAATTTATTGGCATCTTATTTTGGACGTTTTTAGTTCATAGTACACTTAATGCAGTGTCTCCTGTGCTTGTGTTTCATTTCAGTGTGTTATGAAGATTTTATGTAAGGAGCAGTTAATTATAATGTTGGTAGACGAAACGTAGGCGGGCGGGGCTAGCAAACGAGGTATGCCTTGTCTAAATCATGAAGCACTCCACTGTATTAATGAACAAGGATTAAAGATTAACATCAACAATATCGACACGGAATTAACCTGTTTGAAGTTCCACCTACATCATGTATGTCATGATTGATGCGATATTATTTGTTTATTTAATCAGACAGACAAATCCTTTCAGAGGGGGTGGGATTAGAAGGGTAAATTGACCCGGACCCCTGAGTCATATATATATATATATATATATATATATATATATATATATATATATATATATATATTCTTGATTTATTAGTGTTTGTATAATAATTATATGGACTTTTTGGGTTATTAGTGAATTACTTATAATGTAAAACATTACAGCCTTTGTGTTAATTATTATATTAAATACAGTATCATTATATATTGTAAAAATGCCTTGTAGTGCCGCTTTCGGTTGTGACAACAGATCTTCTGAATCGCACAAAAGTGCACGACAAACTAGACAATAATTCTTGTTCACACTCGTCTGCTACGGCAACCAATGTATCACCACATAAATAAACGTATTGTTCTTTTGTCAGCTGGTTTAACAGAGCACAAGTATTGGATGTGCGGTGAAGCGTAATTGGCGCGTTGCCGCCCCCATCGCCTAATGCACATTGTATACCCGGCCACCGCTGATTCGGTTATCCGTGGTTGGCGTGCATACAGCCGAATTAATGAACGCACTCGCGCACACAATGATGGTGATGGTGCATTGTGTGTTTGCGCGTGGACTGTCGCATACCACAGTGCACAGTAGCGGTTAACGCGCGCGTAAATGGAACGCACGTGTACGCGCCAGCGTGCGCTGTGCTTGTGTGGACGCGTTTCTATATGTCACACAGCGACCATCCATTATTCCTGGTGGCGTTGCGGTTCTCTTTGTCACGCAAAGGCGAACAAACACCCGCGTGCGAATTGTGCAATGTCTATTGAACTATATATATATATATATACATAGAGGGCGTTAATTTCTGTAACAGCTGGTTGACAGGATCACCAGCAATGCCAATACATTGACATCAGCGAATGCTCGTTTCTGTACGTTTCTTAACAATAACTGCTCGCGGCTGTTTCGGAGAGATAATATTTGAAAATAGACGTTTCGTTGCGTTTGATATATGGCAATACAATTTGTCGCGGGCGATGATTGATCTGAGAACATTTTGTGAGCAGCTCATAGGGGGGGCAATGTACAACAGTGAAGGGTGGTGCTGATGTTAAAACGCACACAATACCTGATTCTCCCAGTAAGAGAGTTTGGTTTTCAAAGGAACTTGACAAACGACGAATGACTTTTGCCTGAAGTAGAAGTAGCTCACCATTTTACCACACCGACTTTCAGCTTGTTGAACTTTCGTTACAAGGAACATTGAGCTAATAGTTTTTACACAATAAATAATAACAACGAACTAAAGAAAAAAAAACATGATTTTATAAAAATACCGTGTTAGAAGTATATGTAGGCCATATTTTGTGTTGTTTAGTGTAAGACCTTTTTACACTACAGGGGTACAAAAATTCCATATGCTGTAAAATTCGCAGGTATGTGGACTAGTGGGATTTAGAAGCAGGGATACAAAAATTTCATATGCTGTAAAATTCTCGCTACGTGTACTAGTGGGATTTAGGGGTTATGGTACAGTGCATTTTTCTCGCGTTATTACGCCAATGTGTACATGTGTGCGGGTGTGTGTTGAAGTAGCAACTCCCCAGTGTGGTACAGGTCCCGTGATCCTCTCACATCCGTAGTCGGAGAACGGCGAGAGCTTCGTCGATTCACCAGCCACGTTGGTTGTCCGCACCCGTTGGCGGATCAATATATCCTAACATGAACACCCTTGCTAGCCCCACCATTCCGCTACACTTTGAGTACTGGCATACGTGTACATGGACGTTCAAAAGATGTGTCCACAACAGACCCGCATCTAATAATATTTTCTTCAATACATACAATGACATAAATGTTTTAGATGCAAATTGAAAATTATTAAATCTCATTCGATTGTTACGGAAAATTTAATGCGTTACGGCTCTGCATGTCTGAACCTCACCTGAATAGTGTAGATTGTTAACAGTGATAATCACGCAGCCCCCATTTTCCATAGAGAATTTTCAAGGTTCACAGTTTAAAATGCGAGCATGCGATGAATTTATTTTTTACACTCGATATTATATAGTAATAATCTAGAATTTTATCTCGTTTTTCACGACGCATTAAGAGTATACGTTTTTAATTATGTCGTAAAGAACAAATCTTAAATCGTACATCATTTAAAATATTCATACGTTTTCGTCAAACTTTTTCCAGAGTAAATAAAAGTGATGGAAAAGGATCAAACTGTTTTAATATTCACCTATAACTCGGAATGCTTTATCTTGAATAAATATAGGTTAGTTTTTTTTTTTTAATCCGCATTTTTTCATGCTGTAAATTTTAATTCTTTCCATAAACTTTTATGGAAACAATCCACGATCTTTCATTACAGTTTGCTTTATTACAATTCTTTCCTGAACTTTTTTAATTGGATGTTAACAATTATTCATTATAAAATTGTTTCCGCTAGCCAGTGTTGATTTTCCGTATCGACCGGAGTCATTCCTCCGGGTATTTTTTCCGGTTAGGATTGTGAGGTTATATTGCAAAACATTATCAGGTTTCTATGATGCTTGTGTAAGTATATACATATGTATGTATGTACCTTTAGTTTTATTCTTTTTCTTGCAATTTACTTCCATGAAGATGTTTGAACTAAGATTCTATATGTGTACAACTTTGTGTACAAGATCAGTAAATTATTGAAATGGCTTCATACCAAGTTATAAGACGACATTTACATTACACAAGTAAACATGTCACCGCAACTAATCTTGCTAATATCACGTCATAACCATACATATTAAACTTTACGGCAAGGTAAACAATTTCACCGGTATTAATTTATGTACGAGTATCTGTGCTCTACGCGCGCGTACAAACATTGAAAGTTGTAAACCTGTCTTTACTCTCGCTCGCTCGCTCGGGCGAGGTTAAATGATCGAAACTTCTGTCACAGAGTCCCTTGTATTACGTATGTGTGATGATGAATGAGCAAATATGTATGTATTTGACGATAGAATCTCTTGCACGTAACTCAGATAGAAAATACAATGGTAAATTATGTTAGCAAAACCATAATCGCAAATCTTGGTGTACAACGAATAATTGTTTTGTTCTGCTTGAAGAAATATAGGTCATTAGAGGTTAGGTGCATAACGGTGTATATATATATATATATATATATATATATATATATATATATATATATATATATATATCTGTACCTTGAAACAAGAACAACCAATGTCAATATTGTTAATTTGTAGATAAATGGCACGAAAGAATGGAGCAAACAATTGCTCCATATGACATTATGATTAGTATTATTGCGGTAACTTAATATTTACAAGGATTTTGACATTGATTCTTCTTGTAATACATAAAGTTCAAGTACAAGTACCAAAATACCATATAATCTCATTTTAGAGAAATATTGACATTGGTTGTTCTTGTTTCAAGGTACAGATATATATAAAGAAAAATGCATTGTATGTGGTGACATTTTATCAGTTAACAGTTTTGAATTTATTTGCGTGTAATTGGAAAGAAAGTTTATGTTACAAATGAATCAAATTTGTTTTAATTAAATTTAGTTATGTATTTTAATTTATCAACAAAAACTCATAAAGAGCTATTGTTTATTTTATTTTTAGCTTTATTATTTAATTCTTGGAAATGAAAATATGTATTGAAATGCTAGCCGCGTATATATTATTCATAAAATCCAATAACAATAATAATAAATATAATTTGACTTTTAAATACTCCGCGAGAGATATATAAATGCAAATTGTATTTGCATTCACGATTTTAATATGCATTATTTATTTGCGAAACTAAATTGCTTTTTAAAATTACACGTTGCACCTATAGTTTTATGTATGTATGTATTTTTTAATAAAATACGTAGATATGTTTTTCGCGTAATATTATTATTATTTTCCACGGACGTGGTAGAATTTCCGATTTTCATTACAGTATGATAAATTTTCATCAGCGTCGTTCGTTGTTTTTCTCTGCTGAACGGAAACGTGAACGCGAACTAGATTTTTATTTTCTTTTATGGTTATGCATCCGTAATCCTATTTAGTTTTTAAAAGCTAATAACGACCGGTAGAGCGCACCTGCGTGTTTCCAATATAAACGATGTCAGTTTTAAATCCGCGAATTAGGCCACAGATTAGTAAGGATTCGTTTCCTTATTTTCATTTGACTGACACGTAACCTCCACCATTGACAGTTTGACATTCATAGCATTCTAGATTTTGTGGTTATGTTTAACCTTTTTCGTTTAGGCATTCATATTTAATTCCGATATACAAACTAATTTGTATTATTAATAGCTCCATTTATTTTCTATGTAAATACATAAATTGATTTTGTATTTCCATATAAATATCTAAAAAAAAAAAACCATATACATACTAATGGTGATGCAAATAAAGTTAATATATTTTTTCTCATTTACATCATAATGGATTATTAATGCATAATGAATAAAATAACTACGGTTGATAGAAGAACTCAGATGTTTCATGCTACCTGTCAAATGCGAAGTTCAACTTGCGAATACGATAACCCAACCGAATAAGACATTTCCCATGGCAGCGTAATATTGCTTGACGTTGTGAGATATTTTCTGAGATTTGCTTGAGGGTAACCCGACATAAAGATAGAATCATTTCTGCTGAGTTCTTGACATCGTTCTTCTTCTATCTCTCTTCATTGCGAATACACTATTCTCTCTTCACTTGACAGACGGTTGCGCCATTGTTGTACACTACTGCTACTGCGCATGTCCGTTGTTCATTTGTTATCGCCTATCTGCACCAGATGTACGTAAATTTTATTCGACATAAAAATATTAGGGGGTTTCAGGACTATCTTATCCAGGAACTATGCAGGGAACTTTCTTATAAAACTCTTAACCAGATATGTTGTTGCGGGTTTGAAACTTCAATTTCACAGGTTGATACTGGAATGTGAACTGTGTATTTTCTACTAGAGCAAACTTGTTTCCAAGTCGCGATTTATCTCAATCTTGCCTTTGCATCCGTTATAAAGTTTCTCTATATGAAACGAGGTATTTTTCCTATATAATATACGGCAATTTTACTTATAAGCAAATATCTTTAGCTTAATGTTATTGTATATTTGCATTACAGTTCTGTAGCTTAATGTGTGTTTGTTTGTGTTACAGTTAGATAGATTCAAGGAACCCCCAGCGTTTGGTCCGATGTGCGACCTGTTGTGGTCCGATCCATTGGAGGATTTCGGTAACGAGAAAAACGCAGAACATTTCTCGCACAACTCCGTAAGAGGCTGCTCATATTTTTACAGGTACAGCTATCTAATCAACTACGACTATACACTGTTTATTTTGTTATATTTCCAAGCAAGTTTTTCTACAAAACATTTGACAATTTGTGTGTGTGTGTATGTTTTTAATCTAAACGATCTTATTGTTTGTATTATCGGATACTCTGGGGTTGTAAATAGTTGAATGGTTGCCAACGTTACGGATTATTTGCGGTTAGAATCAGTAACTTTTTGTAGTATTGTGCTACGGATGTATGGATCCTAAAAATAGATCACTCGCCTATGCATATATTTTATATTTAATGAACCATGAGGTATACAAAGCATTCTTGACGAAATGTGTATTATTATTTCTGCTTTGACATTTAACTGCACGAAATAATACGTAAAGTAGTCTGTAATTTATTATAGAAAATGTTGAGTAAAGGAATGACAATAAAACTAACAATTATACATTTTAATTATGAACAAATGTGTTGATATTTTTAGACTTTACTAATCAGACGAGCGTTTGAGATCGTGCGGGATTGATGTAAAATGCTAATTGCACGGTAAACAGCGTCAGATCTTGTGTTTCTCGTCTAGTATCAGCAGTTGAGAGATCTAAGGAATCTTGTTGACAATATGCAAACTAACTAATACGTCTAATATATACTCTGTGTAAACCAATGCTGTTGTATTGTATGTATTGATTTTCTTACCAACTATTATATTACGTTTTGTGGTTAAACTACACAGTACAGTGTTTTAATTACGGAAATTAATCAACGACTCAGGGGGATAAAGCAATGGACTATTCATGATTACTTTGTACTCAACAGAAGCCATTTTGAAATGCTAACAAACGTCATGAAACCAAATATTAGAGTGTTTTTCTAGGGGTTTCTAGGCATTTTGAACATATTTTTCATACTAATTATTATATTTTGGGCTCTGAATTATATATATATATATATATATATTTCTTATATATTTTACCGTAATATTATATTGTGCATGAAAAATAAAGTTTTTTTATTATTTTAGTACCACAAAAAATATATGGTACGTTTATATAAATAACCATAAAAGTTTATTTTCCCTACTAAACCGAGACGTATTTTTTCTACAGCACCCTCCAAACTTGGTGTTGGTTACTGATGCTGTGAGGTTGTAGTTCGCACAATTGCCACACGCCCGTGGCGCGCTAGTTACCCCGGCTGTTGACGTATACGTAATCGAAACACTTGAATGTTCTCTTAACTTTTTTCACGCCAGACGTTTATTGCCAATTTGGTCAATAAACACGGTTTCTTGTCATTCTATATTAGTGGCCGATGCCGGTGAGGGGTGCGCGGGCACAAGGAGGTGAGCAGTGATGTGCCCTGACCGGAACAGAGCTGTACTAGTGGAAAATTGACATTTAACCAACGGTTATTGCCTCGCGTTGCCCATGGGCAACGAAGACAACTGACTTAAGAAAATTACAAGTATTCACAAATAAATGTTTACGGAGAATACTGGGAATATATTGGCCAGAAAAAGTTACAAATGAAGAACTATGGAGAAGAAGCGAACAAGAACCAGTGGAAATTACGATAAAAAGAAGAAAATGGAATTGGATAGGACACACACTGAGGAAAGACAATAACGACATCACAAAACAAGCCTTAGATTATACTATTAAAGGGAAAAGAAAGAGAGGAAAGCCAATAATCACTTGGACAAGACAAATGTGTAAGGAACATATCGAAATAGGAAGGACATGGAACGACATTAAAGTTAACGCTAAAGACAAACAAGAGTGGAAGAAAATAGTCGAAGACATATGCACAGTGCAAACGAACACTACAGGGCAAGGCTAGCAACCTTGTCACTTATTACGCTAAGGAATCACCATTTGGTGCCCTATGCTCCTTAAGGAGCTACAAGGATAAATAATAATAATAATAATAATAATATTGCCTCGCGAACATACGCACACATAAACGCACAACGCTGAAACAATATTGTGTTGGTTCCCAAAACAACCATTCTCAAATAAACATTTATAAAACACATTTTTAAACGAGAAAGAAAAGCCGAGTATCTATATTCTCTTAATATGGACGGATTAAATATGCCCGATAAATCAGTCGGTAACTAATGCAGATAAATACGCCCGCCTGACGTTATTTATTACGTCTAATCCGGAAGACAAAATGAATTATTCGTACGCGCTTATGTATCTGTATGTAACATTAATATTAATTTTAAAATCCAACCGAAAAGAGTAAATCCACTTGGAATACAACGTTTCTGTATTATGCGTATGTTCTACGTTAATTATAACCACACGAAAGTTATGTCTGTTTGTTGGTATGTACATTTATGAGATCATAACCTATGTATGATGTGTCAGTATTTTTTGTTTTCGCCTTTCACGAATTCTATCCTCTGTGCTGTGTATATTTATTACGCTTCATGTCGTATTGTTTCCTTGTCATTCATCCATTCATTTGTTGTGTTTGGTTATGTTTCAGCTACGCGGCCTGCTGTGACTTCCTGCAAAATAATAACCTACTGTCCATTATCAGGGCGCACGAAGCACAGGATGCAGGGTGAGTTTCTCTCTCTCTCTCTCTCTCTCTCTCTCTCTCTCTCCTCATTCTCTCTCCCTCACAACATTGGCTGCGTTATTTCTGTTTTGTTTTGTATTCTGTATCCGGTTCCGGTCATCAGGAATAGTATTTTTTTTTTATGAATGAATGAATTTACTTCTAGATTTTCCCGTCCATTCTTTGTTAGTCCATTCCATACGAATTGCTTTTGCATCGATGATTCTGAATTAAATTGAATCTTTTATGTTAATTTTGAATTATAAATGAAAATATATCTGATTGTTATTTCGTTTCCGTCCCGTTGGAATGAAATGAAACGAGATGCAAAAAGAAGTTTAGAAATGCACATATGTAGGTATTTGTAAGTTTTGCGTTGGAAGACAACTTCATTAGCAAGTTAAAAGGAACGCCCGAGTAATTTGCATTAACAAATTAAAGTTTGCGGTTGAAGCTGTTATTTTCCGGAGAGGTGCGCACGTGCACACACGTATTTCCAACATGAAAGGCAACCATGTATTAAATTAAACAAACCACAAACTAAAAACCTTCACGAGTTTTTGTTTCGTCCTCCTCCTCGTCGCAAAGAAACTAATTTCCATGTAATTTCCTTAACGCGCGCATGCGTACACATTAATAATGTAATATATGCGTACCTAACCTAAAACAGAAATGTCATCTTTCATGTTTCATTTAAAAATGTAACGTTATATTTTCCGCTATGTGCGGGAAGATTTTAGAGATTGCAAACGTCGTGTTTCTTGATTTGTATTGATATGTCGATCACGAGTACGTTCCAGTTGGCCAGGAATCTCGTCTTGTGTCTCAAGTGTATTTTACTCTGGTTGATTCTCTCGGGATATACGTGCCCGGCGATCCTTCTTGAATATCTGAACGTTACGTCAAGAACGCATCTTGCTTGTGAATGCCTTATTTTTCGTTGTGCCAAAATGAAATCGTTTCAATTCTGTTACGCCAACAACAACGGCTTAATGCACAGAATATAAATATACGTCTGTGTGGTATTAGCAAAATTAAACATTTGTTGGAATGACAGTCACGTTGAAAGTTTTGCACGGAATATTAAGCTATAGTTTTCTATATATTTTATTTTCAAGTTAGGAATTATTATAATACAGTACGTTTTGTGTTATTTTTGACAAGACAGTGTGCTACATTTATAAAGCTTCACCGGTCGTCTATAATCGATTGATTATATCGCTATAGGCTTCACTGAAACCTAACAATGGTTTTAATCATACAACTGTGTTATTGACTACTTGGTTCTTCCCTGTTACCGAGGATAGAACCAATATTTTCGGTGGAAACTAAACATCCCTAAACTACCATTTTGTGTTTGTCTCGCTTCATCGACGCCAGTGTAAATATCGTCTGTTAAACCAATATTTCTGTTGCAGTTACCGAATGTACAGAAAAAGTCAGACTACAGGCTTCCCATCATTAATAACAATCTTTTCAGCACCAAACTATCTGGATGTTTATAATAATAAGGTAAGCATTCATTCATCCACTAGATCTGTGGTAGTCATTGTATTATTTTCCACCGAGGTGGTGTACGAATCGATAATCATGGATCAAATTATACACGCACGATTACAGGAAAGATTCGATGCCAGTAATTTGTCATTTCGTTCGACGTTGTTCATAGTAATCTTGATGTATCGTCCAATTACCGATTCCAAATGGGATATCTGCCCACACAAGCTCGGAATGAATACACGCATTACCTTTCTATGTACATACTGGTATATCTGTGACATACATGAATGTTGTTAACCATTCACTGATCACTGATTAGCCCGAAGCCAAGTAGTTAGCAGCCGCTCGACCTTTCATTTGCCTCGAAGCGCGGACTACACTCTCACATATATTATCAGTTTATTAATTAGTGAACTTAGCATGGTTCATTAAGCGCTGGTAATAAGCAGCGTCTGTCTAATTATTGTCTCGTTCCCCTTGGCGCGTCGCCCCATTAATGTGGGGCTCTAATTGCACATTGCCCCCTCATCCATAGATAGTGATCCGCCCGGCGGCAATTCGTTGTTGTTACATCAGCCGAAGATGTAGTATAGTATCCCATTAATATCGATTTGTCTCACTCCAGTCTGACCGAATGGATACGCTGAGTTCTTGCATGACTTCGTTGTCAACTTGTCACCCGTGCAATGCTATCATTGTTAGATTGCATTGTCGATGAATTAATAATGCGATATTATCAACTCACTGTGTTTATACTAGTTGTCAAAGTAATTCATATGTCTGAACGTCTTGTCAGATGATTATCAATGTCACAGAAAATTATACATCCCATACATGTTAGATATTAATGCTATTATCGCAGTTACGATACTGATTGTTTTGATTCTAAAATGGAATGTCATAGATTGTTAGAGAGTAATGTTATGTGTTATATCTATGTGTCTGTTTTTGTTTGCAGGCTGCAGTTCTAAAGTATGAAAATAACGTAATGAATATACGCCAGTTTAATTGCTCTCCACATCCGTACTGGCTGCCGAACTTCATGGACGTGTTCACGTGGTCGCTGCCGTTCGTCGGTGAGAAAGTAACGGAAATGTTAGTGAACGTACTCAACATTTGTTCAGATGATGAACTCATGTCCGACGGAGATGATGCTCTCGAAGAAGGTTGGTATTATTCTAGGCCCAAGCCACAACTTTATACCCAAATGTCATTCTTATTGTACTGAGTTCACTTCTAATATACGTCAATTGACCACTCTCCTCCGCGTAATTGAAAGCAAGAAGATTTATATTTTTGTATAAATTATTCTGAAAATAAATGTTAATAATCTTCTTGATTTCATTATGTTGTTCAGTGCCCCCTAGCCCTTTTTTCTAAACTAAAATTCTAATATTAATACTGAAAAGACAGTTCTCAACCGTATTTATTGTATTATATCGGTACCCCGTCTCACATATTGTGTGTTTGCTGTAGTTTTGTACATAGTTTTGCTACCCCCACTTCCACCATTCTAGAAATGATTTATTTTCAACTAATAATAATAAATTTTGTTGAAATTGTTTCCGTCGTTGCTCACGTGGACCCACAGATGGTAAGGTTCGATTTTATATTGAAGTAAATTCTGCTTCCATACGTAGTTGCCATTGTAGTCTGCTTGATTATTATTGTATAATTATTTACTTGTATTTAGTCAATTATATTCCTTTTGTCTCTTCATTTCTTTCTTTAAACTCACACAAGTAATAAATATGATGATTGATGCATTAGCAAAAAAAAAAATATTAAAATCCCTAAATAATCTGTGTTTCATTCTGCACTTATCTGATGTTTTTTTTTTTGGGGGGGCAACATAATTGTTGTACGATCACATGGTGATACGTACAAAAATTCTGTGCGAATATTTTTCTTCTCAAAGTTGTCAAAAGTATTTAGCTCAACCATCATTTTCTTCGTTCTCCTACGTTCTACAATTTTGTTTTGTTTTCATTACCAAGTGTAATTATAAATGATGAAAAATTCATATATTTTTGCTTGATCTCAGGGTACACACTTGATTTTAGTAGTAGAATTTTCCGTTGTCACGTTTGGTTGTTTGATTCTTACAATAAATGGCAACTTTGGATGAAAAATTGTTGAAATTTTCAATTGATTTTATTTCTGTTGGAAGATAGTTGCTGTGATTGGCACACAATGCATATTGTTTGATATATATCATCTGTTATAATTCTCTCTCTGTCACTCATATATCTCTATGAGTGTATGACTTCGGCACGTATTTTGCCCTTTACCATACCGTGTTGAAATTTTCTTGTCTCTCTGTCACTCTCTTTCACTGTTTCTCTGTATATTATCTATATATATATTTGTCGACTGATTGATATAATTATTATTATACTATATATATAAATATGATTCAGTGTAATGCAATATAATTCCATTGCACAAGTACTGCTTAGTTTCCTCTATTCTGACACTTCTATTTTTCACTATTTGTCTATATTTGCATCGGATTCGCGCTCTACACAGCGAAACAGGCAAAAATAGTAATTAAAAAACCTGGTAAGTTGTCACAGAATATGCAGCTTGGACAGATGGAGTTTACAATAACACCACATTAATTAATATTTATTCATTTACTTTTTGAAATAATCTATCTACATATATTATTACTATATTCATATGTATCTATCATGTATCAGATATATACCTACATTTACATTCTATTATATGAACGCGCGGCCTCTTGCATTTTGCAAATGATTTGATCATTGATGATGTGCTGCTGCTGCTGTTATCATCATTGTTGTATTAAACATTGCTCGTTTCTTTGTTCTACTAAACATTATTAATATTTAACAATAATATCATATATATATATATATATATATATATATATATATATATATATATAATGTAACATTATATATACATGTAAAAATAAATGAGCAGGTTTTACAACAAGGATAACGATTATAAGTTCTCATTGTTTATTTTACTAGATTCAACCGATCAACTATTAACGAAACTCTAGTGTCAAAATTAACAACTAATAGTGATCTTTGTAAATGACACAACTAACCTCAAATAATACTAGCGAATGAGCCCGTGCTGTCAGTTACTGAATTGTTCATGAATCGTTTTATCTCTTTCTTGGTTAATCAGTGACCGTTATGACCAGTAGAAATTTCTCTGTGAACACTCTGTTGATATACTTTAATAGTATTTCGTGTTTTTCTCTTGGTTATGTTGTTATGCCGATTATGTACAAGTATATACGAGTATATATATCTCTATTTTAGTAGTAGATTTTTGAATATTCATATTCTGTTCTGTTTCCCATTCTGTTTGTTTAGTTCCCTATTAGTTCGAATTTGATTTGGGTACAAATATTCGAATCCTTCTTTTAGAAGTAGCGTGGCATGTTGCATAACACTATATTGAGTGTCCCTGTAATGATTGATAGATAATTCTACTTTCGATATATACGTACATTTATGATTATTATGAAACTTTTTAATGTAAACATTTGCAGCAGGATATGTTGTAGTCATAACTACTAGTATGTAGTTGCAGAGCCGAGCTCAAATGATTTTCTCATAACATTGTGTACAATATAATAAATATATAGGCATACATTTTCTCCTGTTTACAATGATACTACAACACAATATTTGCAGTTGACATTTGAGCTTTGCTACATTTATTTAATAACATATATAATTAAATCGGCTTCCGATAATATTTGTAGTTTTAAAATATAGTTTTTTTCATTTGTTCTTTATTCAGGATTGCAATATGATAAATTTTTCTGCTTTTTTTGAGTGTTTGAGATTGGCTTTTTTGAAATGGTTTTCCAAGTTTGACTTTGTTCTTTAAATAATTTGATTTTAATCATACATATTATATAGTCTACATTGCAGTCATTCAAAATGATATGAACAATACTGATTGGATTTATCAACTGTCATTTCATTCTATTTTATGCTGAATCAGATCATTGAATATGATATTTGATAAATCTGTTAATATGTAATCAGGTGTTTTGTAACGAGAGTTTTAAAGATTTTATTGTAAGTTTTGGACCGTTCACTTTGGTTTAGAAGAATTTTTACTATTTGCGTTGATTATTATCGCTTTAGACATATGGTTTTCATGCTACATTTTTTCTACATGCACTATTTGTTTTGTTTTTCTATACCTGTCCGCTCGCTACATTTTGCGCCACTGCCCGTTTGCTGTTGGTCCTCTACAAATGATGCGTCATCTGGTTCCCTCTCTACGCTGAATTGGTAAGTGTCATACTGCAGTCGTCCCCTCGACTGCAGGTAGCTTTCAGAGACTTCCACTATCCACAATTACAGAGACACAACAACAACTACAAGTACTCCGTGACCGGTTTGTTTGTTCCGTCTATCGCTTCATGCTCTATGATTATATATATATATATATATATATATATATATATATATATATATATATATATATATATACATACTATACCACCACAATTACTACTACAACATACACACCAATCATCTACCACTGATTCGATGAAAGCTACTCAGCAGCCATCACGTGTGCGTTGCATTGTTGCTGATGTTGTGAATTTGCATGTGTCATTCATTTCTCCTATAACGAAAACACCGTTTTGGAGAACCTCATTTGTTTGTATAGTAAAACCGTCTGTTATTGTTCATCATGTTATAAATAAGTAAAACGAAATACCTGTTAGAACTTGTGTTCATTTCATTGTGTAGATATATTGTTGTGTTTTGTGGAGCGTTTGACATTTGAGTATTAAACGTTGTGTGTGTTCATTTCTAGGTCAAGCAGCTAATCTTCGGAAGGAAGTCATTCGAAATAAGATCAGAGCAATTGGCAAAATGGCTAGAGTATTCTCTGTATTAAGGTAAGCGGCATGTTGCAATTATAATCTCATGTGTATATGGGACCCTTCAGTAATTCGGCTGTAATTAATTGCGCTGTTTTGTACATTTCAGAGAGGAAAGTGAATCTGTACTTCAACTCAAAGGACTTACTCCGACCGGGGCGTTGCCTTTGGGTGCTTTATCCGGTGGCAAGACCAGTTTGAAAAACGGTAACTACATCCTTTTGTGTTAAATACATAGAATAAAGTGACGAGCATGCAACCCGTACTGTAGCCATGCAGTGTGGGTTGTCCGACTAGCATTTGTTGATTCAACAGTAGTTGATTTTGTACTTTGTAATATCTCATAACTTGTTGATGTTGTTTGTGAATTTAGCGTTGCAAGGATTCTCGCCGAATCACAAAATCACAAGTTTCGCGGAGGCGAAAGGTTTGGACGCCATCAATGAGCGTATGCCGCCACGTAAGGACGCACCAGCGTCACCCAGCACGGAGGATCCTGCAAGTGCAAAAGATAACACCTCTCAGAACCATGCGCATACTAACGCGCACTCGTGAGCGACACCGGTGAATGACGCCACAGCCGAGACACAGGTACATATAAACGTGTAGTTACATGATCAGCTCCGCGCCGGCCATAGATATATATGTATATATAGCTGATTCAGTTGATTATGTGATCAGGAGTTTGACAAGGCACCCGTGGACTCCAGAGATGCCGTGGCGGCTCCGCTCACAACTACTAAGATACATGTTACATACATACAACTCTGTTAGCTTCTAGCATCGCGTCCTCATCAACTCTTTCAAAAGTCTCTCGTCTTGTTCGTGTCTCTTGCTGGGACGACAGGTTCGTTCACAATCTACTACCGACTCTACTCTACAACAACTACAACAACAACAACAATCTATCATAACTCAACACGTAACCTTACTGTTTTAAACTTACTATCAATTACAAAACAAAAACAAAATCGGTAAACGTTACGTAAGTAGCTGGTCTGCTTAATACACGTTCACACATTTCATTAATTTTCAAACACACGGACGGGAGAGGTATATTGTACACAAATGTATTTCTATCTCTCTTTTACTCTCTCATAGAGATATGATGTGCTGGTAAAGTGATGTGTAATGTCATGCGGTGTATATATATATATATATATATATATATATATATATATATATTATATATATATATATATATATATATATATATATATATATATATATATACATATACACGTATATAGTTCACTGATATGTACAGAGATGTCGCTAACTGTGTGTGTGTCTCCTTCACAATCAGGTCCGCGCATGCGCACATGTCTATGTGTGGGTATAGTTACTTGTACATAGTTGTGTGTGTTTTATACTCATATTACACAACTCAGTCAGTTGCCAGTGTGAATATATTATATATATATATATATATATATATATATATATATATATATATATATATATATATATATATATATGAAATATTTTCTCTCCTGTTGTCTGTCTTACTCTATATTTCTGACCGCACGTGCAATGAGTGATAAAAGCGTGCCATATATAATAAACCAGTCCTGTCTCTCGTCTCGTCTCGTCTCGTCTCGTCTCGTCTCTCATCAATTCTATCATCATGCATTCGTTCATTCATTGAATCGTCATTACATTTCAACTCTCAGTCATACGTCTCATTATTCATCATCAATTGAAGATCAGAGAATCAGTCGTGTATCGTCATCATCAAAACAATATGTGTGTGTTAATTAAAAAAAATAATAAAAAATAAAAGATATTGCTACTATATACATAAATATTTAACTCATATGCGAAGTTAAGGAATACAATGATTCACCATGCGAAATGAATATATTATATAATATTATAAATACATCCATATACCATATTTCTCTCTATTAATCGAAACCAAAGTCAGTTTTGATTTGAAATTAATAAAGAAAAATACACATCTTTGCTACGAGTTGTACTTACTTTTTGATTGTACAAATTGTGTTATACATACTATATAAATGGTTAGTTAATATATATATTAATTAATTAATTAATTATCTTTAACTTTGTGTCTGAAAGATAATGATCATGTTGTCAGTTGTGAAGCTGTGATTTTTTTTGTTCATAATGTTTTATTTAATATATTATATACTTTTGTGCTTGTAACCATTTGTATACATTTTACTTTCATTTTCGGAAAACAATCAATCTACCACGAATGCAATTTTCTATTGTGACTTCTTCTTCTTGATTATATCATTAAAAAAAAATAATATCAATTTAAATATGTTTTAGATAAATGAGTCAAGTGTTTTATACTAATACTATCACAACGCTACTCTCTATATCGGCGGCGATTGTTTTAAATAATGACAAAGTTCACCCGGTTACCCCTTCTCTAGATATTCAGAATCTCTATTTGTCCATTCAACGCCCGCTTCCCATCTCTTAATTTACACCATATACATACGTACACACATACACATACTGATACATTATACCGTGAGTGTATTGTTTTAATCCCTTCCGCACCCACTACTTATTATTATTTAATGAATGAATTATTACTGTTGTTGTTAATTATTATTAAATTAATTATATTACACCTTACAGATACTTGCATATATACATACATACATATACATTGAATATAAATAAAAATAAATATATTTATTGATTATTGTCGGCATGTCTCCTTCAGACTCAAAGTTCGTATGAATGTTTGGACTTTCTCTTGTGTGCTAGTGTGTTATTAAATTATATCTTACAATTATACTTATTGAAAGAAATCTGTAAAGTTATACTATAATATATGAAATATATATATAAATATAAATATTAATATAAAGTACGATATATAGTTAAATATATATAGTGATAACCTTCAATGAGAACAGAAAAAAACACAAAAAAAAACATACAAACCAGAAGTAATGGATGATTTTTTTGAAACATGATAATGTTTTTGTTTTAATTACTGTATGACGGACACTACCAGTCGCCCCTTTTCTCTGGATACCTGATTATGTTTATTTATTATCATCGATTATTGATAAATACACATGCATATACATATATTGACGGGCAAGTGCTAGCATTACTGTATGAATGCACACTTTTTGTATATATTAAACTTTTGTACTGTGCAGTTAGTGTTTCGTTAGACGTACATACATACATATATATATTGTCCTTCCACACACACACACACACACTCACACACATGTATACATACGTATGTACATACATACTTACCTGACATAACATATATTATACACATATTTCACTTATTGTGTGATGAGTCTTGTCCCTCCTCTGGCATAACTGACGTTTTGCGCAGGCGCCTTTGTCCACATTGCGATTTGCAACGTTGCCGTGTCTATGCAGTAATGTTTGCGCATGCTCTCTGTGTTAGTGTGTGACATACGTACAGTTTAATATTAGAAATACTTGTACAATTATATCCCGTGTATTGGTTCACAATACTTCTGGTATAATATAAAACAGACACACACGCATACACTCAGTGCATTCAAAAATATATTTAGTAATATCGAACTAGCCTAACTCTCAACACGCCCATCTCCTCGCCACGCCCTTTCTATTAAACAATGTGCTTGGTGTTGCTGCTGCTGCCAACAGATGTCCTGCCGATAGTTGAGTTTATGGTTCGCAAAGAATCTAAAAGAGTTCCATGTATTTTTGTTAGTTGTATATGTTGTTCACTCTGCTGCTGCTGCTGTTGCTGCTGCTGATGTTGTTGTGTACATATTATAAACAAATTTCGTTGTTTAAACGAAGTACCTGAATGAATTATTAAAAAGCGGCCGCTTGCCCTTCACGGGGCTCTGTAAATTGATGTCAGGAAAGTGCTCTTAATATGGAACTTATGTAAGCATTATCTCTGCTAATTATCTGTCTGTCCGTTTGTGTTTTCTGTTGATAATTTCGTGTAGAAACAGGAGCTTGCGATATGCAAACATATACGTCGGTGTATTTTGCTGTATGCGTTGACATGAACTGAAAGAGGTATGACAAAGCAATAAAACACTACCTAATTCCATTTGGAGGTGTTAATGTTCCCGTTTCTCTACTGATGACTATGTTAATAAAATCATATTGTCAATGTTGTTATTGCGATGTACTTAATCATACACACATACATATATTACTAAATATATTTTTGAAACAATGCTACAACTACATAATATACATACGTACGTGTGTATATTTATTATAATATAATATCAGTGTACGATTCTTTTCATGACTGACATGACGATTAATACGTACATATTATAACCTAACTAAATACTACACTATGACACATTGGTGTTGTTGTTTCATTACGCTAACTGTGTATAAGCTCTAGTGGTGACTTTTCCAAGTATTGTTTCATGTTTACCCATATCTGCTCTGTATTATTATATACATACAAATGATTTATTGTTTATTTGGTTGACTTGATTATGAATATTATATGTCATGATGAAGATAGTAAGAAAGAGGCGTACTTGCTGCAGAGTTATATATTATACTTGTGATAGCTGAACATTATAATTTTTACCTGTTCGTACTACTATTAATACTAAACTGCGTACATACATGCATATATCATATATTTGTATTTTAGATTGTTATTTTGCTGCAATGTTTCTAATACTTACAGTCTGTTCAGTTTGTATTTGTGTAAATCGTTCATGAGATTGTGTGTTGTGTCAGCCATTTGACAATTTTTATATGACTTTTTCGTTTTCAATTGATGCGAAATAACAAACTGAAACATACACATTTAAATGGAAATTGTATAAAAAAAAAACTATCTATATGCCTTCATACTTCCTAATTGATATATAATAATAATGCACTGAAGTATTGGGATGTTAGACTTTTAATACTTTAGTACTATCACTGTGTCACTCTGCGTGACATTTTAATATAACAAACTCTTGGTACTTTGAACGAAACTCTGTAACTTTGTGACATTTAACATAACCGTATTTGCACGGCGAGTGCATATGTACTTAAATGTACTGAACTCATCATAAATGTAAGTCTCTTCTATATCTCTCTCTCACATAATACATACATACCATGCATACATCCACACACAGACACACACACTTGAATATATTATACAATGATAATGATGATGTTTGTCCAATAATAAATAAATAAATGAATAAATTAGACATACTTTATGATAATAACATTTACTTAAACATTACAACGTATGATCGATTATTGAATTATATAATTATATAACAAAAGTCAAGTATAAATGTCCAAATTTGCACCGAGTTTGTTTCAAAGGCTACCTTAGTGTAACATGTTAGCTGGATGTTTTTGAATATACATTATTATATACATATATGATATAACAATGTGTTGATATACTTGAGGTCATATCAATGATTGAAATGTGCGATTTGTGTTGGGCAAAATTCACAAAAAGAACAAAAAAACAAACCAAAAATATAATACCAGAGTTTGAGTGATTTCTATTGGCAAATTCTTCTTTCTATCTGTGATGGTTTTACGTATTTTGAAGAAAATATGAAGTACATTACTGCATATTTCATAAATATATAATACATATATAATTCTCAAGTCATGTTTTGGTCTCCCCGTATGTGATACAGAATCGCATATTCATTTTAATCTAGTCAGAACATGTCAAATTGTGTTTTTCAAATATATATATATATATATATATATATATATATATATATATATATATATATATATATATATACTTCATGAATACTGACATTTTTAAATTAATAAATTTATCTACATTTACTGTTTCAAAAACTTCAATATTTATTTTCACTACTACTGCTCGTATACTGTTACTTACCCGCCATTTTACAGTATATACCATGTGTCTCTCATTGTTGGGTTTATTTTGTCATTGATGCTGATGATTGTGTTTGTTTAGAAACTACCTGGTTCATTATTAATTGGTCGATGATGTGATTTGTAGTAACCACTAACCATGTAGACCCACCTTTACTATAAGAGTACAAACCGTGACAAGTTTAAATCACAATTACTTTATTCATTCTATCAGTTTTATGATTATGTCCGCTAGATCACACTACTGAACTCTCTCGTATGCTCAGCGAATAAATGCGGTTACCAAGTACAATTTTGCTGTAAGTGTATCAACATTATTGTCAGATAAATATGTTGCACCCGTGTGTTTTAAATTATATAAAATTGATAAAAATATAAATTTTAAAATTAAATTTCAATTTTTTTTATATGCACTTACCCGATTTATTTTTAATTTTATTTATTTCAATAGAAAATCCTAAATTTAATTGAGTAAAAAGTCCACATAAATTGGTAATTCTTTAATGACATAATTTCTATCGTGTAAAGTGGGTTCCTTGAAGTATTTTTACTTTAAACTAGAATTGGATGCTTAAAGGTAGGAACAAATACTTATTTTATTTATTAATAACACACTATTATGTATTTAAATGTATACAGTTCAAGAATAAATGAAATATATTTACAAATATTAAAAGAAATTATGTATGTAGGTTCTTATGTACAAATATAAAGAAGAAATGTTTTATATGGAAAGGAAAAATTTGTTTCGGAACAACCAGTACGCAATTATCACCCATAACGAGGTGCCCCATACGGCTTGCGCGAATAGTTGAAAGTGTAAATTTGTTTGTAACACACCCCACTGAAAAGGGAACATATTATGGGTAACAGTATGTCCCACATACATAATCGTTGCGTTCATTCCAGCAAAGATAAATGGCTTGCCCGACCACCATTTTAAAATGTCAATAACAATATATAATCCAGTCAGTAGTATGTAAGCAAAGCACGAAGTAACTAGTACAAACGACAATGACCTGAAAAAACAATATTATATTAATCAAGGCATAAAAAAAAGATTATCTTATGTGAATTACCAAAGGTTCTTGTTAACAGGAATAACTCCATCTTCCTGTGAAAATCCACACAGGATACCTCCTAATAATCCTGCGCCAGCTCCCCAAACAAACCATCGAATTAATCTACCTCTGTGTGTTTCGTATGTCAGCAGGATTGTACCGGCTTGCACGCCGAGAAAAACTTGCACAATAGATGTCAATGTGCCTAAACACAAACACCCAAATAGTAGGCGTCTTAACTTATGATTGAAGTATTAGAATTATGTACCAAATAAGCCTTCCGGATCAAATGCCACGCCTCCGTAGATTGCTTTTGATGTTGGATACTTGTAAATGTGATTTAGGCCTAGTATTTGTTTGTCAATGTATCCAGCTGCTCCGCCAGTGCAGTTCTCATATATCCCGTCCTCATGAATTCCTCCTGGACCTAGGTATCCTCTAAAAAACAGATCTTTACCTAAATATTGCCGTAATGTTGTTTGGTTAGGCAATAGAGGAATACTCCAGTGTATATACAGTTGCAGATATATTTTTCCTTGTGCCAGAAATCAAGAATAACTGTATAAGTTACTTACTTTGGACAGTCAGGATCATTTATTAAAAACGTACAAGTTGTATGTACTATCAGCACTATCAGAACAACAACCCATTGTGGAAATAACGTAATAATATTTTGGAAATATTTGCTCTAAAACCAGACTTATTATTATAGTAAACTTAAGTATAATCTTCATACAGTTTACCTCCAATGTAAAGCACTTTTTCCTAGTGAAAATGAGATTCAACGTAGCTACGAATAAATAGCAAACGCTGAACCGTTGCAGAACTCCGAATATTCTGATTAG
This sequence comes from Carabus problematicus, assembly GCA_963422195.1. Lineage (NCBI taxonomy): Eukaryota > Metazoa > Arthropoda > Insecta > Coleoptera > Carabidae > Carabus > Carabus problematicus. The sequence goes on along the minus strand of OY728585.1, from coordinate 14,492,360 downwards.
CTCCAGTACTCTAACTGTATTTAGTGATAAGCCGAGAAGAAATAAGATACAAGATCTCTGTAATTCAATAAGAGTAATTGCAGTGTGTTGTTATAAAGATTGGGGTATGTATACTAACTCTGAATATGTTCCAAAATATTAATTGTTCGTTTCTCTTTAAAGCAGATTTAACAGAAATTGGAATACACACTCCCATTATCCACATAAACCATGGAAACACCAGATCGGCAACATTTAGTCCGTTCCACGTAGCGTGTTCCAGGAAATTGTAGTGACCAGCTCCGTAATTGGCCAATATCATTACCACAATACTTATACTGCAATTTAATTTAATTTTAATTTTCCTTATACCACTTCATTGATATTAATAGTAGTTGACACAATATTTATGTATTATATAGGGAATTATTGTTTTAGATCGTAATTATTGAAATAAATACACTGTTTATTGTAAGGAAATACATAACTCACCCTCGAAAAGTATCTAAAGACTGGACTCGTGGCTTTTTCGTAATTTGTTTGATTTCGTCATCATCTTTTGACTTATTTCTGTTT